>JAGFMW010000025.1:0-409539 GCA_021030935.1 Astrothelium subdiscretum
TCGAATACACTATCGAATACTCTATCAAAGCAAAGCGAGCAGCAGAGCGAGCAGCAGAGCGAGCAGCGAATCAAGCAGCGAATCAAGCAGCGAATGGAGCAGCAAATGGAGCAGCAAATGGGGCAGCAAATGGAGCAGCGAATCCAGCAGCGAATCCAACAGCGAATCCAGCAGCGAATCGAATCGAGCAGCGAATCAAATCAAGCAGCGAATCGAATCAAGCAGCGAATCGAATCCAGCAGCGAATCGAATCCAGCAGCGAATCAAATCCAGCAGCGAATCCAGCAGCGAATCCAGCAGCGAATCCAGCAGCGAATCCAGCAGCGAATCCAGCAGCAAATCCAGCAGCAAATCCAGCAGCAAATCCAGCAGCAAATCCAGCAGCAAATCCAGCAGCAAATCCAGCAGCAAATCCAGTAGCAAATCCAGCAGCAAATCCAGCAGCAAATCCAGCAGCAAATCCAGCAGCAAATCCAGTAGCAAATCCAGCAGCAAATCCAGCAGCAAATGGAGCAGCGAATCGAATGGAGCAGCGAATGGAGCAGCAAATGGAGCAGCGAATGGAGCAGCAAATGGGGCAGCGAATGGAGCAGCGAATGGAGCAGCGAATGGAGCAGCGAATCAAGCAGCGAATCAAGCAGCGAATCAAGCAGCGAATCAAGCAGCGAATCAAGCAGCGAATCAAGCAGCGAATCAAGCAGCGAATCAAGCAGCGAATCAAGCAGCGAGTAGAGCTCTATTAGGTGCTTTGCTAGGTGCTTTGCTAGATGCTTTGCTAGGTGCTTTGCTAGGTGCCTTGCTAGGTGTTTTGCTAGATGCTTTGCTAAATAATTTGCCAAATACTTTATTAAATACCCTACCAAATACTTTACCAATTACTTTATTAAATAGTCTATCTAGCTAACGCAATAAATTCAAAGATTTGAATTTGCACTAAAACTTTTGTTTACTAATAAAATTTAATTTACTATTTTAACAATAAATAATATAATTAGATTTAAAATTTTAACAAATAATAATATATATAATATAATATAATATAATTTTATTTATTTATTTTTATATTTATATACGCGTTATTGTTTTATTTTATTGCTATTTTTTAAAATACATTAAAAATTTATAAAAGTTTTATTTTTAAACTATTTTTTTTTTACAATATTTTTATAATTAATAATTAAATTTACAAAATTAATATTATAATTTAACAAAATTTGTATTTATTAAAAAAAAATAAAAACAAAATAGTAGCTCGATAATAATAAATAGTTAACGCACAAAATTAATATATTAACGCAATATTATAAATATTTTGCTAATTACGCAACTATACTATATATTTAAATTTTAGCTTTTATTTTAATATTAGCTTAGCACAAGCAACTAAGGCTTTAACAAAAATAAAATTTATATTGTTTACCCACACTACTATTTAATAGTAGATTATTTAATCTTATAATACAAAATAATATAAAAAAAATAAAATAAAAGCTTAAGCTACCGCGGCGGCCACCTAATAGCAAAGCTTTCTTGCTAGCAACACCACACCCAAACAAGCAAGGCCTTGCCACCCCGTCACAATAGATAGAATCGAAACTATTTTTTGCCGATAGTTAAGGGCCCTATTTGCGAATAAACACGCACCGTCGAAAATTGAGACATAATTGAATCCAGTCCAAGAATTTGTTGACTTGGGAGAAATTTGGATAACTTACTGTTGCCCCTTCTTTCAACCCATAGGCCATTCTGTCAGCAATGCTTTGGGATCGGGCCTTTTCGAATGTACGTGAGTATCACTAACAGCTATCCTCTCTAACTGGTTTATTGGTGGACCTGGGCCGTTCTGCGACAGTCTTCAATTTTGTTCTACCTCCGTGAACACGCCAAGAGTATGATACCATCATCCTCGGGAGGCATCAACAATACAAAAACAAGAATTGACGATACGTCCCAAACAGTGCGGCGGGCCTACAGGCTCGAGTAGAATAAAGAAGCTAGGCTGCAGTATTCTTTGCGCTGCCGACGAGATGCTGCAGCGCATAGGCTTTCGTGTGCGGGCTTCCATAGCCTAATAGAGTATTGCGTGGTAGCGTGCACCGCAGTCCGGTAGCGTAAGGGGTAAAACACCAAAAACTATCGAGCACGCCCAAAGAGCTACTAAGTCTAGTGGTTCAATCGACGAAACCCCGGAACTCTTTGATATATATCAACTCTGGACAGACCTAAGAGCACTCGAGGCACCAGCGTTCACATTATTAACCGGTGAATGGAGGGGTGCTTACACGGAGCATTACTGATCGGAGAATTCGCGCTCCAAGCTGACTCATTCAGTAATACGGGCGCTTCACAGGTACATTGACCGGTGTCTCAGTCTTCCCCTCATTCCATACAGCACATTCAAGTAGACACCGACCTTCGGATCCTGGAAACAACCAGATCAGAGCAGTATCGCTTCTCGGTTATCGAATCTATGGATGATCTACCTTATAGCATCGAACTTCCTAAGATTTCTTTGGCTAAGCTTTTGGAAAATGACGAAAACGAAGCACAGACTGTCTTTGACATCTGTTGCCGAGCAGGCTTCTTTTACCTAAATTTGATGGATCATGAGAAAGGTGAAAGATTGTGGGACAGCGCATGCTTCGCACGTCAGATTGGCCAAAATGCCATGACATCTCTCTCGATAGAGGAGAAAAGCGAATTCGTCAAAAGACCTGGAACTCTGGACAGAGGGTTAGTGATGATACTTAGAGCTTTGCTGCACCAGCGGTTAAATAAGATATGTCGATGAGCGAATCACGTCGCTCAGTGGAACATCAGCAGCTTTCTTTCTCCTCGTGCAATCGTATCGCGAGTAGGCTGACATGGGGCGTCCCAGATACGCATCGTTTGCTAGAGAAGAAAATGGGCAGACAAGCTTTTACGAGTCCATTAACGTAAGTGCATCTTCCTCAATCCATGGTGTTGCCAAATTGCTTTATACGAGTACAATGCTGACTCAAAAATCAGATCCCGCAGGACGAGCTGTTTGCAAAAGAGCCAACGACTTGGAAAATACCGGCATGGTTAGAACAGTATGAGTCAAGTTTGATGGTAATTATAAGAGAGGGCAACATCATTGCCATTATTATCCTCGAGGTTCTGGAGAAACAATTGCAGCTCGCTCCTGGCACCTTGACGTCCTGCCATCACCTACATGAGGCTTCTCACAGCTTCCTCCGTATACTTCGGTATCCAGGGCTAAAAGATGGTCAACCTCCATTTCAGAAGCCACGTGTCTTAGCACATAGGGATAGTGTCAGCATTGCAATGCTATTCACTTGGATATACGGCTTACAGATACTTGAGGAGCGTCCAGAATCAATCACTCCCGAGACTGAGGATAGATGGCGATGGGTAAAACCTCTAGATGGCCATGCTATTGTGAATCTTGGTGATGCTATGCGTCTTTTCACAAATGGCAAGTTGACATCCGGAACGCATCGTGTCGTTCATGCGATTGGTGATCAGGCCAAACTCGAGAAGATTTCTGTTCTTTTCGCCGCACGACCGGCTGATAACACTCTAATGAAGGCATTTGAGAGCCCAATAATCCCACGAGCTGACGTCGACCAAAAAGATAAGAAGATCGAGACTGCCAAGGAATGGGGAGACAACCATGTGAAGGAATTCATTAAGAAAATGAATTTAAAAAAGGCTCAGTAAGACAAGATTTTGGGTGTGGGGCAGAGGGTTCAGAGGACTGCAGTAGCGCCTGGCGGTAAGAGACTGAGCTACGTGCAGTACGTACCGCGGCAGTGTCTAGTTGAACAAGAGTTATCCTTAAGCACAATCCAGAAGCCATGATTTCAGCTCTATGATTTATCCATTTGCAACGTAAACATCGCTCTGTTCACCGGCCTCTTCAAGGTTTGAGAGGGTCTCTACAATCGTCTGTGCGATCGCCCTTCGCGCAGTAAGGGATCCTAAACCTATCTGGAAGTATAGGAAGCCTTCGACATTGCCGTAAATTCCTAAAAAGGACTAAGCACAAGTATCATCATCCGAAGCGTCGGACGCGGTTTCTCGCTACCATGGGAAATAAGATGACCACATCTTTCAGGGTAAACGTTGAGCTGCTCCCATTAGAAAGAACCGTCGCAAACACGAATGGATTATCGATCCGGCAGCCTCTACTAGACTCGTAAGCCGGCAATATTGAATTGAGTTGGCCTTCGGATTGCCAAGTGCGTCCACCCAAACATGTGGGATCGCGACATAGGGATGGGTTAACTCCGAGAAGCCCACAGAGACGACACAGTCGTGTGCACCTTTCTTTAACATATTGACTTCAAGAACGGAAATTGAGCCAGATGAAGCGTCTTGACGATGTCGGCAGTCAGGGTCGAGATCAGCTCACAGTTGCAGTCCGTCTGGAGATTTTTCGGCTCGAGGGCCCTCTATAACTCAGCTTGTAAAGCAGCAATCTATAGTAGACTTACGATGGTCTTGCTTTGCGTGTGATGTACCCAAGGCGCAAGCGTGTGCTTGTGTCTCGTCGTAGACCGGTTCCACAATCCGTGCAACACTCTGTAGGCACCAGCCGTCATCCTTCCCGCATTGAATACCCACCGACAGCAAGCTTATGCCGATGCTGAAATGGGGTACACTACCTTCTAGAAGACTTCCAGCCATCGGAGGAATAGTCTCCGCGATAAGACAGCAGCCGAAGTAAACTTCCCTTCAACCAGGCGCATGAGGCGGATCCTCCCAGTCAACAGTCTTCTAGAGTAAGTTCAACATGCCACCAGCATCGTTCGTGGCTTTCCTAAAGTCAGCAAGTATTGTTCTGCGCTCATCTTTCGTAAGAACCCTGGATCTGTGCTGGACTCATACCTGGTAACCGTCGAGTTCCGTAGTTGAAATCACTTTTGGCCTTTGTTCTCTTCGAAGCGAACAAAATCGTGTATAGCGACCGTTGACTTCAGAAAAGCTACAAAAAGACTAGAAACAATCCAAGTCTGAAAAAAGACCAAAAATTCGTGGGTGCCCTTGAGCCCGTGCTGTAGCCAGTCGCGGAGGTCAACTCCTTGCCACATCGCATCATGCTTTCGCCGAACATCAAAGTCCCACCCTTCACGCTCAGGGTCGGGTTGGAAATCGGCAGCTTCGGAAAAGATATATCCGTCCGCAAATAGGAACGGGACAAATGTAGGGGGCAGCAGACCTCCGAGTGGTAAATGCTCCATTTCGCGCAGCAATCAGTCTCCCCGATCATCGCGGCGAAGCTTTGGAGTCCACCAAGGCCGCATTAAAGCCAGATGTACTCATCACGGGGCTAAAGGTTGAACGCACGCGAGATGCTTCAGCGTTTTGTAGACACCAGAAGTACTGAGATCCTGCGCACTTGGCGCGTCGCCTCACTCCTGTTTTGATCGTCACTTTCAATCGTCTACGCGGACACAGTTCTTCGGATCGCCAAAGTGTCCACGAGTATGGAGCAGCATGCCTCTAGTCGTCGATGGCTAAGATGATGAAAAGAGGTACAAGCCAAGGCGGCTGGCCGATCACAAAGCCGCAATGGGAATGAGGCTGGATTCGTGTTTCCGATGGAGCGGTCGGTGCAACGCGCGACGTTCGCGGAGTATGCAGTCCAAGGCGCTTATCAATCTCCGCATTCAGAGGACAAGATCTCCCTTGTGACCTCAGCTTGAAAGTGTTTTGGTGTTTGATTTCACGGCGCGCCAGGGCTTGCGCTGTTGAAGCATCTCAGTTTGTGCACGACTCTCACCTTGGGCGAGGGCACAGACCCCGCAAACGCCAGGTCCGGGGTAAGATCGGACGGCCTTCAATCATTACAATACCCACGGGCATAATTGGCCAGTTCTAGAGCGGCGAAATACAGTTCTTGAACTCAAACGAATGTATAAAATCTTTTGAAATTCCGGATTGTGTACAAGGTACCGAGGATATTAGTGCGTGATCGCCGCGTTACAATACCCGCAGTTTCGAATTGTTCCGCTCTAGAATACTTATCGGCTCCATTCTAAACTGGCTCGGACGCTATGCCTCATCTCGAAGACTTTGATCGGATCCGGTGAAATTAATGTAACCCATCAGACTTCTGCCTTTCCAAAATACCAGCGTCTAATTGAACAGAGAACGAAAAATCTCAGAGAACGGACAGTCTGAAACATATCCATAGTATTACTTTATTTATTTAGTATTCTCTAATTCTATACGACTCTTTAATTGAACCCAAAGCTGCCAACGAATAACAGACCACAATGATTCCGTCAAGCTTGGATAAAACAGCGCAGAAAAATACTTCTATCATTTAAGCTGGCTTCATATGTGAACTGCAGTAAGAGAATGAAGCACTTGTTGATAGTTGGGATGGCTTCATTGGCGGGAAGCAGCTCCTCATGATACCAAAAGTACTTACAGTTCTTATTTAAAACACGATTGGAGCGAATAACGATGCTCCTGAAGTGTTGCTTTCTTGTTTCTTCTATCTATACATGCTCTGCTCATCTTTGTCGTGAGAACCAGTGCTGCTTGGCGCCGCATTCCTCTCCTGCTGTCCGACCTGCACAAGCTCGACTTCGTCATCCTCCCCAAGTCTTTCCACCCTGGTATCGACACTTTTCGTGATGCCACCAAGCTTCGGAATGGGAACTCTCCCGCCGCTGCGATTGCTATTGCTGTTCGGGGTCCGGGAGCTCGGCGTGTGATCATCGTACCGGTTGGAGGATTTGAAAGTACTGAACCAGGCGGGGAAGCGGCGTGCGAAAAACTTGCGGGCTGCGGGCATGCACACGCAGAAGACGCCGACATTGAGTTCCAGCATTGTCCATACGTCCGGTCCAACATCGTCCATGGTCGGATTTGTGGTCTTGGCATAATGACGGAGCTGCACCAATCGAATGATGGCGACGATAGTCGTGCTGTTGGTTACACGATTAACTTGACAGGCTCAAATTGAAGATTACAAAAGACTTACAAGCTGCCAACGCTGAACATGGCCAAGATGCCTATTTTCTTCTTCAAGTTGAGCTGTAATTTGAGGATCTCGGGGATGGGGAGTATTATGATGGACACATCGATGGTGATGTTTATGCCAGCTCCCGCATAGATGAAACTGTTAGCGTCTATACAACCCCCTACGTGTTCGCCGTCCCAACCTTGCCAGAAGTAAGAGACCGGATGACAGACGAAGATATTGCCAAACTCGAATGTGATCCACCAACAGAACGAAAGACCCATCAGGACAAAAGCGATTATTCGCAATCGTCTGCTGGGAAAAATGCGAAGATAAAAGAAAAGAAAAGCTAGTTTGGTCATGGCCGCAACTGGCCAGACGAGCAACTGACAGAAGAATAACAGCTAGCGTGGCGTCAGTCAATTAATACTATATGAGCGCCAGTAAAATAGATTAATACCTTGAGGGACCTATAGATGTTGTGAAAAGGAAGGGTCCAGATGTCCCTCCCTATCCCCGCTGGCCCCAGTGTAAATGTCAGGCCATTTATAGCGAAGAGCAGGATCCCAGCTGCGGCAGAAGCTGCATCGTCTAAGCCGAATGTGTTCGCAGAAAAGGCGTTGTACAGTCTAAGGAGAACCAGGGAAATTGCGAGACTTCCAGTGGTAGCCGCCACGGTTGTCATGATATGAGTGTTGTCGCGAACAGGTCTCCCACAAGTTGTGGCGGTGACGTTAAGAGCAGCTGGCTATCTTTAGTTCCGTCATCTCAAGATGCTGGGTACGGGAGGAATGTACTCAAAGTTTCTTTCATAGTGCAGGCTTGGGTAACGCATACTTGAATTGCAGCATTGAGAGGCTCGTTTGTACAGATGCACGTCGTATTTGTAGGCGTACAGACAGACTGCGCTTTGAGGCTCGATTCAAGGCATTGGGCCTAGTGCAGGTTAGTATCGTCGACTGATCGTTTCCAACCTTAAATGCATTCTAACCGCACAAGTTGGCATCTCTTGTTCTCCGAGTGCAAAGCCCAGAAAGAAGAGATAGATGACCATTTGGCCAAAGCATTTGGATAACCTCATGCTGGGCAACAACGGGCGAGCACGGCTGACAACGAGAGGAGTCTGACTCTGAATGCTGAACTGACGAGAACAACCCAGAAGAAGAGGAACATGAGAAGCTAAATACAGTCATTCATTAACTTCCCTAGATCTTCGACATGCTGAGAATGCTCGAGAGTGCAACAAGTAGACTAAATCCTCTGGGACCCTGTTTGGATGCGAGTCAGGAAGAACGCCAGTGGGAACCCAGCACCGTAGCAGTGATTCCTGCGATCACAATCCTGTAGAGCGCAGTTCGCGCGGAGTGAAAGTCGATTGGCACAGGGCGAAAAGATAATAGGGTAAAAAGATTAGAGTTCCGAATTGAAGATTCGTCAACCCGATAGCCAAAAAGTCAATGTCCAGCGTATACACAGTATACGTCGGGGAAGAGCAGCAACGTCTGACTTTGAAATTTAAAGAATGTAGCCAATCCAAAAATGTGCTCAGCATATACTCAAAGGCGGTAAGAAGAAGTTGGCAAAGGACGACGATGCATCCAGTCAATGCCAGCTTCGCTTGTGTCAAAAACTTCGCCCTACGAGAACTGTGACCCCACTCCTTGCATATTGCCACATTGGTCACCTTGTCCTCGCAGATAGATCCTGAACCGAGCGCAGATCCCAGACGTATTCCAAAGAGCATTAAGTATGGTCACCGCTCGGAGCGGGGCCATATACGGAGTACTCTGTCACCATACCTAACCCTAATGAGTTGATTCCAATCCAATCCAATCCTTGTGCTGACTGCAAAAGCCGAGTAATAGGACACTATTCATAAAAAGAATATCGGAAGAGAGTCAGGGAACAAGGTGGCAGGTACTTTTCTTGCACGCTGATAGCGAACGTCTGTGTGACTGATGTCGATCATTTTCAAAATCGTATGATTTCCTCTGTCGAATCTTGGCGAGTGGCTTGGCAGGACGATGAGAGTGGTAACTGCCGCTGGCCTTACGTCCTTAGACGGTCCCGGTGGTCCGGAACGATTGACGCCTAGACGCTGGTCCACGACGCTAAGGCGTTCCGATGGCCCAGGTATTCTGCAAGTACTTCCGCGACGCGTGTGTAACAATATCGTTCTGCATATCGATGATTCGGTGGCTAACCATGTGCCTGTGTCTTTCCCAGGACCCGAAGTTCTTTATCGGCACACTAACCAACTTTTGTACAATTGCTGAGACCTTGTGTAAGGAGTATTCTACCATTCCGCAGGATCGCGTGCTCCGGGAGATATTTCCTGGAGGATGGTGCGGGCTACCTTATGCAAGACGATATTGTATCTGGGGAAGGGGGACCAAAAAGTCCGCTGTTTCACCACCACGGAGAGTACATCGGCAGCGGTTCGGGAGTATCCTTTGCGGTTCGGGACTGTCCTAGTGGTACATCTGCGGCACGTAGAACAACAGCGAACTCGGCCCAATTTCCACATACGCTTAGATACCTTAGTACGGAGTACCGACGCATCCATTTTTCCATACAACAGAGGGCCAGCCGATAATCTGCGTAGTTTCAACGAGGGGCTAGTAGTAGTATGTATGGGGCGGATATCCGGTACTGGCCCGAACCCTTGCACAGACTGACAAGGGCTCGGAAGAGCCATTCGGGAAAATCCCAGCATAACACAGGACTGCGGCGCGCTAATCTGTATCCGCGGACCGGGTTCCAGGGACATGGGTACAGAACTGTGGGATCTTACTGCATTCAAAGTCTACGGCGTGCGTATGGGGCAGAACCCAGATTCGTCGAAATCTGGTCAATCTCTGCCCGAGGAGGAAATCTGCTTGCGTTGAGTAGATTTTGACAGCTGTCATCTGCTGAGGCTCGTTAGGAAGATTTATCAATTAGGCTAAAGCAAAAAATAGCTTCACTAGGTATGCACCGAAGATCTGGCGTGCATCTTGTGTCTTGGTAGCCAACTTGCTCCCAGTGGGTAAGCTCAATACAGGTTCCTTGCATGGGAGCGCGACATCCGCGGTAGCTTCCCTACCGAAGGAAGTGATTGCGCCTACTGTTTGTGATCCCACGGTACTGCAAGTAACGAGGTTGTGATGGCACACCGCTCTGACACAGACCTTCTGTTCGGAGTATTGTCTGTAAAACTCCCTAGGCGATTTGACTAGGAGCGCCTACGGACGGCCCGGCAAGCCACCCCAAAATAGGGTACAAATTTAATTGCCATCGGCATGACGAATTTTCTGGGGTCTCTCATGGAGGTGGGTGGTCTCGCCGCCTCAAAGGCACAGGTAGAGTAACACGGTCAGATCTCTCTCATTCTTAGGAACATCCTGGAATCGCATTTGTCGAACCTTGCGACTTCAGCGTACCGACAATGGCATTACTGCTGTTCGGCGCCTGTCTGCATACCTGGCTCTTTGTTCTACTCCCTGTTTCATTTGTGGTGTACTGCGTTATTTGGATCATATATTGCCGCACTCTTCACCCTCTCGCCTCCATCCCTGGGCCATTCTGGCCTTCCGTTTCGCGAACATGGATCATGTATCACATGTACACCGGAAAACTGGAAGTTGCTGTACGTGATGTCCACGCAAAATACGGACCGGTTGTCCGCGTCGCCCATGATGAAGTCTCCGCCGGTGAAGCTTCTGCGATACCCAAGATATATCGAACGCAGCAACCCTTGAACAAGACTGATTTCTATCCTACATATCGGCCTGTCGGAATCAGCGACAGGCCGGATACGTTCACCTCTACGGACGAGGTCGAACATGCCAATCACCGAAGGATTGTCAATCCGGTGTATAGCATGACCAGTATTTTGAAGAATGAAAGCGCCATGGATGAGTGTCTGACTTGGCTTGTCAGGCGGTTGGGAGAGTACGCAGACAGGCAGGAAGTGGTAGACCTTGGTCATTGGCTTGAAATGTGCGTCGTCATTGTGACTCTATCGGGATGAATCGACTCGGGGATGATGCTTACCTGCGTCCAGGTACGCTTATGATATCGTTGGTGTCGTCTTCTTCGGTAAATCATTCGGTTTCTTGGAAAAAGGATTTGATCACATGAACTATGTCGAAGCTGTTTGGAAAAGCTTGCCTCTTCTCAGTTTCGCCGCCGTCTCGCCGACGTATATGCGCCCTTTTATTATGGGTGTTGCTGTGCTGAATCCGAGTACCTTCAAAGCTGTGAAGGCGGTTGGTGGTATTACGAATGCCGCACTTGAACACACTGCTCGGAGAAGAAAGGATAGCGAGGAGGAAAATCTACGGCGCAACGATCTTTTATCCCAATTGTTCAGAATTGAGCATGAGAGAGGAGAGAAGATTGACTTCACTCACAAAGAAATCGCCCTGGAAGCTTGGGTTGGCATGTAAGTTCCGAACGACGGCTTCCGACGACCAGTTCCGCCTTCTGATTACGTCTTTTAGTATTGCTGGAGCCGACAGTTCATCGATAGCGATACGATCAGTCCTTTACAATCTGATGAAGCATCCTGGCCAGCTATCTAACGTCATGGATGAAATCGAGGCTGCAGATGCCGCTGGAATCTTGAGCTCTCCTATCACACAATCCGAAGCTATGAGGCTCGAGTACACCTGTGCATCCATTAAAGAGGCCATGAGGGTATTTCCGCCCTGGCAAATCCACATGCCCAGGCACGCCCCGGCTGAGGGTCTTGACCTGTCAGGCAAACATATCGCTGGGGGCTACCGAGTCGGTGTAAATCCCGCTATCGTTCACTTTGACAAGGAAGTCTTTGGCCCGGACGCTGATGAGTTTAAGCCTGAAAGATGGCTCGATAATCAGCAGAGGTCTTTTGCTATGGATAAGGCAATCCTAGGATTTGGAGCTGGCACCAGAACGTGTATTGGCAAAAATGTAAGCTTGAACACCCATGAATTGCAGTGTGAAACACAGTGTACTGATTGTTGATAGTTGGCCCTTGCCGAAGTTCACAAGACCATTCCTGAGATTCTGCGCCACTTTTCGCTCGAGATGTCTCACGATCGGCCTTGGAAGACGCGCAATTCGGCTTTTGTCATGCAGTCTGATGTCACTGTACACATCAAGCGTAGGATTTCCAACTAATTGAATCATCCCCACATGCGAGCGGCACCCAAGCGTAAAAGAATTGTTCGGGCCACATATTCGTATGAGATACTGAGCTGTTCAGAGCGCCGTGCCAATTCATGGCTTTTGTAGTAGGATTGCAAGGAGTGATTGAACGATTGTGTTCTTATACGAATTTCTCTTTCGTCACGAATGTTAAGGTCGGTACCTGTGAGACTGAAGGCCATCGCCCAATGCCACCTTTGTGGTGATACCGCGTCGCCGACAGAGCTTTGGGGCCACAACCGCATGAAAGATTACTCTGGCGTACTCGTGTTGTCAGCGAGTTCTTGCGTGGATATGTAATGACACGTTCCACGCTCCGATCAATCCGCACATATCGAAGATTAGAAGAGATCTCACAATTTTCCCTGGAGGGCTACACCTCTGCCAAGGACACCAGCCAGGGCTCAAGTGGCCATGAGAACATGGATTGGAAGCAGCACCACAAAATTATGCTCCATGATGACTGCAGCAGAGACCTCGGATAAGTGTTGTGAGACTATTCTAGTCCAAGATATTGAGCACGTGCAGTGCAGCAGAACCAGTTGTGTCGACGAATTTGAGTTATTTCAACCTGCCAAACCTCGATTCACCACCAATCCCGAAATGACACACAGGTCTCACTATTTTGGGCAGTGTCCATTCCCCAATTACTTGGGCAGGTCCCTTGAAAATGGCGTCCCAGTAATCTCTTTGATTATCTCGAGAGCCTCTATCACCTTCTCATCTTCATATCGCCTGGCAACCAATTGCAGAGACACCGGCGCATCCCGATATTTCTCCGCGTCGTAAAGCTTGTAATTGTACTCATCCTGCTCGTTCCTGGGCTTGTATCCCTCTTCGGACCTGTCAATCTCTGGATCAACCTGAGTGACAGGAAACACCACAGCTGGATAGTCCAATAGATTCCACTGCGAAGTGTAGCCCCAGTACCGGGCGCAGTCAAGCGGAGGCGCGGCACCAGGGCCAACAGGACACAGGATTACGTCGACCGTGTCTTTCAGATCTTCGTAAGCTGCCTCCTTTTGCTCTTGGATTGAATTGCCCCCTGCGTCGTCCTTCAGGGGCGGAGTGTAATTTGAAGCAGTTTGGTTCCAGAGCTCAGCGTACTTGGACTTATACTCCTCCCTCTTAATAGTCCATTCCCAAAGAGAAAATATGCTATGGTCCTTGACATGAGGATTCTCCTTGATAATAAAATTCGAGAGGGGACGCCACGGCTCGCCTGAAGCATCGATACAAGAGCTTTCGTCTGCTGCACCATCACAGAAGTAGAGCGATGCCACAATTTCCCAGGCTAGGTCATGTTGATACGGCTTCCAGTCAACGATCGTGATCTCTCGCTCATGCTGCAATTTCCCGACCACCTCTTTCAAGGCCCTCGTCACCGGTGGGTGAGGCTTCACAACTGTATCGTCCCATAGAACAGCAATCTTTAGCTTCCGCTTCCCATTCTTCCCTTCCACCCAGCTAGCCGATGGTCCTTCTCTCCACCC
This sequence comes from Astrothelium subdiscretum, assembly GCA_021030935.1. Lineage (NCBI taxonomy): Eukaryota > Fungi > Ascomycota > Dothideomycetes > Trypetheliales > Trypetheliaceae > Astrothelium > Astrothelium subdiscretum. The sequence goes on from JAGFMW010000025.1 coordinate 13,627, forward strand.
AAAGGGTAAGAGGCTTGGCTCTCTCAGCCATGGCTTCGCGCCCAAAATCACCCTCATGAATATCTTGAGCCCCTCCAAGCTTGTACTCAAAGGCCCAATGACCGGTATAATCGCCTCTGCGCCCGCCATCGTAGCATGCCAACCCTCAATAGGCAATCTAAAACTTGTCGGACGCAAGCCGTAGACCCCATTGTTTGCCGCGGGGCTCCTAATGGAACCTCCAATGTCTGTACCAATCCCCAAACAGCTACCTTTCAGACCCAGGAGTGCGCCTTCACCACCCGAACTCCCCCCACATGTGAGTGCCCGATTGTAAGGATTGACAGTCTCGCCGTATAGATTATTGCTCGTTTCGAGATGCATCAACGTTTGTGGTTCCGTCGTCCGAGCATGGAATACTGCACCCGCATTATGGAGGATCTGTAATATATGGGCCGTGTGTGAGGCATTTCCACCGCGAAAGGAGATGAAGCCCGCATTAAGGTCTAGGCCGCGGATACCAACATGTTCTTTGACAGATATAGGGAGGCCGTGCAGAGGACCGATAGGGCGACCGTGCTCTGCGAGGTATTTGTCAAGATAGGCTGCTCGGGAGAGTGCCCTAGTAGGAAGGAGCTCCGTAATACAATTGCTCTGTTCAAGTCAGTGGTCCTTCCGAACGGTCGATGAGAGTAGCCAACAAGTTTTTGAGCGAGCCCGGCACGTCGTAAGAAAGCGTTTGTGACGGTAACAGCGCGAAGGTCCCCGTTTGCAAGCTTCGGCAACAGCTCTTCGACCGCTTGTTCGGTGATTTTAAGCTCTTCTGCCGTGAGCAGCTGTGCAGGGATGTTTGTCACATTGAGAGGTAGTTTCGTTGGCACATTGGCGATTTCCGGCTGGACGACCTTTATCGTCTGATCTCTGTGGTCTTGTGCCTCTTTGGCAATGTCTTGCCACGGCTTCCTCGGCCGGCTCGAAGGGGCAGCAGTCATCGTTTGTTTGGCCGATTCCATCATCACAAACGAAGTGAAGTCAAGTTGTACAACCAAGATGAAAACAGAAGCGTCTGATAGCAAACTGGATGAATTTACAAGACAATCGTCATACCCACAGAGCTTGATAAGGAATTCCTCCTGCTGCACCCTACCTTGCATATTCAGATCTGCAGGACTGCATATTGCGGCCAGTATCCGTGGACCACCCGGACTTCAAGCGCACACTGTACAGCCCTTGAACAGGTGTATTTAGTGGATCTCGCATCAAAGCATCACAGAATCACAGCACCAACCCGGCAAGCCCATGACATCAAGGTCAAGATATTCCAGTCACGTGGCATTAGCCGTTCCGGCTTGATTCCGGAGCCCCTGGGGCAAGGACCACCACAACAGGACCAGCAGCAACGGCTAAACGCTTCGCTTCCTGGGCTGCCAGGAAACCAGCTCGCAATCTCTCTGTTTAGTCACACTCAGAGAGCACATCACCAGGTGACCAGACATCATGCTCCGGCAAACCTAACCCAAAGTATCGCTCGAGTGGTTGGAATTCCCTAACACGGCAATCCGATCACCCTACTACCAAATCCCCCCAAATCCCCGCAACTCCCCGCGGTCATTGTTCGTCGCCAGCTATACAAAATGATGAATTCCTCGCCCCAAATGAGCTTTCCGGAGCCAGGGGCCGGAGGAAGTCACTCGCAGCCCATCGCCAATCCCCTCAGCTGCCGTATCTTATGCCAAACCGCATTCGTGGCTTGCACATGCAACAGGGGGGTTACGTAGCTCAAGAAACTCGGTCATGGCGGTTAACTTAAAAGCTTTATATAAGGTCTGAAGTCTGTGTCTCTCTTTTACAAACTTCTCCTTGATCGAGAACTGTTTCCTCTTTGCTTTTACGCTCTACCCTAGTCCAATTGTCCAAGAAGCTGGCTGTCAACCACCTTCATAACTTTCTGGTGTTCAGAGTCACCTATCATTAAGTCCCGACTGACCTGGTTTTGGGTCTACAAAAACCATCATGAGCTTTTCTCTAAGCATTCGGCCGCGAATGGCGGGCCTTCTCAGGAATAATCTACGTTTACCCACTCCGCCAGCACCTGTCATTCCTTGCAGATTAAAGTCCACGGGCTTTAACAATGAGGCTCCTCGCGTCAGTAGTGAAGGATCGAAGAGCCCAATCAGCTCCCAAGCAGACAGCACATCGTATAAGGCTCCCAGACAGCGGTCAGACTCTAGTATAGACGTCGCTCTTGGCACGCCGTCCCGAATGCCAGAGTTCAGCTTGCAGGACAAAGTGATTCTTGTATCCGGAGCTGCTCGAGGCTTGGGACTGGTCCAGGCAGAGGCGCTGCTTGAAGCTGGTGCAACTGGTAAGATAACCAGTGCTTCGATCTAGCCCCAGCGAGAAACATGCGCTAATCTCACGCTCCAGTTCATGCGCTTGATCGCCTTCCCGAGCCTTCACCGATTTTCCACGAAGTTGCCAAGAGAGCGTCCAATGACCTCAACACGTCACTGCACTACCACCAAATCGATGTACGCGACGTACGCAACCTAAATATAATTATCGAGTCGATCGGAAGCAAGCATAATCGTCTCGACGGTCTCATTGCCGCAGCCGGTGTTCAGCAGGAAATTCCGGCTCTTGAGTACCCTGCCGAAGAGATTGACAACATCCTGCAGATCAACGTCACTGGTGTCTTCATGACCGCGCAGGCGGCGGCCCGCCAGATGATCAAGTACGGACGCGGCGGTAGTATCTGCTTGATTGGCAGCATGAGCGGCACTATAGCCAACAGAGTAAGCCTCGAGTACAAATACTTTACCACTTTCTCTCGTGTACTGATCGACGTTTCTCTAGGGACTGATCTGTCCGGCCTACAACTCCAGCAAAGCCGCTGTCCTCCAACTCGCTCGTAATCTCGCCTCCGAGTGGGGCAACCTCCCTCCCTCACCTCACAACTTGACCCGTCCCTCTTCATCGACCACACACCAGAGCATCCGTGTGAACTCGCTCTCTCCAGGCTACATCCTGACTGACATGGTCGATGCCCTGTTTGAGCAATACCCTGAACGCCGGCGCGATTGGCCTCAGCAAAACATGCTGGGTCGTCTGTCTCGGCCCGAGGAATATCGCGGCGCTGCAGTCTTCTTGATGAGTGATGCCAGCACATTCCTCACCGGTGCCGATGTACGAATGGATGGAGGCCATGCGTCATGGTAATGCAAGGAACGCAGTATGCGTTGAGGGAGTAGAGGTGGTTGTCATAAAATACACAATCCCACTCTGTTATTGAGTCAGAGACGATTATGATTTTGAAGACACCCAGATGCCCTGTTTGTCAGCGCGGCGCCAGGAGCAGCTTTCGTACGATTATATATGTTTTTGGTTTAAAGCAAATAGAAATTGGATTTCGAACTTTTCAGGCAATCATGTATCAGGACTGTTCTCAAATTGTATCGTCGATAATTACACAAGGTCAGCTGGGTATCACACAAACATTCTTAAAAAAAAAAAGGCAAATCAGACGCAAATAAATCAATGTCTTACATAGCCGTCTTAGGTTAACAGTACATGTCAGATTACAGTTAGTCTTTTCCGGTCTTGCCTCCACGGTGAAAAAGACCGTTACTACACAAGTTGGGTTTGCTTGAACGATGAACAATGCTCGCCAAACTTGCGAAGACTACTTCGATGCTCTCTCAACCGGATACTTATCCAGCGCCTCATACCAAAGTAACCCACTACCAATCAAGAATGCCCAACTGGCCCAAAGCAGGGATAGATTACTCTGGTACACGCACCAGCTCGCCGAGCAATATCCAAAGCTCGCACTCAAAGTCCAGCCAACACTTCCGATGAGATTGAGAACTCCGATCCACCAGCCGATAAGCCTCGGAGCTGGCGTATACCAGGTCGGCTGAGTCTCAAGCACGTAGAAGACGCTGCTGACAACGAAGAGGATCCCGCCGACAAGGTACGCGAGCCAGTAGGTTCCATCGAGGACAGGGGTTGAGATTTTGTTGTAAATGCCCGGTAGAGCCATGATGCCGCTGACATAGAAGATGACGGCACCAACGGCCATGACGGAGGAAGCCCACCAGCCGATTTCGTGGAAATAGTGCGTGGTCAGCTCCTGCCAGGTGGGCCACCATTCCCATTTGCGGCCAGCGGAGGGATGTTGCAGATGAAGAGTCTCGCTGCGATGCACGCCTTTGCCATGGTGGTGAAGGCAGTGTCCTCGGAGGAGCCGTAAACCGTGCTTGCTGGGTGATACAGCCTCAGTATCAGAGTCCGTGTGCGAGAATGCTTGTTCCAGGGCCCAACCGAAGCAGCCAGTCTGGTTTTCGTTGCTGGCTTCTACGATGAGAAGGACGCCGCCGACTGTGAAGAGCGTGGCGCCCAAGAACGCTGTGACGCCACCAGCAATAGCACCCTCATTCGGAAACTCGGTACTGGGTGCTGCAAGTGGAAGCCAGTAAAAGAAGCCGCAGATGACGAAGATTGCGGAACCCCATGTGAACAGAACGGCGATCCACCAGGACACGTCCCACCAGGCCAGGACAGTGCACATGCGCCAGATACCTTGTGCTATACTGGACCAGTTGCTTGTGAGTTGCGGTGAATCGGTCCTCTTGTGCGTTGGTGGCACGACAAGAACGTGACGGCCTAGAGATGTACGCACGTGAGATAGCGTACAATGGGTAGCTTTATTCAAGATTCTTTACCTTTCCTATTGTCTCTCGAGCGCCACTCGAACTGCGCATCGCCCACTGGAGGTGGCGTCGCAGCGGCATGGCTGCTTGAAGGAGTATCGGTAGGCGGAGGTTCGGGGCCTGATGGATGAAATCGAGCGCGAGTTGGATTGAAGAAGGGCAATGGGCCTTTTACATGATCTTTTTGCAGCCGTGCCTGGGGATGATCGACCAGAGGTTGGCGCGCTGGCAATTCGAAGTTCACGCTGCGAGACATGGAGATCCAAGAACCGGACGCGAAAGAGGCCGAAGGTTTTAGCAAGAAGACTTATGCGTTAATTTCCTCCGTGCAATCCCTATACCCGTTGCCATTACTGCATTTGCTTTACTCTGTGAGAGTTTCCGCGTTCATCATTTGGTGTCTCTGCTAGTGCGACAGTAAATTACTAAGGAGGGGAAGACCCATGTCGACCGCATGGCAGGTACGCCACGTAACTCGGCTCCACAGTCCTCCATGTTTCAAGTTCATCCTACAGATGAAGCAATGATAGCCTTGAGGATTGATGGTTCCAAGTTTGGAGATGTGAAAATTTTCCAAGATAAGTAGGAGATCGTGAGGTTCTTAGAAACTTTGGGCGCGAAGAACAACATTTTCATTCTCGAGCCGAAGATCAACAGTCTCAGCCCTGAAGAATCAGCTCGTCGCGACTGTCGCGAGTCCAAAAGGCTGGCGGATTTCGTTTTAAAGCGAGGTCGCCGGTATTCAGGTGCCAATTCAGTTGAGGGACTCCCGAGTTGGATCTCGAAGTCAAGCCGTACATCGTTGTTAAGGACCATTCCTGGTTTCCTTTCGATATCGAGCTTGATAATTGTAATACTAGTTGGGGGCCCCTCAACCATTACCCGGCTGGTTTGAACCGCCTGCATATCAAAACTCAACTATCAATGATCAGATTTAATAAAAGACCAAATGGGTTAAAGCAGTCTCGTAACCATTGAGCCGAACCCATGATAGTACAAAGCTTGCTAGGCATGAAGAAAAGAAGAGAGTCATGATCAGTTGCCGTTACTAAAAAAGTACACTGCGCCAAAGTCTATCCCCCAATCGCATCTATATAACATCCGGGCAATCCTCATCAGTCTACTGGCGCCCCCTCAAGCGCTGTGACCTACGAACCTATGAGGCCAAAAATGTCAGTTCAGAGCTCCTTTGCCACGAAGCGGTATAACCTGCCGGCCTCGCCGAACTCGCTGGGTCACCCCCGGTAGCAGACGCAGCCTCTCCAGCAGACTGTGGCTCTCCTCCTGCTGCAGCGGAAGACGACGCCTGCTCCTCTCCATGGGCGGCGGAAGCGCTGGCTGTGGTGGTCTCAGGGAAAGTCCTGAAGTCGAGCGGGCTCGGCTCACCCCGGAGACGGATCTTGAGGCTGGGGTTCGAGGTTTGGTACAGACCTGTGTCCTCGCGGGGGAGGTTTTCGCGTACGACGCGCTTGTAGTCTTCGTCGGCAATGTTGATGACCTCGTGATAGAGACCCGAGACGATGTGGCTCTCGTCGGCAGGGAGGAGCCGGTTGACGGTTGGGCCATCACCTGCGGTAAGCGCCGCGATGATCTGCTCCCGTCGAACACGCTCCTCCTCCGACATTTGGTTGTTGGCGGCGGCTTCGTCGAGGTTGGTGGACATGTTATAAAGAGTAGCGGAGACGTCCCGGTCTGCCTCATGCTTGCGGGGGTTCGATGAGCTTTTTGTACGGTCAAGTCGTCCTCGTGACCTCTTGGTGAGGGTCGGCTTTCTGGCAGCGTCGTGAGGCAGAGTTACGGGTGGAGACTTGTTGGTCGTGTGTGAGTTTGTCTTCATGTCACCCTTGGCACGCTTGCGGGTATTTGTCGAGCAGGATTTCCTCTGGCGTTTCTTCCCCTGCTGCGCCGTTTCCCGTTGCGATCCATCCATTTTTGCATGACTATCAGGCTCAGTGCAACGTGCTTTGATCTTCAACCTGGGGACAGGGGGCTGGTGAAGGCGACCAGTTCGTGGCATAGCGGCATCAGGGTCGGCATGAAATGAGGGGGTATGGATAGCCTGAGAAAGCATCTCCAGGCCTTTTTTGGGCTTTTCAGAGCTATCATCTTCTCTTCTTGGGCTGGGAGGTGCAGAATCATCGCTAGGATCTGCAGAGATCGTCCTTTGCGATTCTGCCGCGGATTTTTCTAGGTCCCTTGCCACAGCCCGCGTTTCCACTTTGTTTGCAGTCGACATATTTTGATAGTCTTGACGGGTTCCTCTATCTTTCAAGAAATTTTATTGTCTCGAGAGAGAGTATACAATGGACACAGGAAGGAGAAGGAAAGATGTGATGTATCCCTGAAACTGGAAAGGGACTCGGCGGGGAAAATGACCTTGAGGTAGTTTGTACCTGAAATATTTGAAGGAATCTGAATGGAGTATTCTGCGCTGGAGTTTGTGTCGAGACTAAAGTAGCAGTCACAGTGCGAAAAGAGAGTGTTCTTAAATCTAGGTAGGGAGGTGGGCACAGAAGACATTAAGAAACATAAGGCTCCCACCAAGGTGCTCAAGAAAGATTGGGCTGGACACGCAGGCCAGAATGAAACCTACAGAACATCTTACACACTTACTGCTTTGGGGATTGGACCAATGAATATTCTCTACTCACGATGTCGCGTCTCCCTCTTCCAGAATTCTACCTCAAGTCGGGATATCAAGGGGAGGCCCTAACATTCTATCCTGCGCGGCAAGGCCATCAAGTAGTCGCTGAATGTTCGACGAACTACATGGTAATGCTCAAATTACCTGAGAGAGTGTAGCAGTCATTGTAGCGAGTATTTGCTGTCTGTATTGACCCTGGGACCGCATTCTTCTCGTCTTGTTCGCGGTTGAGCCCGGACTTCCTGGCTTGGGTGTTGTGCCGGGATCCTCGGCTGGTCCCGAAGCCCTTGCAGAGTCGCTCACGCAACGTAGCTCCATCTTTCAAAGCATTCCCCATAGCTCGCCTCTTCCTGTTCTCCATCTCAGAAACGTCTTTTGACCAATATGTGGGCATTCTACGGCTTAGTGGCTCTTTTGGGCGCTACCTCTGTTTCTGCTGCATCGTGGGGGTTTGATGATGCTACTTTAACGGTCCAGAGCAAAGGCTCTGGCGTTGGAGCTGGGCTGAAGGAAAAGTGAGCCAATTCACGTTGCGACGCTGAGCATTGCCTAACGATGATATCAAGGCTCGATTCGAAGTCGCCTCTTCGGAAGACTGTAGCCCTCGAAAGTTCCGACTCGCTGAAAATCGTTTTGACGACGACCGACGGCAAGAAACCTGCAAGGCCGCACCAAGCATTCCTCACGCTCGCAGACTCTACTACTGGGCTTGAAGAAGCGTTTCCATTCAGCTTGAAGGAGAATGGAAAGGGCAAAGTGGAATTCGTTAGTCTCCCAACCGCCCTGCATGAATTGACAAGGCTGACAGCAGCAGACGCAAAAGGAGATTCCCCTTCAGCTGATCGCAAGCACCTCACCTCTCAAAGCATCCATTGTCCTTGGATCGTTCGGCTCCTCTACTCCCACCAACACCGAAGTCTTCCAACTCGACCTCAGGCGCGACCCCAACGCTCCCATGGAAACCCCGAAAGCAGTCCGCTACGGCAAGCTGCCTGAAATCCACCACATCTTCAAGCCAGATCCCAAGAGCCCCAACATCCTCATCACCATCGTCTTCTCTCTCGCCATCTTCGCTACTCTACCGGTGCTGCTCGGGACTTGGCTTACCGTTGGTGCAAACTTCAACCATTTGGGCAAGGCGCTTGGTAGCGCTCCTGTTGCGCATGGCATCTTCTTTGGATCTATACTGGCAATGGAAGCCATTTTTGTAGCATACTATACGTCTTGGAACCTGTTCCAGACACTGCCTGCTGCTGTTGCTGTTGGGTCAGTGGCATTCCTGAGTGGAACACGAGCATTGACGGAGGTTCAGGGTCGGAGGCTGGCTGGGGAGAGGTAAAAGTTTTCAATGTGTAAATATAGGGTTGAAGGTGAGGGGTGCGACTTTGTGGAAAGTTCTGCTACCTTTGTGTCGGGCATTTTCCCAAAATAAAGGCACGTTTGCCGTCAAGCGAGTACAATATCAAAAGACTATTTTTGAGCAAATTAGACCCGCGTTAGCAACGAGTGGTAATTGTCCTCTGGAGCATTTGATAGCAGCTCGATAGCCATCTAAACTTTTCTCTTCAATTCTCATTTATCTTAAGCACAATCTTGAGGCAGTGCCGGTCGTTAGCCTTCAATACTCCGAGTCTTCTCTTAGCTTCCACCAATAAATTTTCAGTGTCTGTTGCATGTGGATGAAAAATTGCCGTGGAGACTTGCGTCGCTCCTTGCTTCCCGGCGAAGCATCCCTTCAAAGCCCCTTAACGCAGTTCCGTATGAGGGAAGCAGTGCAGACAATGGCAAAGCAAACGCAGAAAAGGCGACAAGTCAATGTCGTTACCGCACGGAATTGTAGTACGCCAGAAGCTGCACCTCTATTAAAATCGTCAGATACAGCAGCCAAGACGCCCCATCGTCTTTGGGAGAATGAGTCAATGGGCAGGCGCCCTTTTGGTGCATCCGGGCTGAGAAACCATCTTCAAATGGTAAACCACTCGGAGCGAGTATTCTGGTTTTGGCATAGTAAAATCAGAATTTCCTAGTCTACGCCCACATGTTGATTATGCCATTCAAGTCATGGTATTGAGCTTACCTGGCTGCCGTAATAGTAGGGTCAAAGCATTACAAACTCCAAGTCTGAAGTTGATCGTAGTCGTCTATACTCCCATTCCGATTATTTGAATTTCTATACCGGCAAGTTGTTGGAAGACGTGGTCAGATTGGCGCATGTCGATATTCGGATTTGGACCAGGCCTTTAGTAATTTCTCTCTATGGTCAGTTGGCGCAACTCTCGGATATCTGCAGTATGGGAACGGATTGGTCCGCTTGGGATGATTCTAGGCTTTGACGTCAGTAGCCCGGTCTCACCGTTTCCCCATATTTGGGCATGGACTGTGGAAATGGCTGGGCTCGGCCAGAAAAGGTAATATTTAGGCTGGGGGTAGCCTCCGCTCTCACGCAGATTGGGGCGCTTAAGTTTTGGACATCGACCCGCTTATAGCGAGCTCTAGAGGGCTGAACGGGTAAGACAATAGGAGACAACAAAGACTCTTCCAGGAAGATTTCCTCTTTGGCAGTGTATGGCATACGCCGATAGTATTGAAGCTTGATGACCCTCCGAAGATGTTGCCTTATGCTCCACTGCAAGTTGACCCTCTCCAAAAGCAGTGAAAATGTATGTTTCCTAGGCCTGTTTCAAGTCAGCCTTGGGCAGATATCTGCTACTATTGTGGATATTTTCACACTCGGGCCTGCTTGATGACTTGGACCTTCCGATTTCTCGATATTTTACGGAGTAGCGTTGGCGGAGATTAATGATGGGCGTGTAAGGCGACTAGACTAGTGCGTATCCCAAGGGGCTACGGCACATTTTGCACCTATAACGATTCCGCATAGCCGAACTGCCTCTACGCCATTTTTAAAAAGGTACGTAGTTATCTGTCCCCACGTGGGAGCTCCCAATTAAGCGGGTGCTCTACGCGCGCACTTCGATGCTGGGTAATTCTTCAAGGTTCCTGGCAATCGATGCCGCGCCTGGACGTTAGCCGAAGGCTTCCTTGAGGCAGAGCTACCCATTATGGGCCGATTTAGTTCTCGTTGCCGAGGCGCTGAATTTGCGGTCAATAGAAACGAAAGCCAGTAAGACGTTCTCCCGGAGAAGTTTGTAATCCTGGCGCTTTCGCGGAATGGCCGAGGCATCATTGTGTATCGATTGCGGAGCTGCTCTGGTAGAGTTTGGTGGCTGCTCGACTATGCGCCTTCTACCAGGCAGAAGGAGTCACAAGACAATCGTGCATCGGTGGCATACGAATATGATAAAGATGTAGCGAATACAGGTTGGCATAGCATGACGAGTGAATGCGCCGGATGAAAAGGCATACAAGCTCAAAGGCTTCGCGGTTGAATTGTGACACTGTGTAGACTTAACCTCGATACAGATATATAGCAAGCTCAAGCAGGCTGCGGTAGTGCAGAGTCCAAACAGCTTCCTCGCTGTTACCCGCAAAGACATCTGCCAAGACTTGCAAGCGACGGGCAACGCCGATAGCCGCGTGACCGTCTGGCAAAGACATTGGACCTGAGGCGCTTTACTAAGCGTGACGTGCAGAGAAAATGGAGCTCCACCGCTTCGATGTCGTGGAACGGAAGAATATCGTGATCGACTGTCATCCAAGGTTGTGCAACTCGATTGTCAAGTGGAACCAGTGGTTGCAGTCGTGGACAGAGATCGTGCAACTTTCCCACACCCGGACAAGCGGCTCGCGCGGCGGATGACCTTACTCTTGCATGTTACTGGATCCCGGGTAGACCGCCAACTATGGCTGCTACCGATACGAGAGATGCAGACGGAGCTGTCGACGATTATGCGCCTCCAAGGCTGATAGAGGCATGATGGAGAAGGTCGTAGTTCTGGCCCCCCGGACAAACAAATGAAAGTGGGCACTATGCGCATGTCAGCTACCTAGCTTTTCAGAAACAATAAGCGATACGTCGCTTGGCAAGGCTAGCCAGAGCGGGGAAAACGGCCTCTCATGGAAAGGTGCAGCCAAACGACTCTAACCGCTACGCCCAACTGCTCTAGCGAGAAGGACGGGCCGAGCGGGCTGCTGATAGGGGCAAGGTCCCATCTGCTAAACGCCCCAATCGAGGAGGGGGAGCCTTCAAGGAGTCAGTTATTTTTACATCGTTGGGGCAGATTTGCAAGGGCCAAGCATTCATAGTGCATGCACGCCAGAACTATCGAATCTGATCCTGTTTGCAACGCCCCCCCCCGCGCGTGCCTCTGCAGTCAGACCCTTGAAGGGCTGCCGGCACAGGTGACAGGGTCCAAGAAGATCCATTTTCATATGAGAAAGCGGCTCGAAGGACAGCTCCAGAGCTATCCTGGTCATTTGCCAAGGCTTGCGCACCTAGCTCGATTCTGGAGACACTCATCCATGGCCATCTATCGTCAGCACCGAATCCGTGCGATGACGATCAACAGGCACGGTTGCACGGAGACTACATAAGTGCCAACATAGTACGAGCTCATTCTCGCAAGCGGCCCGTCTGTAATCTATCTGCCGTCGTTACTTTTCTTGCAATTAATATAAGAAAGTGGTCTGCTCTCTTCGTCCCTCTTCATCCCACTTCTGTCCTTGTCGTTTAGCAAAATGTTTCGTTCGCTTGCTTTCCTTGCCTACGGGCTGAGCTTCACTGCTCATGCCGCAGTAATCGATATGGAGGGCCTTCCAGATACTGGTCTCGACACTTCGTCGTGGACCACTGGAACTGCTCCGCCCATCGCCAGTCTCGTGGATCTCAACGATTTGCAGATTGCCGCCAAGAACACCCTCTCAGGAGATAACTACGCGTATTACCGCACCGGTGCTTTGGATGAAACCAGTAGGAGAGCCCTGATGCTGTGGATTTGCTCCCGAGACTTCCCCAACTAACCGCATTCCAGCCTACAATAACAACATGTTCATATGGCAAAAGATGCGTCTCAATGGCTTCAGTTTCGTGGATGTGTCTAATACAAACTTGAAGTATATCTCTCTTCCAACCAAGCCTTCCCAAACGTGTATGCTAAGCATATAATTTGTAGGACCACAATTCTGGGGTACAACTTCAGCTTGCCCTTCTTCATTGCACCCGCAGCACAAGCCGGCCGCGCCAGCTCGGGGGCAGAAACCAATCTTGTCAAAGCTGCCGGCGCCGCCGGTATGCTCTATGTGCCCTCCATCTCATCCACCCAAAGCATCCAGACCATTGGCGCTGCTGCCGCCCCTGGCCAAATCATGTTCCATCAAGAATACATCTGGAGCAACACGACCCGTCTCCAAAGCGAACTGCAACAGATCCAGGCTGCGGGCTTCAAGGCCATCTTCCTCACCGTCGACAACACAGGCATCAACGGCGTCCGCGACCGATCAGAGCGATTCGAGGGAAATAGCGATACCGGCCACAGTGCCACCTTCACCATCCCGGCCCTGAGACAGCTGCAATCGATGACGACGTTGCCGATCGTGCCTAAGGGTGTCAAGACCGCGCACGACGTCAAGCTTTGCGCCGATCTCGGCTTCAAGGCCGTCTACATCTCGAACCACGGCGGCCGTGTCGTCGATAACGCTCCGACCGCCATTGAGATCTTGCTCGATGTTCACAAGCAATACCCCCAGGTCTTCTCGCAATTGGAGATCTATGCCGACGGAGGTGTCCGCCGCGCGACTCACATCCTTGCTCTGCTCTCACTCGGAGTTCGCGCCGTCGGGCTTGGACGACCGGCCATGTTTTCCAATGTTTATGGCCAGTCGGGTGTGGCGAAGATGATCAGTATCCTCCAGCAGGAGCTGATCACGGAGATGGCGCTCCTAGGGCAGGCGGATGTGAACGGGTGGAGGGGAAATACGACTTTCGTGAGTGGATGCCTTCGCAACTGTTGAGTAACCAAAGCAGTACTGACAAGGATCTTGCAGCTCAACACCAGGCAAATTGAAGTCGAATACTTCGGTGCCCCGCTTAGTTAATTGTGCATTTATCTCCACGTAAAAAGGCATGTATAACCGATCTGCGGCCGTATATCAGAGCCAGAACGGAGATGACAGGGTACATTTGGGTTTCTCGTAATTGAAGCTAAAAGGATCAAGGTAGAAATAAGGTATAATGTAAATTATATAATGTGGAAATGAGAATATATTCGGTGTTTGCTTGGTGTCACTGTGCAGCGCGTACATAGATTGGAACCACGTGGAAATGCTTTCGTAGAGCGAAAATACAAAGCATGGAGGTTGACAGGACAATCCCTACCTTATACATTGTTTCAGGGCCGATACGAAAGTTTGGTAACGAGACTTGGTCCTGCTGGCCAGTGACTTCGTATGAAACCGATTCAGCGTTTCAATCGCACTACTTGCTGCACTGCTGAATTGAATTTGCGGAAGGCACATCTTTACGAAAACGATTTATTTCGCATTTTCGTTCCCCGAGCAGAGCCTTGACTCAATCATGACATCCCACTTCTGTTCCTTACATTGCCTGGTCGCACAGCTCGTACTCGGTGGAACCGTAACGAAATTATCGTGATGATTCCTGTTGTCGAGCGCGCATGGCTCGATGACCAGACTTCTCGCACCTCTTCCCGGCCGTCGTACGAGGACGGCCCCGTCCCCACAGAACCGCGTCACCGATGTAAATTGCATGCGTTTGACAGCCCCTGAAAAAGTGGGATCGCTAAAGCCGACTCGAGCACTGGGGTTGTCAGGGGTATGCCATTATTGTGGGCATACACGATGGGCCTTGCACGGGTGGAGATGGCGTAAAGCGTTTCATCCCGCGAGCTTCAATTGTGGGTCGATATGCTGAACTCGCTGACCGGACGGGATGGACGTGTTTTGAAGACTTGGCGGAACAGATTTGTCCGTTGTGTTCCGAAAGAAGCAACTCTTGGACGCGTTTCCGCCACGGCGGTCTAACGTCCTGCGTACTGCGTCGATCATTATATATCTTGTTTCACGGCCCGCTCGGCCGAAGTCAATTCAAGCATGCGTATGCGATCGGAAACTGCGGAATAGGGAGCTCACTTCTTATCAGTTGATGGTGTCGCGAGCTTGGTCTTTGCGTCCTGTCGGTCCACCGCCGGCTTACGTATTGTTGTTCAGGGGTTACCCGTGAGGAAGCATCACCCCCCGGTGCTCAGCAGCCCTTCAGCAGAAGGGTCTGCAAACTTCACATTTTGCGACCAAATACGCAACCGCCGACCTGATTCAATTTAGCATAACTGAAAGGCTTAATGAACGCAATGCGCTCGAGAGTCTTGCTCTCACAGCGGAGGGGCCGGTGAGGTGTTAGTGTAGATTTTATGTCAAGCCCCGCTTGTCTGTGACGTTTGGTATTTTATCCCAGGCACAATTCTTGTTCCCACTGCAAAATTCTCGGTTGACTCAATTCGCGTTTTTCTGTTTGAACATAATATTTCATTACCATGTCATCACGGTCCGTCAGGTAGTCATTTGACATGGCCTCAAAACTTCCTCTTGCGACTTATCTTTTCACCCGTCTCCATCAACTCGGCGTTCGCGCGGTTCACGGCGTCCCAGGTGATTACACTTTGCATTCGCTTGACCATCTCCGCCCAGCAGGTCTTAAATGGATCGGGGCGTGCAACGAACTAAATGCCGGCTACGCCGCTGATGGTTACGCTCGCATCAAAGGCCTCTCGGCTTTGTCCACAACTTATGGCGTTGGCGAGCTGAACGCATTGAATGCAATTGCGGGGGCGTATGCGGAACGTAGTCCTATTGTGCATGTTGTAGGTACGCCGAGGAGAGGAGTTGAGAGCGAAGGAAGAGTTGTCCATCACGGGCTCGGAGAGTTGCAGAAGGCAGGGCTGTTCAGGGAGATGGCAAAAGGTGTTACAGTTGCGCAGGAAGATCTAGGAAGAGTGGATGCAGTGGAGGAAAGGATTGATGAGACCCTGGTTAAGTGTGTTGAACAAAGTAGACCAGTGTACTTGGAGATGCCGAGCGATGCCGCGAATGATTCTGTCTATTCAGAGCCGCTGGAAAAGACACTGACAGCCCTTGAGACGATAAATGATCCAAAGCAGGAAAAACATGCCTTGAATGTCGTACTTGCAGAGTTGCAAGCCTCGAAGAAGCCGCTGATGATGGTCGACGGCCTCGCGGCTCGCGCGGATATAAGACATGAGCTCAACGAACTCGCACGCGTCACGAATATACCCACCGTAGCTTTTCCATTTGGTCACGGCATAGTCTCCAACGAGCTCCCGAATTATCATGGAGTACACGCCGGAAAGTTTGGAAAACTGGATTTCACGCCGTATACGGAGGAAGCAGACTGCATTTTGCTGTTCGGGTCTCTCCCTGCTGACACGAACACCCTAGGTTGGACCGCGTTACCAAATCCTGAGAATACCCTTAGCTTTCAGCAGGGGCAATTGCGTATCAGAAATGCCACGACCATCGGTACTGAGTCTCGACCTTTGAATCTGAAGTCGTTTCTCCAGGCCTTGCTTTCTCGTCTCTCTTCCGCTCCCCCACCAAAGCTATCTTTCCCCGACCCCTCACCACCTCTACCATGTCCTTCATCTCTCCTCAAGGACCTCCCGCCGTTTGATTCTCAAGCCCCTGTTGACCAAGATACTTTCTACTTGCGCCTTTCACTCTACCTCAAACCTAATGACACTCTCATACTCGCCAATAGTACTACTTGCGTTGGAGGCCGGGACTTGATACTTCCGGCTCCAAGCACACTCATCAACTCCGGAATCTGGCTTTCCATCGGTCACATGCTCCCCGCCGCCGTCGGGGTGTCACTTGCGAACCAAGAAAAGCCGGACAGTAAGAGGGGAAGGACGATTCTACTTGAAGGAGATGGCAGTTTCCAGGTCTCCGCCCAAGAGATAGGAACACTCATTCGATTTAAACTCCCGCTGATTGTATTTTTAATCAATAACGATGGGTATACATTTGAGCGCTGGATCCATGGTATGGATGCAGAGTACAATGATGTTGCCCCTTGGGATTACACACTTGCATCAAAGTTCTTCGGTGGCCAAAAAATGGGAAGCGGAACGGAAGAGTATCCTATTGAGACATGCACAGTAGAGACTTGGGGACAATTGCAAAGGGTCTTGGAAACGAGTGAGGGATTAAAGTCCGGGAGGGGACTGACATTCATAGAAGTGAAAATGGCAAGAGAGGACGTGAGTACGAATTTCAGGGAAGGATTGAAGTTGGCAGGACAAATGTTGGGAGGTGGTGCTGCTGGAAACGGGTCGGATGGTGTGTAAGAGAAGATACAGGTTAATGGAACCAAAGATAAAGTGACTCGTAGCATTAGAATAGCGCTGTGCTCACAGGTTGTCGGAGCTTTAAATTCAGGCTTTTGTCCCTCTTGACACCGCCTTGTCACCGTTTATCAGCCCTTTGGTCTTAAGAGCTTGCCATTCGGCATACGTCGTATGCCCGTTCGCAGAGTCAGCCTCCGCAACATCTGGGATCACGCTGCCTTCCTTAATACGAGACATACTAGCCTCATGGTGCGGCTTCAAGAAATAACCCACAGAGTATCGGTCCAGGCTCGCCTGCGCGCCGGGTGCATACTGCACACGATGATAAGCAGATTTGAGCAGCCCGCCGGTCCACTGCACCATAGGGTCACCCATGTTGATGATGGCGCACCCTGGCTCTGGCTTGACCCACCGCCAAGCAGACTCCTGAGAAGCATCTGCGCCGGGGGGAAGAAGCTGCAGACCGCCGACACGGGTGAAGAGAATGGTGATGCTTCCACTGTCGGTGTGCGCAGGCAAAGAGGTATGGCGATCGTGGTTCAACTGTGGTGGGTTATGAATGAGTCGCACGTTTGTAGCCGATGGCTGCGCTTGGTCATGCAGTGCCAGGAATGAGGATAAGGGGATACCGAGATTTTTAGCAATGTGATTAAGGATTAGGATGCCGAGTGGATGGACGTGATTACAATACGAGGCTAAAGTTGCTCGTTGAGCAGCAATGACTATCGGAAAATCCGAACTGTTGATGTCCAGGATGGATTCTTTGCTGATACTCAAGAACTCGCTCACATCCTTCTTGTCTCCGGAGACAGTCATGAAACCGGTGGGTTTATACCTTACAAGAACGTGATATCAATATATTTGGCCCAGCTCCGTTCGAGGTTGGCTATTCTTACCCAATATTACCCTTCCTTCCTTGTATAGAATCCTTTTTCTTTTCCTCGAAAGGGAGATCAAAGTAAAGACGTCCGACTGAGAAAGCATTGTCGACATCCGCTAGTATTTCTTGTCCTTCGATCGCATCTGAGAGATCAAGGAGAAAGAAGCCGTGTTCCTTGCATGCGTTAAAGAGGACACAAGATTCAGCAGCATCATCGGCAAGGATCTTGGCCAAAGACAGCCTTGGTATATCAGCAACGGAGAGATCTTCTGGAAAAGCTGGGAGCTCTTCGATTCTTTTCGTTGCAACCATCGTGACTTCCGAGGAAAACAGAAGATTATGAATTTTCAAACTCGACGAGAACTTTCAGTACAAGCGTTGAAGCTAAGAATGATACACAGGCTCGGCCACTGGATCAGTAATTGGGATCAGGCCGGTCAAGACCATCCTCGGCTTGATATGGAGGCTAGTGCAAGGCCACCAGTGAGTGGCACAGTCATTTAGAATCCAGATGCAAGCGACAGATCCACCGTCCTACTCCAGATATTACCATATGGTAGAAGGTAGGTCAAATCTGTATTGTGGGAAACCTGCTTGCTCCAGGGGATGCTAAGGTACCTCGCTATGAGAGTCGGGTACGGAGGGGAGGAGCGCGTCATGTAGGGAAGGGAAGCTGGAGTATTTTCGGCGTTAAGTTTATCCGGCGTAAACAGTCACGTCCGACAGGTCCTTAAGGTTCATCTGAAGAACTTCCGAAGCATTGCTCTGGGCCAAATCGGTAGACGGCCATGGCTCAAAATCATGATGAAGCCAAGGACGTCACCAATGAGCCCACGTCGTCCGATAAAGCTAGCAATCGTGTCGTAGATGCGATGAAGGCTCCAAGACAGCCGCCTCAGGAATCTGCTACTGACGCCTGGACGCGCCGTCTCACGATTGCTTCTTTTTGGGCCATTGTCATCTTTCTGGGTCTTCCGATATGGTGGAGAACTACGACAATCCATCGAGCTTCATTACCGTTGCAGGCAATGAATTCTTGGGCCGACGGAAAGGCATGAACTAAAACGGCAAGCCTCTTGACCAGCAAGCTAATTCCTTCCAGGCATGTCGTCCAGAGTTTCCCCTGAAGATAGCTGTCGAGGCTATCTACCTTTCTTCTACAGATGCTCAGAACTTATTGCGAACAACCCAACATGCAATTGATGATCACAATGAGTTCTCTGCCCATCATTTACGGCTGCTCCTCTCAGACGCTACAGCCCAGAATAACGCCTCACAAGCCGTTCAGCAGCCAAGCGTAGCAGGGCTTGACAGCGCAGATATTGCTCTTACCATTCGCTTAGTGCCCAGTGCTGTCAGCAATACCCCCCGAGCCGAACTTCATCCATACGACTCAGTGCTTGAAGTTTTTTACGCACCCAACCAGATACCGTCGCCGTCTTCTACCTCTTCGCCTTTGGCGACATTTGTAGCACTCGAGCTGCAAAGACTATATGAAGAGGAGAAGGCTATTCTTGCATACTTGCTATCTGCTAGCTCAGCTGCAGCGACAACTGAGTCCCACGTTCTCTCTCGAGACATGGCCGAGAGTCTTGCCAGACGGACGACCCGATCTGTAAAACCAGCTTCTACATATCATTTGACCTTCTCACTCTTCACGCCAACCTCCAAGCCATCAGATTGGGCTATTGAAGCCGCGCTTGAAGAACATATGACTGCTTTGCTTCAGACGCTGACTCCAATTAGCAACTTCACGGTAGATTCCCAGGTGCAGCTGTATGCAACATTTGCCCCCTCGATTCACGAACCAGAATACGATGGACACGCAAGCGCGTGGACGTTGCGGAGGGAGGACCTCAGCGGGTTCATCAATGCAGCTGAGTGGCCCCTCAGCCCCAGCATTGGAGAGGGACCAACCGTCAATTTCGTCCTATACATCCCTTCCGAAACTCGAGCACCTCTGATAATCAAAGAGAATGGTGGAGATAACTGGCTCGTGCCGCAATGGGGTGGCGTGCGCATCTTGAACTTGGCTGCTGGAAATGACGGTGCTTATACGGCTCCGACCGCTCTGACTAAAGACATGCTACAAGGACCCTTCTTCACCTTCTCAAATCAGCTTCTGTCTCTTCTCGGAGTCCCTGAAACCCCTCACTCTCTACCACTACGCCTTTCGACCTTGATTCGCGTACGTGCAGCATCATTGCTTTTCTCTGCTTCATCTACCCTTGGATCTCTCGCTCGGCTCACTCTTGCGCTACCATCAATCTCCATTCCAGACACTGTTGCAGAGTCAGTCGAGCTTACCATTGACCATCTGCACCGCGCTTGCGACGATTTAAGAGAAGGCAAATTTCAGAGTGCGTTGGAGAACAGCAGAGTTGCGGATCGAGAAGTTGAGAAGGCTTTCTTCGAACCCGCGATGGTGGGCCAGGTTTACTTCCCGGATGAGCATAAGGTGGCTGTGTATCTGCCGCTTCTTGGCCCTGTTGCCGTACCCCTTATTATGGCTGCCGTCAAAGAAATCAGGAAGGGATTATCGAGGTGGAAAAAGTCGATATGAAGCAGCAGGCTATGACATCAGATCAAAGGAACCGTATAAGCTTATTGTAGATTATACGTGTTGGCGAAAGAGGCTTTTTGGGTGAAATCAATTCTGGGCCAACCCGAACAAAACCCGCGGAACTAGGAATTCTAGATCCAGCCGTACCAGACAAGTGGTGCCCTGGTGTCTTTTATTTCTACCTATGGCTTTGCCGGCGGACGCGAATCCTGTCGATCACCCCCAATTCGCTCATGGTTTCGCCAATCCCCCGCAAAACCATTTAGCGCGGCTCTATGGTGGGGTAAGGCAGTTCCCATTTCTCCATGGGGTTGAGGGACCGCACTCTCCACATATAATGAGACTGAATATACCACCATCTAGCTATTACGCAGCTTGTTCTGAGTTCTATACCAACACATTCATCATACAACAGTTCGTTGACCATGGCCGTCTGGGAAAAAGCACAATCAGGTGTCAAAGCCACGCTTGACACAGTGACTTCTGATTCCAAAACTGGTATTTCGGGACTGGTGTTTGCCGCTGTAGACAAGAAAGGCTCAATCATTGCCTCTCATGCATCTGGTAAAGCTGGACTAGATGGCAATGAGCCCATGACGATGGACACGATCTTCTGGATAGCTTCTTGTAGGCGCTCTCATGGCATGGCCTGGAGAAAATAGACTAACCATGGAAAGGCACAAAGATGATCACTGGTATTGCTTGCATGCAGTTGATCGAGCAGGGCAAACTATCATTGGATGATTCTGCTCAACTTTACAAGATTCTCCCAGAGCTTTCCGACGTAAAATACCTTAATGACAATCTCCAGTTGGAGCCCAAGAAAGGTGACATCACTTTGAAGATGCTTCTCACTCATACTGCTGGGTTTGGATACGGTCTCTTCAGTGAAAAGCTCAGAGACTACTACAGACCCGTTGGTCTCGACGATATCAATGCCAGCGAGGCAGAAATATTGAATGTACCATTAATCAATCAACCGGGAACCCAGTGGGCGTACGGCACTAACATAGACTGGGCTGGGATTGCTGTCGAGCGTGTCTCTGGGATAAGCCTTGATGCCTATTTTAAAAAGCATATTTTCCAGCCGCTGGGCATTGAAGAAATCAGCTTCTTCCCGAGCAATCAAATGAAGGCAAGGCTTGCTTCTCTGCACCAGCAAGAGGTGGATGGCTCTGTCAGGGTGCGAGATCATCTCCTTCGCCGACCTTTGTTGGCCACGAGCGACCACGAGAAAAAGCAAATATTCAACGCGGGTGGTGCCGGATGCTTCGGAAAGCCAACTGAGTATTGCAGTAAGTCGCTCTGTCCTAGTGTACGCTCGTCTCTAGAACCTCCCTGATGATCTCTCCCAACCAGAGATTATCGCCACGCTTTTAAACAATGGCATATCCCCAACTACCAATGCCCAAATCCTCAAACCAGAGACAGTCGACATCATGTTTGAGAACCATATTCCTCAGATGCCCGATTTTGGCCGCCAAGGCTTTACAGCGTCGAAGCCTGACCAAACGAATCCTGTCCCCGAGCTGTATCCTCAAGAAGGCAACCCGCCACAGGGGTGGGGCCTGACATTCCTAGTGACCACTGATGGATGTGGCAAGGGCAAAGGCACTGGACGTAGTAACGGGACAGTCAACTGGGCAGGCTTGCCAAACCTTTTCTGGTGGTGCGACAGAGAAGCTGGGGTAGGAGGCATGATTGCTTCACAAATTCTGCCTTTTGCAAGTAAGTTCTTCTTGTGGTGTACCATACGGAACGAGGGAGAAATTTCCCGTGCAGCGCTGACCGAGAAACAGATATCAACGTTATGGGAGCATGGATTGGGTGTGAAAAGGCAATCTACGATGATATCCACGCCTAATTCAACAGAATGCACAGCGACCTATGTATCTAATCATCTTAGGGTTCCGAATGATTACGATTCAGCTTCTTGCTGCCAGTCCAATCATCTGCTTCCTGGAACCAACATCTGTGCCCGTGTTGCAAGAGCAGATAGACACAACGTTGACGAATTTGCGGGAAAGGTTGCAATTGACATATGAAGAAATATTAGAGTACTGATTGATGACGTTTGACATGACCAACTTTGCACACTCAGTGTTTGTCGCGCACACTAGTGAAAGTCACGGATAAACCACCTCACTTGCTGTTCGCCCCGTGATCCACCAAGACCTTCGACGATCTTCAACTCATCATGGTTTTCCCTGGAATTGTCCAGAGATACTGGAAAATGCCGGTCGACACCCTGGCTAAGTCGTTTCTGACTTTGGGCGGACGTGATCTGGATCGTGTCATTGCGGCCATCAAGCACTACATTGCCTACCGTCGGGAGTTGGAGCCCTTACGTGAGACCGTCAGCTTCCGCTCCGCCGGGCGCATCATGGATATGGGCGTCGGTGAATGCATTGAAGAGGTCGCCAAGCTCCACGAGGAGGAGCGAGACGAATTAGTCGCCCAACTCGAGCGTACAGATGACTCCTCCAACTCAGATGACCTCTCCGACAACAACGTCCCCCCCGATTCCAATATCAAAGGCAACGTCACACTCTTCAAGTTCGAGCGCGTCACCGACTCTACTAAACATCTGGGCTACCACGTCCATGAAGAACGCGTCGAGTTCCAGGCCTCGTACAACATCACCCCGTTCGCGGAAGACACCGACGAAGATCGCACCCTACTGCCGGACCCTACCATGCAGTTCGATCTGAACTTCGGCTACCGCATCCTCACGAACCGTCGCTGCAACATCTCCTTCGGCGACCCCTTCTACGCCTCGTGCGCGATCACCGCCCACTACCACCCACTCAACGGCGGCGTCCGCTTCTCCCCCTCCCACACCACGCTCCGCTGCTCCGCCTTCCGACACCACGCAGACCCAGACTTCTACGGCTACGACTTGCGGCACAACGGCCTGCGCGACCTGTTCCAGGTCGTAGCCGAGGACGTCGGCTACGGCAGCCTGGTGCTGGACCCGGCGGGCATCGACCCGCTGGACGCGGACGGGGTGCGCCAGCTCGCCGAGTTCGTGAGGCTGCTGTTTGCGCCGGCGACGAGTCGCGGCGACGGCAAGACGGGCCCGGATTTCCTGGATCTCCCGATCGCGCATGAGATTGTGCCGGAGGAGGCGGAGGATGAGGTGGCGGAGATGACGGTGTTGCAGGTCTTGTTGGGACAGCGGCGCGTGACGCGGAATAAGCGGGCGGTGGACGAGTTTCATGAGATGGAGGCGAGCAATCCGGCGGCGTTGGTGGAGGCTTATGGTGTGTAAGGGGAGGTGTATAGGGGGTTCTTGACGGATGGCTATAGGGATTTGATACAAGCTGAGGTAGATGGCACACAAACAAATGGTTCTCACGGAGTTCTCGCAGTAGGAGGAGATGTGCTTTCTCGGCGTCACAATGTATGATAGGATTCGGTTCGGTTAAGTCGTCTAAAGGCTTACAGCTAATAATCACACGCTTTCACCTCCATTGTCTCAGTTCAATTCTTATTGCAGTACAGCAAGTGAACAATGTGTTTTGTATCCTCCGGGAAGTTCCAGTTCTTGGCCATCTCCAACTCCTCCCTCTTGATTATTGGTAAATCTTTGCTGCGCATATTTCGCTTGCAAAGCAAACGCATTTCGAAAGCTCGCCTTTGGGTAGATTATCGGCTACAACACGACATTCTCCGCATTCGCTTGAAAAGAATGTGATGTTTCAAAGTGTGTGACTCGGCGTTATTCGATCATCGATACTGGGTTTGTGATGTGCTTATTCGGGATCCCGTAGTCACCATGTTAGAGCAGCAACCCGCTGACCATCTTCCGTAGTGGAATAAAGATAGCTTTTACAAGTAGCTTGAGCCCCTCTTGATTCCAGAAGACCGTCCGAAATTCCTTCAGCTACCTCGAATCGTTTTGTCTCCGGCCCGCACTCCGTCAACATGACTTTCTTCCTCGAGTTACCTCTGGAATTACGGATTTTGATTTACAAATTCGCGCTTTCCTTCGAAGGCATAAATGTGGACCCGCAGCGCTTCAAGAATTCTCCACGATCTCTTGCGCCAAACGCCAATCGCATCGGTATGGCGCTTCTGCAGACCTCGAGTCAAACTCGCTTCGAAGCTCTGCCTTTCTATTACAGGCAAAATACTTTCTTTTTCACTAGTGATATCGCTCCGCTGCATGATGTCCAGCGCTTTCTTGATGCTATAGGACATGTTGCCAGGGTGAACTTACGACAACTCACTTTTTTTGGATATGGTTGCACTCTTGAGCAGTGTGTTGGCTTCGATAGCATAACGATCCAACTGGACCAGAATGGTAGAATTCGAGACAGATATCTGCGAAGAGTCGACTGTCAAAAGCTCCAGTCTTTAGTCTCTCTGATTGAGGCGAACTGTGAGTAAAAGTGAGATGCTGGTTCGTAAGTTTGCTGCGCTAATTAGCGAAGAATTGCTAGTTGGGTCCAAGGCTCTCAAGCGCCGTTTGGCGAGAAGACTTCGACATAAAGCTGACAACATTGGCTTGGCTCTCTACCTTGCATTGTTGCCTTCTTTGTCTTGTGACTACATTAGACCTGGTGGTCTCCAGTATCGGAATTCTCGGAATAAGGCCAATCTCTTTCGGGTCGACGAGGATCGAAAACCCTTCCCCGCGTTTCATATAATCAGAGCTTCATGGAACCAACAGAACATTGTCTTGGACTACGTGGAATTTTGAGAAGTTAAGAGATAGCAAGAGCGTACTCTTGCCCTCAACGCAAGCTTCATCTCCATCTGTCACGAAGATCGACGATTCCAGAAGCTTGCATAGCTTTGACGACATCCCAGCAGGGCGATTCCAACCGTTGAGCTCGGATTTTCAGGCAACGCCAAGAGACAGAGAATATAGCTTAGCGCTGGCTTTGACTCATCCGAGCTTGGCTAGCCCAGATAGAATAGCGTTCTTGTACAGTTGAATTTATAATACAGGCCTGATAATTAGAATAACAGATCTCCTCGAAAGGACCACTCATCATATCCTCCCGTCCATTTTTTTAAACATTAGCCCAATACTCAAAAAGAACATGCTTGCCAAGAAAGCATTGCGAATCAGCTCCCCTTTCCATGGTTGGTGGTACTTGTAGCTGAGCTTTGGGCTAGGTACAGCTGGACCTTGAAACTGTCATCCTCGATTCGGCCCGAACCGCATCATCCCTTAGTCCGACACCGCTACGAGCGAAGCTGACGTGCATCCAGCATCCCCACTACAGCCTCAAATCCCGCGGTGTCTGGTTGCGGCTGCATAACTCCATACTTCAGCCAGCAATTCACGTACGCTGTTGTGTTCCCTACCGCCCATGACTTCACTACCCAACTCGGGACGAACAGAATAGCGGTACAGTTTTTGACGTCGTCCCTCTGGTTTGTATGTGAGTTGTAATTCGCGCATGCGTCCATGCATCCCTCCCAAGATGGTGCAAGGATACTTATGATATCGTTGTCGGCTTCTAGGGTGCTGTTGCAGTATCGGGTGAAATTTTGCTGCCCGCCGGACAGGTATACAGAACCATTGATGGCAGAGTCGTTCCGGCAAGAAGGGATTATCTGGAGCCCAAAGTCGGCTTGCGATGTCTCTGTGCCTGCGGTCGGAGATTGAGATGCGGATGGGATTATCAATCCTGTTGGCACAGTGCTTGATCGAGCTTGAGCAGATGCGCTCGAGGGTTCTACTATCATCGTCGTCGATGAGCTTTGTATGAAATTTGAGGTAACGCAATTTGAAGCTGGAGGCAGTGATTGACGCTCGTTCCAGTGCGCCTGACAACTCTTCATGGACAGCGCAAGACCAATTGTGCCTCCTGCGGTAGCGATGACAAGGGATATGAGAAGGCAAAGGACAAGCCAAACCGGACAACTTCTTGACATGACGCTGGTGGGGGGCGGTTTCGGTAGGGGCTTGGAACGGGTGCGTCGGCTGCAGGTCTCTTTATCCTCCATACCGAATCGCAGAATGGGGCTATCCTCTAAACGCCTATAGGACTTGTCGACCAGATCCAAGTATAAATCGTCGGGTTTGCCAAGGGGTCCTCGATAAGCCTTTGACAAGATGTTAGCATGATGGTTGTGGTGAGGAGACTGAAGATGATACGCACAAGCTTTTCGTGTCCTCCCATTACCTCATTTTGTAGAAGCATTCGATTGAGAATAGCCATACGAGGGAGAGATTTCTCCGACGATGCTCAATACGAGAATGATGTTCGCAAAGAAGGAGGGAGGCAAGCACTTGAAGACCCGATGATGAGGATTTGTTGTACTGTTTACCGAAGACTGGGACGTGGACTAGACTGGGAAAAATTGATAGAGACCTGAATGAAGGTCTGCAACCCCTTATCTGCTGCATTTACGAACTTGCCAGTGATGATGCACAGGCAGTATCCGTTTGACCCCTCGTTAAGTCGCACTCCCTACAGCAGAACCCATAAGTTGTTGGTATGCCACATTCTTTCTGCTATAACAGACTTGTATTGGTCTTCTCGAAATGCACAGGGAAACTTTGTTATTTACCTACCGAATAGTTCCTATTTCTTCTTCTTGGGGTCTATCCAGGCCGCATGTCTGCAGCGTATACAAAGGAGAAGCCAACATATGTTTGCAGGACCTGAAGGCATTGAATGTGTCCGATAGGTGGAAAGCGCTGGAAATGCAGCGGCTGACATCCAACTGCTAAATTTTACTTGACTTTTGCGGAAGAATACATGCCGTTCCGGTAAACCGGTGTGAGGCAGTTGCTTTGCTACGTGTCTCGAGGTTCGGTAGAAGTCTGCGCGGAGCTGAGGCAAAAGCAAAATCAAAGGCAGAAGCGGGAGCAAAGGCAGAGGCAGATGCAGAGACAAAAACAGGCCAATGTAGCGTGATGGCAAATACACGCAGTCTCGGATATACGCATCAAGAAATCCGAAAATGTTCTTGACCTCCGTGATTGCCTTGGCCCTAGCCATTCCTTTCGGAACCTCCTATTTCCTTGGATATATTGGAGGAAGTACCCTTACAGTGAATATCATTCGATGCGAATAAGGGCTATATTAGACTTTGATCAAATCCGTATAAATGCACGTTACTGGTTTGACACTACCACGGCCTTCGCTGCAATGCGAAAGAATTTTTTTTTCTGCTACAAGCAACAGAATTTGCAAGAAGCTTTTACAATACCACTACTTTATACGTTCCAAGCATATACCAGTGCGAAAGATTTCTGCGTTCCAGAAGGGCATACATGAGCCTTCAGCGCCAACTCCGGAATATAAGCACGTCTGTCTTCCTGCTGACTCTATTCGCCTTGTTCAACTTTTACCAGGGACTGCTTCATCGCCAATAAAGTGTAGAATCGTCGCCTATCGTCTAAAAGATATTCCGGTTGAATATGAGGCCCTTTCCTACACTTGGGGTCCAGAAGTGCAACATACGATTGAATGTGATGGGGCTCCGTTCCGCGTACGTGACAATTTGCTTCGTGCACTACAGGCATTGCGTCGACCAGACAGGGACAGACGACTTTGGATTGATGCAATGAGTATTGACCAGAACGACCTCGATGAAAGAGCCTGGCAAGTACGTCGGATGACGAGCATCTTTTCGAATGCGTCTCGAGTCGTTATTTGGCTCGGAGATGCACCCGAGAATACCTCTCAGGCTTTCAGACTCCTCCATGACCTTGCCGCTAAGTTTCAACATCTTGTTGCAACTGTATCAGGTCCGCTCATTTCCAAGAAAATGGTGACTCGGGATGAGATGCTGTCTTTGGGCATTCCCGAGCCTTCTCATCCCGCGTGGAAAGCTCTCGACATAATCTTCTGGCGGAATTGGTTTGTAAGACTATGGATTGTGCAGGAAATTGCCGTTTCGAAGGCTGCCGTCATGATGTGCGGAAGCTACGAATTCCCCTGGAGAGAATTTACATGCGCTGCGCGCTTTATTGAAACACATCTGTTGCATGCTCTCACCGATGCTTGGCCTGTACTTCCTCTTACTCTCAATGCTTGCATCGCCAACATCAAACGCAAAATAAGCTCACACCTCCTGTCTCTGCTGTTGCGGACGCGCTTTAGCAAGGCTTCTGACGACCGAGACAAGGTATACGGGCTCCTTGGAATAGCAACTGATGCTGGCGACACTCGACTCAATCCCGATTATAGCCTCA
This sequence comes from Astrothelium subdiscretum, assembly GCA_021030935.1. Taxonomy (NCBI): domain Eukaryota; kingdom Fungi; phylum Ascomycota; class Dothideomycetes; order Trypetheliales; family Trypetheliaceae; genus Astrothelium; species Astrothelium subdiscretum. Next base: position 41,847 of record JAGFMW010000025.1, read on the forward strand.
CCTCGTCACAAGTCTATACGAATTTAACAAAGTTTCTTATTACCCGTGACCAAAATCTCAATATCTTGAATTGTGTAGAGGATCGCACTCACCGGTCGAAGAAGGACGTCCCTTGCTGGGTGCCTGATTGGGGGGTTGATCCTCCATCGACACCCTTGATTCAAAGTCACATATTGTATTATTCTCGGGGTGTTGGATTCAAAGCTACCCTCGAATCGCAACCCAATTGCCACTTCTCCGACTCTGATCGTGTTTTGAGCATCACTGGACGATTGGTTGGCTATGCTGAGAACGTTGGCGATATATTCTCGTGGTCGCCCCGACCCTTCGGCGCCTCTGTCGCGCGATTTGCTCATCGGGCCTATCAGCTGTCCAGTACAAGATTGGGGAGGCTTGATAAGAATTTCCAGCCACACTGGCTTCACTGGGAGAACATAACAGCGACACTCCGGGCTGAAGCAGATACAGATCACGGCAAGAGAGTCGAAGAGGATTTTATACGCACTCTTATTGCCGACAAACCTATCCGTAACCTACCAACCTCGTTCGAGCAAGTTGATGAGTATTGTCGAGCGTGGGCGTCATTCTGGGCAAAAGTTGGCCCACAGACTAACAGCAATAATGAAGTTCTCTTTGAGGCGAATGAAGTCGTACCAAAAGACAGGCCACCCTGGATGGACTTTATGAAGGCCCATCTGCAAGCTGCCTACGGTAGACGGTTCTTGGTTACGCAGGATGGGCTCATGGGTCTTTGCCCCTCGTCGACTCAATCCGGGGATGCGGTCGTTATATTGCGCGGTGGAAAGACGCCGTACATTCTCAGAAAACTCGAAGAAGGATACTGGAGGTTCGTGGGAGAGTGCTATATTCATGGACTCATGCATGGCGAGGGTTGGAATGATAAGACGCCGGAGCAACGGTTTCATATCAAATGACTGGAATCGAAAACCATGCCGTAAGGTACATCTTTTTCTGAAGTCCAATAGAAGGAGCTGAGGTCACGTTTTCGGAGCTTCTCAAGGCTCCTAAAGATCAAGTCATTCACAATGCTGAGTCTCTGCGGATTTCGCAGTAGCACCAATGGCGTTCGGCCCTTCTGAAGTAAAAGGTCATTAGGTGTGAGATAAAGGTATGGCATTTACGAGTTATGGGAGAATCCTTCAAATTTGGAGGAAGAGAGGTCCTATCACGCCTAGAGAGCTGGTTGAGACTGGGTTGATTGAACAGGTGATAACTCAAAGGTTCTGTCGGTTCTAAGTACTGCGGAGAGTTCAGCAGATTACATAATACATGCTATCCTGTATCGCCTGCACTCTACACTCAAGCGTCGCATAGAATATTAAAGAAAACTAATTTATCCAATAGAATTCATTAAAAAGCTCAACATTACTACCAAAAGACTGTAAACAAACAATCCAGTCCAACCGGCGAATTGGTTTGTTAATTGCCCAGGTGTTAGAATATAATTAGTTTTCCGCTAGATTCATTTAGACCCCACGGGCTTAAGTCAAACCAACCAAGTGCCACAATGACCCTCTTTTCCTTACCTTTTCGAAGTAGTGTTCGATTTTTGAGGCTTTCAGGAGCCTCGCAGCGAAAGTTCTACAGCGATGTACATGGTACGCCCATCATCGCACCTGTCCAAATAGCCAATGTTGGTTCCGTTCAACGGGCCGTAAATGCGCTTGGGCCGCGTACAGATTGGACAAAGGAGGAGATCTCGGAGATCTACCATACCCCCCTCTTTGACCTACAATATGCTGCTGTGCGTCCCTCACTTGCTGTCTCGGTCCTGTTGGCAGAGACGGCAATACCACATGAAGCTCTCTCGCCGAGAGACACCTTCGAATGCTAATCCGAGCAATAGGCCACTGTCCACCGTCGCTTTCACGCACCTGGTGCCATTCAGCTCTGCACCCTCATGAACATCAAGACTGGAGGATGCTCCGAAGACTGCAGCTACTGCGCACAATCGTCTCGATACAACACCGGTCTGAAGGCCCAAAAATTGGCCACCGTAGACTCCGTTCTTGAAGCCGCTCGCATTGCCAAAGCCAATGGCTCATCACGCTTCTGCATGGGTGCTGCATGGCGGGACATGCGCGGCCGGAAAACCTCTCTCAAGAATATCAAGGCCATGGTGGAGGGGGTCCGGGGCATGGGAATGGAGGCATGCGTTACGCTAGGCATGATAGATGCCAGCCAGGCGCAGGAGTTGAAGAGCGCAGGTTTGACGGCATACAATCATAATGTGGATACGTCAAGGGAGCATTATCCCAATGTTATTACAACACGGTCATATGATGAACGACTTGCGACAATCGACAATGTGCGGAAGGCGGGGATCAATGTTTGCAGTGGAGGAATATTGGGGTTGGGTGAGGCATCGAAGGACCACGTCGGCCTTATCTTCACTGTTGCAACCATGCCCAGTCATCCGGAGAGCTTTCCTGTGAATGCACTGGTTGCTATCAAGGGAACACCACTGGGCGAGAGCGACCCGATTCCCTTCGACGCCATTGTGAGAACAATTGCCACCGCAAGATTGGTCCTTCCCAAAACCATCATTCGTCTGGCCGCGGGTAGAAACACGATGACTGAGGAGCAACAGATGCTATGCTTCACATCTGGCGCAAATGCTGTATTCACAGGAGAAAAGATGCTTACCACGGACTGCAACGGCTGGGATGAGGACAGTGCAATGTTTGAAAGGTGGGGTCTGAGGAAAATGGCGTCACAACATGAGGAGCAGCTGGGCAGTTTAGAAAAAGTGGCGCCGAACTCTTTCCAAGACACTCGGAGAATAGGGGAAAAGGAAGTGCAAGCAGAGGCATGAGGAAATGACTGTCGATCTTTCCTTTAGAGATGCATCATTTTGCGAAGACACAACGCGGCGCTGGAAATGACGGAGTATCTATATGAGAAATGTGACGATGCTGACGATTAGATTGGATTCGAGGTTGATGAAACGCTCGGGTTTCCGATAATATCCATTTCTCAATGCGTTCACGAGTCTGCTTTCCTCCTACTTTCCTCCTCGGCCGCATTCCCAACATGAAGGTGCACGCGTACTCGTCTTGTTGGGTGTTTTGGGGGCATCACTGCAAGAACTACCTTACGAATCCATTTTATCGACAGTCTTTTGCAAGTCTCCGAGGATGATCTGCCTCAGGTGCGAAGATTGGTGATCTTGGTTGTTCGCTTGATACCTTTACGAGACGAGGGTCAATGTAGTACAGACAGTATGATTCCCCGAAGATGCGAAACTGGATTGTGTCTAAGTGCTCTTTTACTTCTTGCTGTAAAAGCTCATACTGTCACGCACACTTGCGTGGATTGATCCATCACACATGATGCAATCTCCCGGCTGTGGCACACACGCAAATAACCCGGAATTGGCATCAGGTCTTGCGTCCCGAAGCAGACCTGCTGGAGCTCATGAAATTGGGCAATGGAAGATCCAAGTTCATCAGCGTGGGCACAAATTGCCGTCTTACAATCGTGAGCCTGTAGGACCTGACGTGAAATTTGATGCATTCTGCGTAAGCTCATGTAGGAATGCCTTCTTCAGAACGGACGAGTTCGTCAAGGAAGAAGTCGTTGGATGAAAGATCGACTGAATTTGGCGCACTAATGGTCAGTCGGCGGTAAGTTGAGCTTTCTTTTCGCGATAAGGGCTTGCCCAAGAGGCATGCCTCGAGTCTTTATTGTCGGAGCTACAAAATGCGCATCTTTTTCAGTGTATGACCCAAAGCTCCTACATTCTGCACAAGCGTCTACATTTGCAAAGAGCCGAAGAATAGATTGAGGTGCCATTACCGAAATAAGAGCGGTATCGACTGTTTCACCGACGCGAGTAACGCTCAATGAATACACTTGCTATTTCGATACAGCTGAAGACTCCCCAAGTTCCCTCGCTGGATGCTCTTCACTGCCATGATCGTTCTCAACCCCTACGTTCTTCCCCTCTGATTCGGCACTGCCACAAGCTCCACATCCACTGGTATCGCTCGTACCAGATTCCGAGTCTGCCAGCGATGCCGTCCGAACTCGCCCATCCAATTCATTGAAGAGATTTGGAGTAGGAAGCTCCACCAGGTGCGGAGAGGCTGCCAATTCAATCCTAGCCTCGCTCGCCTCAAGCTCCACGCTTTCATTTCCCTTTGGATCAAGCCCAGACCCTTTCTCTGGGGCCGTGAGTCCCTGCTCGACGCTCGATGGCTCAGACTGATGCTTTGCCGCCTGCCTCTGTCGTCGCCAACGGCGCAACAGGTATATGCATAGCCCGACGATGATTGCTGTTGCGCTAATTGTTCCGATAATGCTTCCACTAAGGACTCCGGGGCCATTAGACGGACTGCCGGTCGGACTTGGGGCTGCGGTCGAAGTCGGGGTTAAGATTGGCGTTGTTGTCGGTGTACCAGTCTGGGTGATGCGAGACACCGATATGGAGAGGAAGGGTTTAGTAATTTGACCGGAGGATCCCGTCTGGTCGGTAACGTCAACTGCGCCAGATATCCAGTAACTCTTCACAGTGCTAGGGAGAGTTGCAAACCACGTAGGCTCAGGACCGTTTGGAGTCTGAGGAGAGAATAATGAGCTGGCGGCGACGTCATTAGTCAGTGCTTGAGACTTAAGCAGGGGAGGAATCGCATTGTTAACGGCGATCTCCGCTGAATAGCTAATAGAATGTTAGATGGATGCGGTCATATGCGTCAGGAGCCAGGATCTCAAGAGCTGTGTTGACATACGTATTGAAAGAAGATGTCGTTGTGACAGTATTTACTTCCCAGGATGTGACTTTCGTGCTGCCATAATCGACTACGAACGGCGACGACGTTACTGTTGTCTCTGTTGTCATTTTGAATTGCTGCAACACCCAATTACTCTCTCCTGGACATTGCAAGAAGCATTTGCAGGAGATGCTACAAAAGCATGGAGGAGAAGCAGTAGCTCCACAATAGAATATGGATTGTTACAGAAAGCTAGCTTCGCGGCAGAGACTCGTGAATCGAATCTCTTGTGGAACTTGAAAGTTCACCATAAAAGTAGGGATTCCGAGCTCCCCATCTTACTCAAATCCGGGCACAGTGACTGTTCTTGAGCTTTCTAATGACATGACAGCACGGCTGTGCCGTCCATTGGCACTGAGAGTGGTCATCGAGCTATGCTCATACCGGCCTCCTGTGGCTGCGGCACGGATCGGCCCATTCTTTAGGGTTGGTCGATTATGACGAGAAACACGATTCGGATAGGATTCCACTCCCTGCGAAACTTGGTGACGCCATCGAGCGGGTCGAAGCGATGAGACGAATGCACCAGTGATGGTGAACAAAATAAGTCCTGCAAACTTCGGCTCTGCAGCGTGGTGTGCCCACTACCCCTGCGGATCCGTTGACTGGTCCAGCTTCAACGTTGGAATTGAGGCACAGCTTGTTCAGCCGGAAATTAAGGCGGCTGCTCCCCTGCTTCACGGGCCTGGAACTGTCTTCGGTCGTTGACAATGCGTGATGATGCAAATGGCTCCCTCCCCTCCCTCCCTTGATTGGGAAAACCCCATGATCTGTCAAGTGCTGTCGCAAGTTGAAGACGTACCTAGGTCGCGACTGGGAATTGAAAGGCGAAAGCAGCGGCTTCGCCACCGACAGCCGAACCATGTAAGTATCGCCGAAAACCCCAAAAGCACTAAAAGCCTCGAAAGCACCAAGGGTAGGTTGCAAAATGTCAGAAACCAGAATGTTTCGATTCCATCTATTCCTCGCATAATGAACCTCAGAAATCCGCTATTGTTCACAGAAAGTACGGTGTTTCGGACCATATATTTTAGTTGATGACTGAGATGCTCGGCCACTCCTCCTGACTCCAAGCTCTGCCCAAAGAAGTTGGTATCCGTTGCATTCATAGATATTTCACCCTTTGGCTCTTTGAGTCCTGGGCCTTTCCTCCAAAAAACGTTGGACTGCACGCTCTCTCAATGTTGAGGTGCTAAGGGATGTCAATCCCTCGGAATTCGTTATAAAATCCCGAACTAGATTCAGCCAGTTCACCCATGGACATGTTTCTTCGCCGGAATCTTCCATCGATCCCCTCGATGAAGGCATGCGTAAGTGGCGAACGCCATGTGTAGCACGTCTTGGGCGTCTTGGAGGGTGAACCAAGTTCATCGTGATTCTGAACGGCATGCGACCCTTTGCAATGGGCATAAGGGCATATGGCCTCCAAATCTCTAAACGCATCGCATGACGATAGATCTCAGCTCTGGTCATGGGTACTGGCTGGCGAGGTTTCGGACTCCGCGTGCAGTTCACCTGGTTTGGAATTCCCTTCAAGCTCGAACAGCGGCTCGCTACCCGTCAGCTCTCGCGTTGGTTCTTTTGCGTCCATCTCTGATATCTCATGTCTTTCTGGCTCCATCGGCACTTGCTCTAGGTTCTCCGGCGCTTCCCATTTCATGCGAGTCCTTCTTCGGCGTCGGTATAGTAGAAACCCCATCGGAATGAGTGCTAGACCAGCAAGACCTCCCACAACGCCTCCAGCTATTGCGCCAGCATGATCAGAACTGGGAGTCGGCGTTGGCGTTGGCGATGACGTTGGATCTGCTGTCGCTGTATATGTTACAAAGCTTGGGGGTGTCGTACTTTGGGACGCCGTTGTAGATGTTTGTATTCCACCGATGTTGATCCCCAAAAGTCCGGGTGCGGATTGATTGGCGTCGGACGGAGAAAGAAGGTAACTTTGGATGGGAGTTGGAAGACTGGCGAACCAAGCAGGCGTGGCGCCTCCCGCAAATTCGGATGCAATATCACTGGATGCTGCCGCAGAGTCGGTTATTGCCTCGCTGATGATGGATGACGGTATTGCAGTTTCAAGGACCGATTCGACAGAGTCACTGGAGAAACTAGTCAGAAGGATCAGATTGTGATGGTCCAATAATTCTACGTACTAATCCATCGAACTGCTGGGTATTGTGATGGTCCATAAACTCAAAGTTGTGAAGGTGCCTTGACTGATCTCCACCTCCGTCGTATATGTCGCCATCTTGCTCCGTGTGACAATACTCCAACCCGTCAGTGACAGGGCAGTATTTCGATACCCAGGCGAGCTCCGAAGGCACTGTCTGCAGAAGAAGTTAAAATATCCGATGAATAATCCAAATCGATCAGAAGCTAAGAAAACTGCATAAAGTGAGTCGCGTCTGCTATTCTTTTGACGGCACGGGTCCAATGGGTCGATGAAAGAAGCAGAAAAAGCAGAACAGGGCAACCATATTGCGGCTGAGTCCATATTTCTACGAACCAGGGAGCCCAGACGTAGAAGCTAAGGCCTTCGACAATACTCCATAGCGGTGATTAAGCCCGCCTAATACGCATAGAGTGACTGCAAATAGGGACAAAAATGGAACTGTCTAAGCCCAATGCGAGTAGCCCTTCCGAGTCTAACAGAAAGAAGGTTCTTAGCCAGAATTTACGCAACCGCTCATTCGCCAGAGCTCAGAAGGAATGCATCACTATCCTGGTGGAGGTATTATTGTTTCAGCCATCCGATAGCGGCCGACGACACATTCAACCTTAAGCCAAATGTGCTGGAGTTCTTCAGTCGAAGCATCGCCGCAGCTCGAAGCGTAAGAGTACGAGCGATCAGTTTAATGAGACGCAATGTGCTCAGTGTCTACCGACATGAAGAATCATGATTTTGCAGCCAGAAGGGATGGGATCCGCAGATTTTAGTAGGGTTTACTCAGGGGTTGGGCTGGACTGTGCGTTTTCCGCCCCCACCAGCGGAGACCGACTGAAATGGGTGGCACAGGTGAACATTGCTCATCAGGAGGCAATGGCATGTACTCCGTACGGCACTCTAACCTTTTTATGCACTTTGCTCTGTACGGAATACCGAGGCTTTCAATGTACGTCGTTCTTCGCGCATGTCATTGACTGATGGCTTATCTTTAAAGAACCATCACATTGACTACTGGTGCCCTCCCTGCGACCATCCTGGAGTTGAATCCGTGGGGTTAGATCGGCTCTCATACCTCAGTGCCCGGGTCAAAGTTGTTGAAACAAAAATTTCTCAATTAAACTACCATTTCAACACGTCTAGTCCAATCTTCATTTTATGCAGTATGATTCAGTTAGAATAGCTTTAACCGCTCTCCGCGTTCGTCAACCTGGATTCTGATCAATCTTCTTGAGCAACGTTTCCTGCAGTCTTAATTGTCGCATTTGTAGCGCAATGGAGTCTTTCTGACGCTCGGCAGCCTCCCTTTGATAGGTAAGGAGTCGAGCCTTGGTGAGAATTTCATTATTTGCCATGAAGACTTCGAAAGCCCTATCAACCGCCTGACGAAACTTCTCTACTTTCGCGGTTAATAATCTTGTATAAAATTTTCGCTTACTCTTGCTTTCATTGACGAGCTCAACCGAGACAGACATGTACTTTAAGACGGCGTTGAACACATTTTTGGAGAGCGAAGCTAGATCTTCTCTTAAACCAGGATCCTCAGACGCGGCTCGAATGACGACTATCTTTTCCTCCATAGACTGGAGATCCCTTACCAAAATCTCAGGATCGTAATTCTCCAGGACTTGAGCGATCGTCAAAATTTCCATACTCTTCTCGAATATAGCCTGAGTAGAACCCGTGGAGTTACTGATGTCTGCAAGACTACCCAAGATGCGGAAAACTGCATTGCTGGCTTTGGACTGTCCCTGAAATTTGGCGAGTTCGGCTGATAAAAGTCTTCGCCACCCTGAAAACCTTTCATGTCTGGTGATTTCCAGGAGAATCGTGATCGAATTCGTCGAACTGATGCCTTTGAATCGACATCAGGGCTCCAAATTGCTCCAATAGAATGCTCGTCCATGCCTCCAATCTTTAGTTGGAGCGTGGAATTAGGGGCATCCAGTAGGCTCCGCATGCTCTGCTTTCCATAGGAGTGGGAGGCAGCAAAACCAGAGTATTCGAGACGTTGGGCTCCTGTTGTATCCGCCAGAGGCACATAATCAGTACCCCATTTGCAAAAGACGTAGATGTCCTCGAGCATGCGGTTCGCCTTAGCTTGTTCTCGTCCCTGTCTCTCAGTCTCAACCTGAAGCTCTTTTACTTTTCCCATAATACCCCACACCATTCGCCTATGTTCATTTAGCTCGGTTAGACTATCGCTCCCTTTGGACATAACTCACACTGTGAAAGCGTTCAGAACTAGCCCTAGGCAGGACTTCTCTTCCTCCGCCAGCCGACGACACTCTGCCATGTCATCCTCATTGAAGGAGAATTTGACACTTCTCCATGACTTTTTTAAGAAGCTCACATCGTCTTGTGTAAAGACCAGGCCGGACTTTGCTATCTTACGATCAATCTTAGAGAATAGTATACTGCAGTGGCTGAGGCACTGGTGAAGATCTTCTGCGTCCCTATCTTCGGATGTTGTTGAACGAACTCCGGAGTAAGAAGGACTTCTTGAACTTGACCAAGAGCCACATTCAAAGATACGAGACCACTGGCGAGCTCTCGAGCTGCGCTCGGTGCATCATGCATGGACAGGAAAAACTGGTAAAATAGCTTGGATGTAGACCCAGCAAAGGCGACAAGCCCAGCAAAGCTTGCCGCTATCGACAGTGGATCTGACATCTTGATTTCACAGTAATATTCTTCAAGGAGAGTTAAGAAGATTTCAATCGAAACTTTAGTGAAGCGCCTTTTGAATCTTACATTGCCGAATGCCAGTGAGGCTGAAATTGGTCTTAGCTAGAATCGAGAAGGCTGAAAATTGCGCCTCGCCTTAGGTACCCAGACGCCCACGCTCAACTCCATAAACGCCAGCCTCAATCTGGCAGCTCACTGCCTTAGGTAGGCTAAGATAACGGAAGAGCAACGCCCCACAAATCAACAAGACCCACAGGACCTTGAAAAAGATGCTACTGGATGCCTTTTCCCCGGTTTCCGTACTTAGTTCCGTCTCTACACTTTTAGCAACCTGAGAACGGGTCAAGCAGCTCAAACCCAAAACCAAAGCTCATTATAGACTACTATACATAGTTTTGTCTCGTTTTATAGCCTTTCAACATGTTTAGAAGAGTATACAATCGTCTCGATCAGCCAACTGACGCGTAGAAGACGTCAGACAAGAAGATCGAGTAGGATACCACCAAGATAGCTCTCGCGCCAAGCCCATATTCTCGAGCTCTACGTATATCGTCGATGTGGCTGGCCTTTATACCCAGTCAATGGATTTTCTATTCCTCGGGTGGCCTTTTCGCTATAGCCTCTAGCCTAAGATGGTCCCTCTAACAATTAAGAGTTGGCTGGCACTGTTCGCAGAGGTGAAGTGTGTGTCAATGCAAATGGCTAGAGCGTTATAGAAGCAAGGCGCCAAGAAACTCGAAGGAATTTTGGGATTGTTGTTGTATGACTCTGGTGGCTTCCCAAACCGCTATTTACTAGAAGCAGAGTCAGTCTCGTCAACGCAGGACGAATGGACTGAAACGGCTTGGGGACATACTTGGGATCGGACCTGCGTAGGAAGCATCGGTGGTGTCAGGCGGAGGTGCGGGAGTGCCTCGCCGACGATGGTGGTTGAGAGGATGTAGGGGAGGAGGAGAAAAGGTAGAATGGGATTCATGCTCTCTCTTTCGGACGGTTTTGTGGGGTGATTGGAGAGTGATTTGTTTGACGGTCCCGGAGTTTGGCGAAAGTGATACCGAGGCAGGCTAACCATTAAGAGGTTGATGGCTCTTACATCGATAGCCTGGGGACTTCGGAGGACTGCTAGATTCGACGGTGACTGGGATAGACGCATGTGGATGCCGTCGAAAAGGTACATCGACGAGAGTCGCATTAAGCGAGTGACCCTAGAAAGAGATTGTAAGAGGGTCCGTTAATTGCTGCGGTATAGAGCCGAGTTGCTGTAGAGACAGGTCCCGGTTTAGTAACCCTCAAAGGCCAGGTTTTTATTCAGAAATATATCGCCTACTCGATGGCATTCATCATACCGAACATCAGCCTCCTCAATACTTTCCTTGACAGAGGCCTGATCCTAGCCCAGCCACTCTATGGCCCGGAAGGTCTCCGCCGCAGCCGTACTCTCATTCCCGGTGCTTTGAGACTCAGCAAAGAATATATATCGCTCAATCACCGTTCGTGGAAGACTAATGAGGCCTCGACGTGAATTACATCCGCTTGGTGGACATGGATTTCCTTGATGCACGCTCAGCTCATCTATCCAGTCGTAATGGTGAGAAGAATAAGTTACCGTTCGCGGTGACTATAATCGGCAGAAGGATTGCCACGAGCGTATAGACAGGCTTCATCATGAGGGAACTAGTGGTTATCGACAAGGAGAGACCATAGATAGACCTTAAAATCGTGTTCGAGGGGTTGGGCATTCTGCACCCACTCGAGTTATATATTTGAGAGAGAAAGATGCTTCATTCAAGGCTTCGAGGGTGATTTAGTAGGCTTGCAGTTACAGGAATATGGTTGTTTATATCCTGGCAAGATCCCAACGAAACCTGATTGTTGCCGCGGTTATGTTGAATGATTCATGGTGCCAACAGAGATCCGGTTTGCTGCAGAGAGAGCAAACATATTTCCTACAAGGAGAGTAAAAAGGAACGCGTTCGGGATTAGCATCGAAAGCAAGGTTATTGATCAACATTTCCTTTATCCAATAGGGTATTGTCGCGGATTTGCACAGAACCCGAAACCAAAGATACTCCATGTGTAACAGAGATTCCGCAACATCAAGCAACGTTCTAGCCGAAACATTTAGCGCGATCCATCCCTACTACTAACGGCAGCATCAGAACTCGAACTCTCGACCAGAGATTGCTCCCGTCTTTGAACTAACGATGGCTCAATCATAGGTTCGATTAGAGCTCTGGGTATCCTGGTTATATGTAAAAATGAGCGCGTTTCATTGCATCCAGTTCGGTGGCTACCACAATGACCTGTTGCTATCAGTAAATCCATGCGGCATGGGAAGGCTCTTGTAAGTCTTTACCAAAGGTCTGTATGAACCCGGAAGACAACGCGCCTGGTATGGGGAGTATGACCAATATCGCGAGGGAATGCATTAAGCATATGATGTAAACACCCGGAGATAAAGAATAGGGCGGCGGTCGTGGGGCTCGCAAGGAGGAACAGTCGTGAAGAGAGAGGCCAACTGCTACTAAGACGTATGCCAAGCGGAAGCCGGGTAAGATGTCACACTCTTGCAGTGAAGCTCCTCTGGGTCGAACAAAGCTGTAAGGTCCTGACGTCACGATTGGCCGTGAGAAAGTCAAAGTATTGCGATGTCTTTGCAGATTCTGTTGGAAAAGCGCAGAAGCTTAGTTTCGGACCCAGGAAGCTGATGAAATCGCTCTGCCGTGCTGTATGTGAAGCAATCTGCGACAGGATGAGGTAAGCGCGAATATGAACGAGGTAAGGATTCACTGGTAGGTCACAAGAAATAAACCTGGCGAAGAAATAGGGATAGCAAAGCCACATGGAATCCCTATCCACATGATCTCTCACGACAGCCAGACGATTTTCCATATCAGGCCATCGAGGAGCAGCGATTGATAGGCATGAAACCTGGAAAACTTCTTATTGGTTGTATTTCTTACCCGTATTTGAGACGATGTTGAGCTCATAATATTGGCTGTGGCTGATCTCGACATGTTCGTCGGCTTTGAAACGCTTTGCGAAAACAATGCACCTCCGGCTTGTGGCAAGGAAAACGCGGCTGGCACCGCCCTTGGTCATTCGGGTGCGCAGAGGTCCGTCAGCAGCTACAATGGAGGAATGATGGCCAGAAGGTCAGCTTGCTAGCCAACTTTCAGAGGCATGAAGAGTCCTGGAAGTGGTATTTTACAGCAGCAGCGCTTGACGCGGGAATTTCCCTTGAACAGAACTGCGAAATCTTTTTTCACACTCTGTTCACTCCTCGGCAAGAGGCTATACCTTGTTGGGAACATAGGAATAACTTGATTCTGTACTCCGTAGAGACGGTTGATAAATCTATTAGGTACCGAACAAACAAGGTTCTGATGGTTTCTGTCGGTTCAGGGGCTGTTTATGTAAGTGCTCTGGCCCTTTGCACCCTTGGACGGCAGCACTCCATCCCTTCACTTCAGCTTTCTCACTGTCACGGCAACTGTGATTGCTGTGACCCCCGCCTCCACTGTCAACCCCGTAATCGAATTAGATGAAAATATCGGCATACTTGGCCACAACAGCCACGCGCGTTTGTGCTTACCGTATCGATTCTTGGAGCGGACGACAAGTGCTAATATGGAGCGCTATTCAGCATTCTGAGGATCATTAAGGGAGGTTTCTACTACACTTGGTTTTTATCATGTAGGATGGAAATTATGTATTCAAGGTATCGGCAAGTCCTTTTCGTCAAGTAGTGATACCGACCACGCGTCTCCTGCCTTCGTTTGCTACCTCTTAAGTCTCAATCTTGCTCGTTCGTCTCTTACTGCCCCTCGTTCATATTTGCTCCTCCCCTTAGTATTTTGCTGCCGCTCTTCCCTTTGGCTATAATATTCATCCCTTGTCGCTTTGTCTCTGTCGTTTGCTTTGCAACACTCTGTTTGTTGGTTTGCCTCATTCGTCTCAAGATCGCAACTACCTACGTAATCCGTGTGGTCCTGTCCGACACTGTTCTCTCATTGTAGAGCATGACATGAAATAATTTTCCAATGCGTTGGACTTTTACCAAAATGCTATTCAACCATCTCCCTCAAGCAAACCATTCTCGCACTCGTCTACTCCAATACCAACAACATCACCGTCGACTTCGCCACTTCAGCCTTCACTAAAGTCGTCCACAATTTTGGCTCCGATGATTCCGGGGTATCCTTTACCAATTATCCGGCATCCAAAGAGTTCGTTCCTGGATACTTTCTGGAAGGGGCTGAGAACAAAGATGTCGTTGTTTTGAGTATCCTAGCTTTTGATACTGCCTCGTCGTCAGATATACTGGAGTTCCAGCGAGTGGTCCAAGGCTTTCTTTCGAAAGCAAGATCCCAGGGAAAACTGTGTCTGATCATTGACGTCAAGCAAAGCCCTGGGGGGATATTTTTACATGTATATGACACCTTCATTCAGCTATTTCCGACCGCCACGCCTTACTCCGCGACGAAAACTCGGGATAGTCAAGAAGCTTGAGCACTTGGCTTTGAGGCATCTAAAGTCGAGAATTTGTCCAACCCCCGATTTCTGCAATTATCTGCGGCCGTTCAAGACCTCGAAGACTCGCCATGGAGCTGTCAGATTTACTTTCAGTCTCCGGAAGGCGCGATATCTCTTCTGTGAGCTTTTCTGGGCCGTTAATCCAAAAAGGGAACGGATTCTCTCATCCTGAGATTCCTGTACTCTCCAATCCCATCGAGACGTTTGGTTTCAACTTTAGCGGTTTTGTGCCTCGCTTTAACCTACAGCCCCAGGAATTTGCAGGCGAGAAAATTATCCTGGTAAGACTAACCCCACTTATGCAGGTTATGGAACGTGTTGTATATATTATTGAGGCTCACTATCAGTCATCTCGACATTCGGATGAGCTTCGGATTTGGCTCTAATTGACAGCATGATATCTGACATATGGCCAGAGGAGTATCCTGAATGAGTGTGACTGATTCTAATCCCGGCATCCCCAGTCCATTGACACTCAACCGAATGCTGACTAATTTCATGTGTCTAGCTTACCAGATGCTGACTGTTCCCCTACATGTGGCACCTTGGCCCACCTGCTGATCAACCAAGCAAATGCTACCACCATAATCTCGGATGGTCGCCCCAATAATGGCCTCGTTGCTGCTGTTGGCGGTACCAAAAGGGTAAATAATATCACATTTGCCATTAAACCAAGCTGAGGGCCAAGAGCAGTTCGGGTGGCGGCTCTCACGACAGGAAACCAATCCGCCGAGACTCGAAATGCAGGGCGAATGCTTAATCGTCTAATTGCTCCCCCTCTCAATCAAATCAGATTTGGGAGGGCCTTTGTCAATGTTGGAGATAATATTGTAGACGGCGATATCGCTCAGGCATCCCTCAGATTCATACGTCTTAGTAGCGATTGTAGGGGTTTCAACACGCCGAGCGATATCCTCGATCGTTAAGAATACCTGGAATAGAGTTGCCAATGGGCTGCAGGCAGAAGAGGCTTGTGCGTCAATGCTTCGGGGAACGCAATTGACCTTGTCCCTACCTGGCAACAATGCGCCTAATGTATCATTACGGCGCAGCGCGCTTTTGCTCTCTGCTGCCCAGTGTGTCTTCATAGCAACTTTCGCTCTAGTTTCCTGAGAGCCATGCATTAAGAGAAGTCCAGAGGATGCAGCTGCTATGCCTCCCGTATGATTAGTACTTTGAAAATAGACCTTTTGCTCCTCTTGTTTGGCTTCCTGGTGCCATGCATGCAGACGGCTGAATCAGTTGGTTGCTCATATGCAGGGGGCCCTACTAACATGGTAGATATCCAGCTAGCTTTGAGAGCTTAGAGCAGAAAACGAATCTTGACCATGACCTATGGCCGAGAGTTGGAGAGGCTGATTCTCTGCAACGTTAGCGCTGTGCCGTACGGATACATGGCTTACTTAATAATTTTGCCTCTCTTTTGCATATCGTGGGGCTCAGCGGCATCGGCATGACATCACGCTCTGGATACCCCACGCGTCCTGGAAACCGACGGGAAACCGAGGAGCTGTGAAAAAGGACGATTGAGCAAATGAGACGAGACTGTCTAGACACCACCATTACACATCACCCGCTCGGATAACCGTCACCACTTCCGAGAAATGTCCTACGCACCTTAGGACTACTTAAACATTCCCCGCCGCGACAATGCGGTCTTTGCTCTCACTCCTCCCCAGAACTACTGTCAGGTCGCAGCTCCAGAGCTTCAACTTGCCCAAAGTTCTCCCACGATCGTACGCCATGGCTCACAGTGTGCCTCCTGTGTGTCCCCGGAATCAATCAAGCTGGCTTGCAAGACTTGGCTAACCCATTCACCCAGCTCAACGATAAATCCCTCCTGAAATCCCACTGCTATGTCGACGGGAAATGGGTTGGAGCACAGTCAGGCAAGACCTTCGAGGTCATAGGTCAGCTACCAGACTACCGCTCATAGCAGGCAGGGACAGAATTGATGCCTTTTAGATCCCGCCTCTGACAAAGTAATTGGCTCAATGCCTGAGATGAATGCCTCGGACTGCGAAACGGCCATCAAAGCTGCCGAAAAAGCCCTCGCCTCCTTCCGTAAGACCACTGGGCGCGAACGAGCTCGACTGTTGCGGAAATGGTTCGACTTGATGATCGAAAACGCGGATGACCTTGCAAAATTAATTACGTGGGAGAACGGAAAACCGCTAGCAGATGCAAAAGGCGAGGTTACATACGCGGCCAACTTCTTCGAGTGGTTCAGTGAAGAAGCGCCAAGGGGCTATGGGGACACGATTCCAGCTACTATTCCTGGCAACCGTGTCTTCACTATCAAAGAGCCCGTTGGTGTCTGCGGTCTCATCACGCCGTACGTTCCCAGATCATTCCAACCTTATTCCATTTCACAATGACTCTCCCTAATCCTGCAATTCAGATGGAACTTTCCGGCTGCAATGATAACCCGCAAAATCGGTCCTGCCCTAGCTGCCGGCTGCACCGTCGTCGCCAAATCCCCCGGTGAAACACCCCTCACCGCAGCCGCCATCGCCGAACTTGGTCACCGTGCCGGTATCCCTCCGGGCGTCGTCAATGTCATTACCGCCCATCGCAACACGGCCGAGCTTGGCAGCACACTCACTAACAGCGAAACTGTTCGCAAGGTCTCCTTCACTGGTAGCACCGGCGTTGGCAAGCTCTTGATGAAACAATCCGCCGACACTCTCAAGAAACTTAGCTTCGAGCTCGGCGGCAATGCGCCCTTCATCGTCTTCGATGATGCGGACCTCGAATCGGCCGTCGCAGGGGCCATCGCATCCAAGTTCCGCAGCAGTGGTCAAACGTGCGTCTGCGCCAACCGGATCTACGTCCAGCGTGGTATTTACGATGCCTTCTGTAAGGCCTTCACCGAGAAAGTGCACAGTTTCAAGGTTGGGAGCGGATATGACCAGGGCGTCACGCATGGCCCCTTGATCCACGACCGCGCAGTCTCAAAGGCGGAGAGTCACGTCCAGGATGCGGTGTCCCATGGCGCGAAGGTCCTGGCGGGTGGACAGAAGATGCCAGACCTGGGATCGAATTTTTTCC
Organism: Astrothelium subdiscretum; assembly: GCA_021030935.1. NCBI lineage: Eukaryota > Fungi > Ascomycota > Dothideomycetes > Trypetheliales > Trypetheliaceae > Astrothelium > Astrothelium subdiscretum. The sequence continues at coordinate 59,076 of JAGFMW010000025.1, forward strand.
AACCAACGGTGATCAGAGATATGAAGCCTGATATGCTTCTTTCTCGCGAGGAGACTTTCGGCCCAGTGGCGGGACTTTTCCCCTTCGAGACAGAGGCGGATGTTGCGAAGCTGGCGAATCAAGCAGAAGTCGGGCTTGCAGGGTACTTCTTCTCCAAGGACATTCAGCGATGTTATCGAGTGGCGGAAGCGCTGGAGGTGGGTATGGTTGGGGTCAATACCGGCTTGATCAGTGATACAGCAGCGCCGTTTGGAGGCGTCAAGTTTAGTGGGTTCGGAAGAGAAGGCAGCAAGTACGGGATTAATGAATACCAAATTATCAAGATGGTGACACTTGGTGGCATGGGTCAGGAGCTGCAAGGCTATTGAAGATTATACTACTTCGGTGGAAGACAAACATTGTAAATATTATGATATTTTACGGTTCATTCAAGAGGGCTTCAACGTATTTTAAGACTAGCAGACTCCGGTATGATGGTATCAACATCCAAGACCGAGCAAAACAGCACGAGAACTTTCTCTGAAACGGCCAAACATGCAACACATTGATCAACACAAAACATCCAATCTCAGATCCTAGCTCATGCCCTGAATAAAATCCAATCTTATGCACCCTGTCTCGCCTTCTCCGCACAAATCAACGCGATGATCCGACTCAACTCACTCGTCTGCTCATACTGCTCCTTCTTCACTTCCTCTTCAACATCTCCCGCACCACCCAGCTCATTACTGACCTTCAGCATGCGCCCTTGCAGCGTCAGCATCTTGCTGAGAAGGTTGTCGAGGAACGCTGGCGAGAAGGAGACGTCGCCCTTGGTCCCCGTGCCGAGGCGAATGTCCAGTTTGCGTGGCCGCTTCTTTCCCGTCGCTGGATCGGTTTCCTGTAGCGCCGCTGCAGGATCTTGCCGTGGTCTTGGGAATGGGTTAGTCGGGTCGGGAGGTTGGGATGGAAGGGAAGGGTCAGCAAGTACCTTTCGACAAATGTGATATTCTCCGCCATCTCGGCGACGCGGTTTGCAATCCTGCCTGCCATGATCTCATATGCTGAGGGCACGGCCTGTGCTGCTTGGCCGACAACGTTGCCTGCCTGGCCTGCGACGCCATTGACAGCACCGCCTGCTTGCCCGAGTCCAGGGGCTTTGTTGAGTTTGGGTACGCCTTTGGGTGCACCGGTCTTTGGAGCAGAGAGCTTTTGTGGTTTCGGACGAGAAGGAAGATTATTCGTCACTTGGGTTGCCATTTTTGGTAGGTAGGAGATGAGGTAAAGGTACGTTGGGTAGAAAGAATTGGCGTATGTGAGGTTGTGAAGCTTGCCGGGCGGTAGGATTGAAGAGAGCAGAAGTCGAAGGGATAAAGGGGACGTGAAGTTCTACGACCGCGAGGTATAGAAGAAGTTAGACAGAAGGACGTAGTATGTAGCAATCTTTGAGTGAATCAATTAATTAACCCAGATGGAACGGCGGTAAAGGGGTAGAGAGAGACTGAAGCTTGAGCTCGAGGGGCTGGACGCGACGGCCCTCTGACGTCACAGCCACTCACAGGGGTCCCCTGGCCAACCTCTCCACTGACGCCACAGCCCGCCACCCAATCTGGCCATGCCCATACGACTCTAGGCGCCTTTCCGTCGATCGTCGCACAAAAGAAGACGTTCAACCGTGGAAACGCACGTTAATGGCCCATCGCGCTGGTCTAGGAAATATCAGGTTTTCTCTCCATGTCGGCTCAAATGACGCACCAGATCTACACAAGACGAGATCGAAGACCACGCGTTAGCTTCTTTCCGTATCCAGGATCGCGGAACTCTTGGCTGACAGATGTGTTTAGATGACGAGACGTTGAAGACCAGAAGGGTGAATCTTCAAGGCTGGCCTAACGGTCGACATCAACCATGGCGCCCAATATCGCCGGGCTAAGCATGTCGCAAAGTAATGGAGACCAACATCCTTCTGGGCCATCAAAGCATGGCCCCAAGACCCAGGCCGAGAGAGCGTTCCAAGTCGCGTCGACCTTCCTGTCAGGCTCTTTTGCGTAAGCTACCTCTCTCGACTTACTTTCGTTTGGACGCTGGAAGACCTTGATAGTAATCGTTCAAATGCAGTATCAGCGCCTCTCAGTTTCTGGGTGCGCCGTTAAAGCTTGTAGACCCAGAATTCTACAAGTCTTATATGGCTCAAACCAAGGAGTCTTTTGCTATCCTCGTCACTACCATGACACAATGGTGGTCTCCTACGATTGTCCGCGTGAGCGGAGATGCAAGCATGCGCGGTCAACTGTACCGGTTGAAGGATGGAACCTTGAAGTGTAATTTTAATGATCGCCTGGTCTTGATGGCCAATCATCAGGTATTCCAAGAGATTAATCCTCCGTTACAGTGGATAGGCTAACATCGCATAGCTATATACCGACTGGCTCTATCTTTGGTGGATTGCTTACACCAACAATATGCATGGTCGGATCTTCATTATATTGAAAGAGTCGATAAAGAGAATCCCAATCTTTGGATGGGCTGCCCAGTTTTATAACTTCATATTTCTATCCCGCAACTGGGAAACCGATCGACCGCAGATGCAACGCCAACTCCAGAATTTGAATAAGCCATCCGATCCAATGTGGCTCGTGATTTTCCCCGAAGGCACCAATCTTTCCAAGTCGACGAGAGAAGCTAGCAAGCGCTGGGCCGACAAAAACGGTCTTGAAGATATGAAGCACCAACTCTTGCCGCGAAGTACTGGTCTGCAATTCTGTTTGCAAGAGCTCCGCACAACGACATCGTGGCTTTATGACTGTACCATTGGTTACGAAGGTATCCCCAAGGGGGAATATGGCCAGGACATTTACACTCTCAGGTCTTCTTTCTTCGAAGGACGACCGCCAAAATCTGTCAACATGCATTGGCGACGCTTTTACATTCCAGATATTCCCATTGATGACAAAAGGAAGTTTGACGTTTGGTTGCGCAATCGGTGGCGTGAGAAGGATTATCTGTTGGAGCATTTCTGTCGTACTGGCCGCTTTCCTGCCGACGAGAAGTGGATCTTGAAAGAAGGGTCTGTCAATTCGTCGAACTCAGGTGCCACTAGGATTGCACCTTTCATAGAGACAGAGATCAAGACGAAGAGTCTGAACGAATTTGTTCAAATTTTTGAGCCCATCACTGCTCTCATGATGGGACTCTACCTTTTGGAAGGAGGTGCAAATAAGCTCCCAATAACGAACAAGGATGGAGCATCACCGAAGTCTGGACAGCCGCTTTCGATTATGGATATCCTCACACCAAAGAAGGACATGACTCCGGAAGAAGCAAGAAAGCTTATTACAAGTGGACCGGCGGCACCTCAAGCTCCTAAAGTGGAAAAGCCGCCTAAAAACGTGCCAACGACAACTGCGAAGAAAGATTTCGCTAGTTCGGCAGCAAAGAATACTCCTTCGGGTCCTTCGTCAACATCCCAGATGAAACTCGACCATGCGCTTGCGATTGCACGGGGACGACCGGTGGGTTCTAGCACATCTAGCTCACCACAAGCACGCCGACGCGCTTCTATCTCAACACTTTCATCTGGTCCGTCCTACAGTACATTCACTATGGGTGGTACTCCGAGTGTGCGATCACCGACCGTTACTTCAGCTACTTCAGCTAGTAAACTTGCTCCATCGACGGGGCCACCGAGCGTCAGGAGCACGGCAAGTTCAGCAGCAGCAAAGAAAGCGCCTGGCAAACCAAATCTGAAGACAATACCGGAAACCAAGGCATCCGATGACCTAAAGTCAAACGGGGCCACAACATCTACCCAGGGCCGCAATGAGGTGCCTACTATCACTTTAGAGCCCGAAGTATTGAAGAGATTACAAGCCGAGCAAATGGCAAGAAAAGAAGCAGCACAAAAGCTGCCACCGTCTGGTCCAGCAAAACTTGCAGATCCTACACCGAAGCCGCAAGCTAAGAAGCCGCCTAAGCTCCAATCAAAGCCGCCCAAATTAGGCACTCCAGCATCTCAGCAAACGAAGCAGAACCCTGGAAAAGCTCCAAGTACGACTGACAGTGGGAGCAGGCCAATCACCGTTGACCCCGCTTTGCTGGCAAAGCTGCAGGCGGCGCAGAAGACTCAATCCGCGCCCAAGCCCGTCAAGGATCAAGTGAAGGTGCAGTCCAAGACAGGAGCGCAGAGCATAACTGTGGATCCGGCAATTCTGGAAAAGATGAAGGCGTCGCAGAGCAAAAACGGAACTTGAGTTGGGGGCCCTCGAGAAGCTATCTACTCAAAGTCCGACCGGAAACCTATCTTATGCACTTTGAAGAAGTGCAAGCGACGAAGAGCTTCGCGCAAATATACGTTGCAAGCCGTGATACATGGATGTATATTGCATGCGATTGTCGACTGAATTCTTATGCCTGAGAGATAGCATCATGGTAATTATCCATAGTGTGATGCAGCCGTGGATGCTCAAGGCCGTTCGGGGTAAACACGGTGACGATAGTCTATCGACTCAGCTGAGCCGGCCTTGGCAGATCTCAATAGCACGAAGACATCCTTTGCTAACGCGGCGGTTAAAGTAGCTTTTAGGCCACACGAAGAACGAGAAGAAGACATCTGGAGGGTAGTCCACAACGTTCATGAGTTGGTGCGGATTTCGGCGGCAACTGCCTATCTGCTAGCTGCGAAGAGGCGTGGATATCGTGCTTGTGAGGAAGACATTCAAAGTTTCGTGGTGGATAGACTGGACTTGGTTCAAGGCGACACACTCAAAGACAACTTTGGTCTGTTTTCAGTCACAATAGTACGGGTGTACGGAGATTACAACGAATTCATAGCACCACCCCTCAAAAACAAAGGTTAGTATTCTGTAGGGGATGAGCTACAACTAGTTATACTAATTCCTATGATCCAGCCATTTCCTTCGACGATCCTTGTGATCCGTCGCCGAAAGAAATACATAGCGTTAGGCCTCCGGCGATATATCGACGATGCGTTCGAGACGTCTATGAGTGGTTGTGGAAACGACCCTCTCGGAGGCGCATTCAAGAAATACAAGGAGACGGTGAATGTGAGAATGATGACGACTGGGTTGATACCAATTCATCGGATGATAGCGGCTCCCTATAACAGACTACAGCGGCCTTGTCTTCCATAATGCCTGCTTTCCCTTCTTGAAGGCTTCTTGAGGTTTTCTAACAGCTGATGGTTCATCCACGACCTCATATGGATCGTGCAGGCATCGAGCGGAGTAATGCCATTACTGGCTCTTGGCATAGATACTCCTATAACACATCATGGTAGTTGGGTGATCAGAAATGCGACTTTCCAGATTTTGCTCATTGGGCCTCATATCATTGTCGTTGAGATTAAAATGAAAGCTACGCAGCGTTACTCCGTACTCCGGAAAACGCTGCGATTTGGATTGCGGGGCTTGCGTCTGTGGCGCATCATGGCGCGTAGAATCCTGGTCAGGGATCGGCCTGACGTCAAGCTGCCGATCCTTCCATCGAGGCTTCCTTGTGGCTGGAGCACTGCAGATGATTCCCTCCAAGTTTTACTCTTTTTCTCTACCCAATTCCTACCGGAGCTCTGAATTAGAGAAGATGGATATGATTTCGGGATTCATCCAGAACGCCGCCCAGGGCGTGGTACAATCAGGCATCACGTATGCTGGAAATGTAGCGGGAGGGTTTGTGAATAGCGCAGGCGACTTGATTGAGGCGAGCGGACGACAAGTAGGGAATGGTAAGTTACTGCCCGTTCGCTACATGGCCTACAGCACATCGACTTGCTCAAGTCTTGTTCCTTGCCATCGAAAATCGCCCAAAGCCAACTGCAAATCTGTCCAAAGGTCATTTAGAACGATGCTAATTAGACTTCAATATAGGTGTGGCAGCAACAGCAGCAGGCTGGGGCAATGCCATAAACGCCTACGGTACCTCTGCCGTCGACGCTACCAAAGCTGACTCCCCCCAACATTTCGAAAAGACCGTCTATCCTCCGAAGAAGAAAGATGACAAGTCCAAATCCGGCCAGAACAATCAGAAGAAAGCACTTCCCTCAGCAGGCGGTGCGCAGAAAGCGTTACCCTCAGCGGGTGGAGCTCTAAAGGCATTGCCCGCTCCTGGGCAAAATGCACAGAAGGCGCTTGGAGTAGCAGGGGGTGCAAAGAAGGCTCTTCCAAGTACAGAGAGCGCCAAGAAAACAGGCACTTCGACCGTCAACAATGCCAAGAAATCCCTTCCCGCCCCCTATAGCTCGGACAACTCCAAGTCCACTGCAAGCAATACGGGGAAGAAAGCTGTCAATTCCGAGAGCAAACCCGGCGGGTCCTCGAAGGCAACAAATACCGCTAATAATGCAGCGAGCAAGCCAGCTGCGAACAAAAACCTACCTGCTGCCCAGGGCAAGAAAAACACCCCGACCCCAGGGCCCGCATCCACGGCGACGAAGAGCTCGCCCATGCTGGGCGTAACGAGTAAGAAGAGCGATAGTGGGAAAGTGATCCCAGACAAGCGGTCGCTCCCCGGTGGGGCGAGCAAGCCAAATCCAGGTGCCAATGGAGGAGCGAAGGGCGGACACGGAGCAACGGGGAGTGCCTCCAAAAACGGCCAAGGAGCCGGGAGTAAAGTCGGAGGAAGCAAAGACGACACATTCGGGTTTGGCTCAGCGCTGAATAAACCTGGCGGAGCGGCCAAGAGCGTGCAAGGGGTGGGAAGCAAAGCGGGCGGAGGGAGCAAAGACGATATGTTCGGCCTTGGTGCGGGCTTACCTGGTAAGAGTGGCGGTGCCGCTGGAGGCTCTACTACCGGAGGAGCAAAGAATGCCGGACAGGGAGCTGCGAGTAAGGCTCCCAGCGTTGCTGGCGGAGGGAACAAAGATGATGTGTTTGGCTTTGGTGCTGCACTACCGAAGAGTGGTGGAGGCGCAGGGAGCGTGAGAAACGCAGGCCAAGGGGCTGCGAAGAATCTACAGGGCGCGGGTAATAAGACCGGTGGTCAGGGTGGTGGAAGTGGTGGGAAGGGACCAATACCTATTCCAACGATGTGAGACAGGCCGTTTGGGGAGTTTGGTACAGATCCAAAATAGGGGGCTGCGGCGTTTCAAGGCGGGAGCGTGTGTAAGTTTGTGTTCACGAATTGTCTGAATCGAATCGATTGTGAGTAAATTCTCCGGGTTGTATTAGCACAGAATCTAACTCTTACGGTTGAAGCAAGTCATTCAAAATCCATCAATAAATTATTGTATCGAAGTACTGCTCTTCATATTCCCGTGTGACGTATTGATTGAAATGACCCTCAGACTCATATTCACCCGCGTGGTTGCTGATTAAGAACCGGTCATTGTGGTTCAGTCATTGCAATTGGCGCTGTGCAAGTTCTTCAAGGCCTCAGGGAGCTCTTCGAGGTGCTAGGTGGGAGGAACGATCATGCTGCATCCGGCTACAAACGACGGGATCGGCGCAACCCTAGTGGGGTAGAGGAATCCAAAATATGGCGGCGTCGCTAAAATTTTCACTTCTCATCCAGGTTATTCCCATTGAGTGTTATGTTCCAATGCTCGTCCAGCTATCCCAGCCAAAAATGAGAAGAACGGGTCAAAGAGTCCCGAAGGGCCTTGGACCGCCCCTCTTCGTAGAATATCGAACAGCAATAAAATGGCAAAGATACCAAGGGAAATCAATTCATTTCTAAAACACCAAAGGATTTGTCGGAGCAAAGTATTAGCAGGATGAGCTCGTTCATAGTTTTTGCCATCGTATTCTGTTTGGCAACTCTCGTCACTGGAGCCCATCGACGAGACCCAAAATGCAGCGGAGTTACAAGTCTGGGAAGTCGAGACCGTGTCTTCATAATGTCAGATATTTCAAACGAACCAGATGACACCATGTCATTTGTCAGGCTTCTGCTGCATTCCAACATGTATCAAATCGAGGGAATGGTGGCCGTTACATCTTACTGGCTGAACTCTTCCACGTATCCAGAGCAAATTCAGAATGTGACCAGGGGCTACGGCCAAGTCGCACAAAATCTGCAGAGTCACGCCAACGGACAGTATCCAAGTGAGGAATATCTCCTGTCACGAATTCGGAGTGGACCTACCTCTTACGGACTCTCTGCAATCGACGCACTTGAGCAGGGAGGCAATATCTCCTCCGGCGCGCAACTGCTCCTCGATGTGCTCGACTCAAGCGAAAAGCCTCTGTATGTCCAAATTTGGGGCGGCGCCAACACCCTCGCCGAAGCCCTCTGGCAAGTCAATAAGACGAGATCTGCAGCAGACTCAACTGCCCTGATATCTAAGCTTCGGGTCTATACCATCTCCGACCAAGACAACACCGGAGCTTGGATCCGGCTGCACTTCCCGCAGTTGCGTTTCATCAACTCCATCCACGGCTGGAACCAATACGGCCTCGCTGCATGGTCTGGCATTTCTGGAGAAAAGTACTATGCTTTCGATCACGGCGGGCCGGACTCTTCCCTCGTTTCCAATGCATGGATTGTCCAGAATATCCAGATTGGACCTTTCGGCAAGCATTATCCAGATGTTGCCTACATCATGGAAGGTGACTCGCCGTCACAACTGTTCAACTACGACAACGGCCTGAATGTCCCCGAACACCCTGAATATGGCAGCTGGGGCGGAAGATATGTACCGATGGATATCAGTGCCGCGAATGGGCAACACTACACGGATGCCACGGATCGCGTTGTCGGACGGAATGGAGAGCTGTTCATCAGCAACCATGCCACGATTTGGCGCTGGCGTGCGGCGTACCAGCATGAGATGGCGGCGAGAGTGCAATGGACGTTGAGGAAGAATGGGCCCGGGAGCAATACGACGCATCCACCAGTGGTCGTAGTCAATGGAAGTTGTGGAAGTCAGCCAATTGAGATTGCCGTCAAGCCTTCGGAGGAAGTAAGGCTGGATGCGAGTGAGACGTATGATCCTGATTACCCGGGATCGACTTCGTCCCTAAGCTTCGATTGGTGGCATTATCGCGATATTACTGCGACTCAGTGGGACGTTGATGCAGAGGTGCCAAAACTGAATGCGACTGCGGCGCCTGGCTCGAATGGCCGCGTTGTATCAGTTGAGATGCCATCGGAGGATCTTGCATGTGTGCAACTGACGGCTCCAACGAGTTCGGGTTCAAAGTATTGCCAGCAGTACCACATGATCCTGGAAGTGAGAAACTCAGGGACACCGCCAATGACACGGTACCGAAGGGTCATGTTTAAGGTTCAAGAAGATTGACGCCGAAGTCAAGCTGGTAACGTAGACTACCTAATTTTATTGAATACACCCGCTCTGCGTTGGAATAGTACGTTAAAATTTTCTCGAGTGATCATCTTGGCTTAAGTGGGTGAATGAAGAAATCCGACTGATTTGTAGGTCTCTCCATCGATCTGAACTACCTTCGTTAGGGATCGCATGTGAATCCGCCATCCATGTCACGGTGTCCCTGGTGAGAAAATACGTCAGAGGAAAGTAATTCACGGTCAGAACGTAATGTCTAGCTGCTCAAAATCCAAATGTGAGAGTCTCAGAGAGGAGGGCGGCTGCTTACAGAGTCATAACTTCCCACGTTCATCTTGTACCCGTCATCAGCATTACTATCCCATTGCTGATTCTCATACTGAAATTTGACGGGATCGTCGTCCACGTTTTGAACCATCACGGAGAAATTGCTTACCAACCCCGTCACACCAATCCATTGGTTGGCAGGGAACTGCTCTTGCGGAGATGAACCAACAGCGTTCCCATTGGCATCGATCAGGGTCACCTCGCACTCGTAGTTGTTGGTAGGATTCTCATCTCCTTCGTCTTTCCGGTATTGTCTCAGATGGAAAGTACACCATCCGGTAGCATAATTTGCGCTCGGAGTGCTACCAGGTGCACTCGATGTCGTGGAAACCGAAAATGTGGTGAACGTATTTGAGAAAGTGGTGTAGCCTGCCGCCCCAAGGGTGGTGCCAGATGGCGGCGCTGTGTTCGTCGCGGACGCCGATGGGGGATTGCTAGGGATTAGACAGCTAAAACCGCAATCGCCTTGACTGGAACCGCCGTCAAAGCTTCCACGATTACACTCATTCGCAGAACTGCTACTATCCCAAGTCTGACTCCCGTACCTAGTGGTAATGTTAGGTGCATGATATCGAAAGGTAGAATGCTCTGGGTACTCACATGAATTGAACTGGGTCATCATCCGTGGCGTCGCCCCAAACAAGCAATCCATACGGAAGTGTTGTATCTGCAACTAAGATCCTATTCGCTGCGCTCATTTTAGCTGCACTACCAACCGGAAGTTGGGCACCATCCGTGATATTAACTTCAAATTGGTAATCGCTGAGCGGATTCTCATTTCCTTCGTTTTTCTGGTATTGGATCCAATGAACACGGCACCAACCGGGTGTGTATGAGCCCTGCATGTTTAAACTGGGTGAATCTCCGGGATCGGGTAATGTTCCGCAAATCGGTGAATCAGAATCTGCACCATTCGGGTCTTTCAACGACGCAACCGCCTCTTTGTAATCGAGACATATAGTCCAGTTGAAAAACCCGGGAGTCATAATGCTATTCACCCCTGGTAGTCCATTGCTAGAGACGGACAGGTCACTCATAGTTATGTTCGTACCTGGTGTCGACATTGAGTAACCATTCTCTTTGTTGTTCAGATTGAAACCTCCGATAGCGGGTATGATCAGGTCTGAAAAGGTCAAGCCCTCCAGAAAGCCGTTGGTCCCATTCAAGACGTCCGGGGATGCACCGGGTACAGTTCCAAAAGTGGGGGAAGATGGTTCAGATTCATATCCACCAGATGCCCACGACGAGTATTGCCCATTGAGAAAGTACCACGAATTGCCGCCAGCATCGCACCACACATTTTTGTCCGCATCATCATCAAAATACGACCCAAGGCCGTCGTCTCCGTCAAATAAGGTGTTGCACCAGTGTTGCGTTGAATCGACCTGAAGGATATGTGGTCAGACAAGTTGCAGAAAATGGCAATTTACGTACCCTCAAAATGAATGGGTGTGGTTTTTGTGGAGACATGGCAATCGCTGGTGCGATGGCTTGGCCAATCTGGGCCTTCCTAATATTTGCCGTGAGGTCAAGCGTATAATTGACCTTTTGGTACTCTACAGCAGTCAATAACCCGCTAGAAAAGAGGTTGGTCAAATTCTGGGCATGCTCTGCTGTATCTGCTTCGGTCACATTCCCCAGCCAGCTTGCCAATCAATCGTGCACAGATGATACAGTACCGCTGAGAACAACGTCGAGCGCGTTAGATACATCACTAGGATCTTGCGGGGCTGGTAGGGTGTTGACGACCGTTGAAGCGAAGGTAATGGCACTCTTTGCAACATTGAGAGCTGATTCCGCAGCCTTCTCTGACATTACTGAACACAATTAGCACAAAGTACGTGATCAGACGTTGAATTACTTACCAACCGAACTTTGGATCGCATTGAACGCTACATTTCATATCAGTGACTTGCACTGGGGCTTCATTCATCGAATGATTTGTGCTTACCTGAACTAAGACTTCCAGCTGAGACCAAGCCAAGGATCCCACTGAATACGCCTAGAACAATTTGCGCAATCTCTTTGTCTTTCTCCTCATCCTTGTCTTGCTGGGCGAATACAGATGCAAAAGTATACATCTCATCCGAGGTTAATCCTTGCGCATTCTGAACTGCTTGATCCACATTTGAGGTAAACTAATAAAATGAGTCAGCATTTCCATACAGATCGGGAGCTGAACGTACGGTGTTGAGATCTATCATGTAGTTCATGATCACGATCGCAGCAGGTGGAAGCCCTCTTTGGCAATCTGATTCTCCAAATCTATCGTTGGTGCCGCAATGGTTGTCGATATTCAGCGCACCACATTCAACACCAGGGGGTTGATGAAATTGCTGGAAGACAAAGTTCGAGAAGGAAGTATTATGGAAGGTTTCAGCTCTCTCCGGAGAGAACCAAGCCGACAGAAGTTGACCCCAAGCCAAGTCTGCTTGCGTTCTTTTCCATGCACTTGAATCTGCTGATGCCGCGAGTTTGGCGATTACATAGCAATCCATGCAGACCCATGACATGGGGTAATTGTTAAAAAGCGGTCTGGGTAAGTTAGAATGAAAATCCCAGCCTCCTTTGTTCGTCAGCTGCGTATTATTGCGGTTTTTGGAACAACTCGGCAACCTCGTGCCGCTTGGTGAGACACTATCTTTCATTGTCGAGTAGTTTCCAAAATTGTGCCATCTACCATCACTCGTCGTATTGAGAAATTGGGTTCCAGGTCCAAGTAGTTGTGATGTATTGGTTTGGATTGTGCTTCCCAAGACAAGACTGGTCACCACGCTAAGCAAAAGGAATGAGAGATTTGCCATTGAGCCGAGGGTATGGTAAAGGAACAATTATCCGGGTCGATTTGGTCAAATCTGCTTCAAATGGCAAAGAGATTAAGCAACGTAGTGAGATTTCTGTCCAGCAGAGTCTGGAGAGGCTATCACCGACGCAGATGAGGGCGATTTATACAGCTGAGCTACGGATCATACAATGCATGTTATCCAGCTGGATTTGGCTTTGCGGTGACAGACAATCAAGGCAGCTATTGCCTTCCGTACCAAATGGGATGATTCCAACGTTTAGCCACATACTTAATTTCTCGTATCTATGCGAGTGTACTCTTGTAAAAGGGAAAGATAAACGCAGAAATGCACTTTCTTCCCTCGAGAATGCATCTCCAACGTATACGAGAGATATGCGTTGTGTCGAATGCCGATTCATCTGCTGTTGAGCAGGAATGGGGCCGATTTTATGTGATGGTAGAGACTACTCTGTAGAAAGGGCGTGGGATCGCTGCTATGTACCGTGCCGGTATCTGGGCAATAATGGAAAGAAGGGCAGCTCGAAAGAAAAAAGGACAACACCATCGTAGCACAGACTGCTTGATGACTCTACCCACCTTGCCAAGCCCCGCTATGACATTCCAAATATCCAGTGCTCAACGAAGCATTGTAAAGTGCAAAAGAGCTCTGAAAAGAAATTTGGATACGTGGCGGTACCGAATGCTCCCCGAAAGACTCAGCTGAGTGACTCGTTTGCGCGTCCGAGGATGCCAGGGCCGTTTCAAAATTGATGCAATGAGATTTCGGATAATCTTTAGCTTTTATTAGAATTTTCGTCGATCTCGCAATGACACTTTAGTTGGATAGGATACTTATGCGGCTGAAACAGGGGAGAGAATCACTACGTAAGACATGCGGCGCGGGCCATTCAGGGGCTTCGTTGATCGATCGTTTATATAACCGGAACCAGCAGTCCTACTCGAAGATCTGCGGCGTCTTGTTCAACGGGATCAATCCCAAATCAAGGTTTCAACAAGGTATGCATAGGTGTCGACATTAGCTTTCCTTGACGATGGTACTCCGTACAGCGGGTTTCGCGTTTTGAGAGACACGGACGGCGCCGCGGTGCGTCCAGAATGACCGATGTGGCGTCTCACCCGCATCTTCAACGGAAAGGGTCAACGGATCGCTGGAATCATGTCGTACGCAGGATGCCATTGTGGTCGCAGAACTGGAACACTTATTTGCAAAGCAATCTTGTGCTTCTGTGGTGTGCTTTGTCGAAGGGGGGTTAGACTAGAGGACCACCGATGTCTCAAGATGAGACTAAGGTGGCTGGCTGGTCTGTGGAATTCACAATTTCTTAGCATAAAATATTTGGGCACAATTTGTGCATTCCGCAGCACTTTTGAAGGCAATGAAGCTGATAAGCTAAGTAGGTTCCGCAACAAACGGAGAGGCCAAACAGCCAAATCGTATCAAGCCATTTGCCTATAGCAATCAGCGCAATCGGCATACGCACTCTTGTGGAGTATTCTAGTCGGTGAAAGATGCAGATCCTTCCGAATAGTAAGCGCATGGCTGCAGAGGGGGTAACCTGCAGTTTGTTAACCTTTGCTTATCTTCGTAAATGGACTGAAAGCGTGACTTTTGATCTCTTTCAGCCCTTCCCACTGTTTCTCGCAAACCAAACAGCTTGTAGCAACAGCTTACGGTGTCACTCGATCGTCCATTCATATCAGAATATTCATAGTTCCTGCTTCATGTACATTTTTCAGTGCGTTTAAAGTAAGGCTTACCATTCATGTTCTTTCAGAGATATAGCGACATTCTCTTCCAGAGACGGCATCCAATTCTTCAGCTTTGAAAATGGCGAAAACTATAGCATCGGACCTCATCATACCCTATGGCCCCAGTCGGAAAGTCCTCTTTTCCGCAGATCCTATGCACAGGTGGAGTAGTAGGCTGGGTCCCTTCATCACTTCTTGTCTACCCGATAATGTATACGCCAAAGTCGTGACACTTCTTTTGACCCACGAACCTCTTGTCGCCGAAATCGAAAGGATTCAGGACCAACTACAGATCGCACAAGAGGCACCGATGCCTCCTGGAAGCGACGTACTCAAGGCTGATATTCGGAATCAGCTTGAGGAGCTTTACAACAGAATATCCACACAATGGGGCGAGCTAAATTGGAATCACCAAGGCTACCTAGTCAGAGAGGAGTTTCAGACTCCGGTATCCGAGTCCATCGTCCAGGCTCTGACCAGAGGTCTGCGGGTCAAGAAGGTCAACGGACCTTTCTACATCTTCCTAGAGAACAGCTGCGAAGACGTCCTTGACCTATCAACAGTACCTAAACTGGTCCTCGAAAGACAAGAGTTTGTCCGGGGTTCGAAAGGGAACGTGATGCTGTCAAAGCAGATGATGACACTGACTCAGGACGAGAGAGAGAGACTACCGAGCAGCCAGACGGCACAGTGGCAGGTGCAGGGACATCACAGTGGGGCCCATGGTTCTCAGACAGAATCGGCTTTGCAGAAGGAGCAATTCATAAGCGACCTGGAGGAATGGTTAGAATAAGAGGAGGGGATCCATGAAGAGGAAAATGGAAAGCCCGTGGAAGAGCCCATTCAAGAGAACCGTAGGACCCTGTGGCCAAAGGCCGCTTTCCTCGGTGTGATGTGGCTAAGAATGAAAACTTATTCGTCAGTTGCTGGGAAATTTCCTTGGAACAAAAGGAGTAAGTTAGGGTTTCCGAACAATACTCGTGTAAAGAGCTCCTTTTCGTGCAGACATATTATGTCCAAAGATTGAGAGAAATCGTTTCATCCGGAAGCTAGAACCTTGGCAACAACAGGAGCAGCAATATGTGTAAACTTGCATTTCCGATGAAATCGCAGCCTTCTTTGCTTTAGTTAATCAATTTTATAGAAGAAATTTATAGACCGTTTTCCATCTTTTTTCGTCCGAATTTCTTTTTCTTTTTATTTTCCGAAACTTTGCTGCATACACCAAAATATGTAGACCAAGTAGACCTTCAATTTGCACATGGGACCCTGGCACTAATATGGATTTACCTAAACAAAGCAATTGCCTCTTGTTTTAGAGTTTCAGGATGTTAATTCTAGCGGAATGTGCGGACTTCGAATGTCCAATAGGATATTAGGATAGTGGGCTACTAACTCCGATAACGCCGACTCTGACTGTTATCCTCCGGAGTAGAGTATGCGTGGGGTTTTTCGCTGCCAAGCTGGCCACAAAGCCAGCAGGCCTCATTTCATAAACTCACATAGAAGACCCTCCCTTACATCATGGCGCAGCAAGAGTCCATCCATTTGAACCAAAGCTTCCACTACAGGGAAATCTTCATCAAGTGGACTTCTTTCGGATCCGGACCGCCCGTTGTCTTTCTCCACGGCACGCCCTGGTCCTCACAGCTATGGTTCCCTATAGCACGCTGCTTTGCGCGAGATTTCACTGTATACCTGTACGATATGCCTGGGTACGGTCAATCTGTCATTCCAATCGCCAATGAAACATCGTTCTCCCCAACGTATCCCGAACAAACCATGGCCTTCTGTGCTTTGCTGGACCACTGGAGAGCTTCTAGAAATGAACAAGAATTCCAACCTCATGTGGTGGCGCATGACATCGGCGGTGCAATTGCGTTGCGGGCCGTGCTCCTCGAAGGGCGCTCCTTTTCATCGTTGGCTCTGATCGATTGCGGCGCGTCTTATCCAGTCGACGAACCTTTCTTCAGTCTCGTCAGGGAGAACACTTCAGTACTCATTTCCCTTCCACCAAAGCTGCACGAGGCTCTCTTGCGCGAATACCTCCGCGGCGCGTCATTCAAGGGTCTTCGCAAAGATCAAGAAGATATGCTTGTGGCGCCGTGGACTACTCCGGATGGACAGCGGGCTTTCTACACGCAGATCCAGGCGCAGAGAAATCAGCATATTGAGGAGCTCATGAAATCTTTCCGAATATTAGACACGCCTGTACATATTATCTGGGCGGAAAATGATACTTGGGTTCCGGTCGAGAGGGCCCATGTACTGCAAAAGGCAGTAGGTGGAACGGTGAAGCTAATTGAACATGCTGGTCATTTAGTGCACTTCGATGCACCTGAAGAGCTTACACTAGAGCTGTCGGAGTGGCTCCGAAAGATCTAGTACTATTAATATCAGGTCAAGCTACTCTTCACCGGTCCACGCCCCGCTGTACAGATAATCGAGACATTGGTCATTCTCTAAATGCTCGCAACTATGTATTTTACATAGTAGCGACCTCAAAATTCTATACCTTATTAGCACCACTTCTACTCATGACGCCAGCAAAGGAATTAGTTTCCGTAGGTAGCCACGTGATGCCAGCATTCGAGTCCGGGGCAGCATCTTTACAAGAGACTGAGCTGTGAGTACGTCTCGATCAAGTGGAGTTACACAGAAAAACTATAACCGAAAGAAGCCAAAATTTTTCTGCATATCGGAACAAGCATAGATCAATGCGGATTCCAGCATTGTTTGTCTTCATGGCAACAAATGGCTCTTCCTGGGATCTCCAAACCAAAAGACCAGGCTTGCGAGTGATACGTCGGCAACACCCTGTGTTTCCCAATTTTTCAGCGAAATGGACCTCCTGGCCCCAATTTCCAATGAAATACAACTACAGCTGCTTCACCAAGAGAAGGGTATGGTACAAAATTCAAGTCCAAAAAAAACGTCTCTGTCGGTATATTGAATAGACGTATGGAGCTACCCTCAGAAGACCAATCCGGTGTATTGAGCGGACGATGAGCATGATCTCTTTGTGCAACTGTAATGTTACTAGCACGGAAAAGGATGAAAGCATTATCTCTTTGTACTAAGAGAATCTCCATAGCATCGCCTCGCCGTGGACTTGGGTGTGGTATCAGGGCTCGTTGACGCTGGATCACAGAAGATTGCTGGGGAACTATCACAGTAGATGCTCCAGCAACACAAAAGGCCGTGGGAGACGTATGCGGGACCCGGGGCGCATCCATGCACATTTCAGGGGGGTCTACTCCACATAAGGCCATGAATTCCCGCTCTTCATAGTGGAATTGCCCCCCTTCAAAGGACGGAGCTCCACAAGTTATAATAGCTTGCCCAGAAATGCCACTGTCTCTATCGCAGCGAGATCCTTTGAAAGCGATAAAGCGGCTGTCGCTTCCCATCGCATAGTTTTGACAAAGCATGATGGGGTATGGCCACACCGGAACCAATGGTGGAACTCGCCGAACTCTTTTCAAATGCCTTGACTCGGCCGCCGTAGTATTATATTGTAGAAGATTGGAACCGTGTAAATCACTAGAAGATATACTGAGAATAATGTTCTGGGTTTGTGATTTTTCAAAGAACTTACAACAAATGATAAGCAGTGCCATTCCCTGTCGCAGGCTGGGACTGCTGTGTAGTAGAGGGAACTGTAGGCTGAGAGTCATTTAGCTGAAAAGCAGCCATCGATCTGGTCATGGAAAGTATGAAATAAACAGGCGAGACCTTCATATTTAATTTTCAAGCAAAGAGTCAAACTTCTAGTTTCTGGCGGAAGAGTCAAAGTCGGATGACTTATATTATGTCTTTGCGATATTATATGTATGGCATCTGTAAGACTACGCCACTTGGTATACGTGGTTGATCTCATGCTAGGTAGAACCGGGGAGAAGGAAGGGATGACGGCTAAGTGGAAGTCGTCATTGTTTGATAGTACGTACGTGGTTTTTGCGGGATTGAAGTTTGGAACAATACATCGCACTTAAGAAAAGCATTCCGGCGTAGCGATCCCACTGCCGGTCAGAATATACTCTAAGTAATACTACTACGATAGGATATCATAACCTGGTTTTGTTTTCGCCAATCGAATGTTTCCCGACTGTAGTGTCATTGTTAAGCTCACTGTCCAAATAGACTAGAAATGCATCTTGATAGTGACTTGTACCTAAATATATAAAATCAATTAAGCAGGCCTCATTGAGGTAGTTGGCTTCTTATGTCACTGTGTGCTTGTGGTCCGTGGACAAAGTTCCAACGGAGAACCGGAATGGTTTTATGCAATTCACGTATCCTAGAATAAAGCAAAATCGAATTCCACCAAATCATGCGTCCGAGCGCCAGGTTGGCCGATGATAGGCGACTTGGTGAGGTTCCCCTCTTAAACTACAATAATTGTTAGTGCTGGCAACCTCAGACGTGGATTGGCCCGTTATGGAATTTCTTGCATGAGGAGATCAAGATCTGATATTCTAATCTAAGTATTAGCCGCGACTGACAAGATTACTAAGGTAGTCTGCATGCTTGGATTCACGGTCTTCCAATTTATCGCTCTTAACATCAAGTCACGCAGCCTGCAGATCATTGCTGTGGCCGATGCTCATACGCAATATTCCCTTAGTAAAGTAATTTGAACAATGAGACTTGAAGGCTTTCAGCCTTGAGCCCTCGACTATCAAAGTCTCTTAAGCGTTGTATAAAACCTCTGAGTTCATAGTTTTGTCTAGAACTAAAGCTGATCCGTACCATCGTGAAAAATACCCATCACTTTCTTCCCGTGGATTTTCTTAGCCTGCATGTGATCAAATTTCATATCATGGTTCATAAATGTCCGGGAAAGAACTGCTTCTTATTCTCCTCCCACCATCCAACATCATGCGCCGCCACAATATCCACGCCATCAATCTTCCCTAGTTCACGTAATCTTTCAATACTTCCCTTGGCCATATCCTTATCGAAATGAATACACAGCTCGACTCCTCCTTCGCCTGTCCAAGTCCCGATTTCTTTCTCTCCGGTTAACAGTCTCTTGTCATGGAACGTGTCGCCTGCAAGACAGACCCACCTCTCGGGTCCTATTCTACACAGCAAATTCATATGCCCCGGAAGATGTCCCGGCGTATCTATGATGTACACGGAGCCATCGCCGAAGAGATCTAAAGCGGCAGGAAAAGGCCCAAGCGGCGCCCACTTACTCTCCGACTTCAACGGCGTCGGGTCTGGCTGGGTAACGCTCGGATGACCCCAGCAGTCCGGAGAAGGGAGCTCGATAGTGCGCGCTGCAGGCAAAAGATCCTTCTGGAAATGCTGGTGCGACCCCTTCCCCGGAAGTCCGTGCTCGAGCACTTCCAGTGCGCCGTGACCGACTACAAAGGCACTGGACGGGAAATCCTCGGGATCGCCGTGGTGGTCGTAGTGCACATGGGAGAGAAGCACGGCGTCGACGGCTTGGGGATCTAGACCTCCGGCTCTCAAATGCGCGGCAACGCCAGGCTCCAGGCGATGAGGCTGTCGGCTTTCGAGGTGAGGTTGTAAGACGGGCATATAGCGGGATGCGGACCGGCGAAGGCCGAGGTCGAAGAGGATGCGGACTGGAGATTCCGCTGATTTGGTGGAGGCAGGTTGGAGGAGAGGGGGTGTTGAGCCTGGATGAGTAATGAGGAAAGAGAGAGAGGGGACAGTTTTTCGAGCATCTGGGTCGGCAGGAGACACGAAAAATCTGTCTGGAAGAGTGATAAAGCCGCCTTCAAGGGGAGATACTGTAACGTAGGTTTGATTAGGGGAAGGTTTTGGCAGAGAGGTCGCCGGCAGTGCCATGATAATGATGGGTAAGGAAGTTCGTGTGAAGATCAGACGGCGGACATGGGATCAAGACGGAGGGAGGAAGGAACTCAGCGTGCGAACATGAGTAGCTGAAGATAAAGGCTTTGATACTTTCCTATGCAGTGCTAAACCCCGCATGTCGATCAATCATATGTTGATGACGTAGCTTAAGTACAGGTGCAGAGGGTTTATGAATGGAATGAAGAACTACACGGTGTAAAGCCCTATGCAGAAAATGTGAACGTCTTGTCAATTTTGACAAGGTGAGAAATGCTTCTTGACTTAAGCCGTCGACACAATCGAGCTTCCCATTCTTATTCGACCAAGTGTCTATCAGCAACATCAAGGTCTCTCTCCACTGCGTGATGGCTTGGGTGTCTTTCATACGTTCCCTCTTTCTTCATACCGTTGAGAACACCTTCCGCGACCTTGAATCCCTCCATGCCTGCGGGCATCCCGCAATAACATGCGGCCTGTAAGAGAGTCTCCCTTATCTCGATTTCCGTTGCTCCGTTGTTGATTGCACCTCTCACATGTATACCCAACTCTGGGGATCTGTTCAGTGCGCAGAGCATCGCGATGTTTAGGAGACTTCGATGTTTGCGCTCGAGACCCGGGCGAGACCAGATTGAGCCCCAACAGGCCTCGGTGACGAATTCTTGCATGGGTCGCGCAAAGGAGGAGGAGCCATCGGCAAGAGACTTGTCGACATGTTCTTTGCCAGCGACTTCGTAGCGGATTTTAAGGCCTTCGTCGAAGAGCGCTTTGTGAGCGGAGGCGGCTTGGGACGTCATATTTGATGCTTGGAATAAGAACCCCTATCACGTTGAGGTACGAGAATGTAGAGCAAGATGACAAGACTCAAGTGAAATATCTAAAGACTTACAGAATGCTTGTTCGATGTGACGACATCTTCCGTGGGGAGCTTCACTGCCGGCGCGAGATGAGGGGGATCATAGGTAAATTTAGCTCTACCCCGCGATATTTCTAGCCCGAATCGCGGGGCCCAAGGGTGGAAGACGCTTGTCGGGACATACGTCACTACAAAAGGTATTAGAGACCAGTAGCCTGAAGATGAAGTCTACTAATCCTTGCGTGCGCGAGGAATGTTTCTGTTCCTGGAAAGAAAGCGATTTCAATGGCGGTATTATTCAGGACACTCGGCTTCATTGGCCTTGGGACGATGGGTGGACCTATGATTGGCAATTTGACCCAGAAAATGCCTGATTGCCAAATCTATGTCTACGATGTCTCGGAAGAAGCCCTCGAAAAGCTCTCAGGGAGATACTACCAGGTGCGAACGTGTGCTAACTCGAAAGAAGTCGCAGAGAAGTCCGTAAGCTAGAGTAAGACATGTGAAATACATACCGGATTTTTTGCTAATTTTTGGAATTAGGAGGTGATCCTTTCCATGGTTCCTGAGGGATCCCACGTGCGGTCAGTATACCTCACGCCTGAGACAGGAGTACTGGCGTCAAACGTCTCGAAGAAGCTGCTCGTGGACTGTAGCACGATTGATACCACAAGCTCCTTGGATGTCCGAGACGAGTGCTTGAAGAAATATCCAACCGCGGTTTTCTATGATGCACCTGTCTCAGGCGGTGCTCTGGGTGCTGAGAAGGGAACTTTAACCTTCATGGTAGGATGTGCGGAGAACGATCCGAGATGGTCAGAACTGCAGGCTTTGCTGGGAATGATGGGTAAATCGATAATTGCATGCGGGGGCCCTTCTCTTGGACTGACAGCGAAGTTGTGTAATAATTACTGTTCCGCCCTCATTGCAATCGCAACCTCGGAAGCCATGAATATTGGAATGCGGGCCGGAATGGACCCAAGAGTATTGGCTAGTGTCTTCAAGACCAGTACTGCTCAGAGTGCCATTGCGGACAAGTTCAATCCGGTTCCTGGTTTATCGCCGGAGGCACCTCCAAGCCACGGATACGAGGGCGGTTTCAAGGTGCAGCTCATGCGAAAAGATTTCTCATTAGCAGTAGATACGGCACGAAGAGTCGGAGCCCAGACCGTTTTAAGTGAGGTTGGTCTTGAAACATATGACGGGGCAAGTAAAGATCCCCGATGTCGGGACCTGGATTCAAGAGTAGTGTACCGGTATCTTGGCGGACGTGAGGATTGGCAGAGAGAGTTCGAATCCTAGTTCGCTATGACTGCAGATTCGCTAGAAACTGGACATGTTGACAAATAGATATCTGAAGCTGCTGAAATCTTACCAATTGTCAATTACTTGTCCAGGACTGAACTGGGGCTCTTCAACAATCCATATTCATGACAAGAGACCCGAGCATCACAATAATGTTGCTGTTGCGAAACGAAAGGTCCAGAACGATGGACCGGAAAGTAACGTATCAATAGACAATATGCCTAGAAACAGACAGCAGCCTTTGCAGAAATGGTATTGTACACCCTGCTTTTGCCGTGATCCTCGTTGAGATGTCCGCACAGCGACATACAAGCATGAAGAGTGGTATGGTTGGTAGGTCTTATCGTGTCGATCTCACAGCCAATTAGGCACATCCGAAAGCAACTAGCGATTTTCTGGCTAATGGTTTCGACGTCCTGTCAAGAAATCTGACATGGAAACAAAACAGCTGCCGGTTCGTGAGCTTGGTCATGCATACTTCAGACAAATGGGTCGTAGTTCTTCATGAGGATTGCCTTCTCAGGTGAGGGTTGCTTTGACTATATAGCGGGGTTTGTAGGCGATAGAAGCGCTGTACAATTGTGTTGAGAGGTAACATGGCAAATTTTATTCTCAATGCACTCAGGAAGAGGTGGCGCTTTCTGGTGGGGAATCTGTGAGAGTATCAGGGGTTACGATATTAACTCAGAGCCTGGTATCAGACAGGCGCTCTTTGTATCTTTCGGTTCCTCCCGAGAAATCTCCAAAATTTAGAGACATTCATGTAAGAGGTATCGTTCTCAGTGCCGTTTTGGGGAAATATGATATGAGGCCGACAGCTCAAGCAGGTCGCGTGTCAAGGCTCGGTGGCTCTCGAAGCTATCAGAATGTATTAAGTAGGGGCGAAGCGGGCTATAAGGGTCGCAATTCGAAGTCCCTTTAACATGGGATTAATGAAAATCTCCGGAAGCCGTTGAAAAGAGCTTGATGTTCAATACACTGGTCTAGGAATTTGAGTAGTATTTCTCGCTGATTGCCACTGTTCCGGGTCAATGAGGGCAACGGCGATGTTGGTTCTAAGTCATTTTCAGACTGGATGAGACTGCATGCGCTTTAAGATGTTGTATCGTAATTGCAGATTACTGATAAAAGCGATTCTGTCAAGTTCCGAGAAGTCCAGAAACAAAGATATTGAGCTGCATTCAAGTTGTGGCATCGCTTGGACGTGCCTTCTGTTTTCGGAAATTCTTCTGAATATTGCACTCACAGATATCAAAAATGATGCGTCTTTCAGATTCAGTACAACCTTTCGTGCAAACGTACCTGTCTGAGGTAGAACCGCGGAGTGGAAGAAAGTGGAAGAGGGGGCAAAGAATTGCGCGCTGAGCGGTGCATTGTTTCTCCGGGCCCGACCACTCCTGCCCAGCTTGCCACCGTCAAAGGGCGAAAATTTTCCCTCCGCCAGAGGAAGATTGGATAGCCCCCCGGGAAAATCACCCTTCTGCGAAGAGACACCAAGGCGTGAACGCCTGATAACCTCTGCCTCGATAAGGACATGATCCACTCCTAGTTTTACTCGGTGTTCAATATTCGTATCGCCCGGCTGTGCCATTCGCCAGCATGGCAACTTCGTCTGAGCATGAGGGCAATCTGGCGATGCGCAACACGATTCGCCCAGTTGCCTTGAAGGTCATCATGAGACAGCGAGCAGTCCTTGCCGCAAATGTCCATGTAGCACCCCTCGGATTTCTCGATGCATTCAGCGTCTAGACTACTGAACGCCACACCTCTGCCTTGCTCTTCGGCTGATCCTTGCGAATGTGCTATTGTACTTTCATTCTCCGGCTTCATCTCAATTTGGACAGATCCATGCCTAAGGCACCTAGCTTTTCTCAATCATCTGCCGAGTTACCAATACGAAAAGCACCCGCAGATATGGTCAAGAGTGTCCTGGGCCGGTCGGCATATTCGTCGACCAAGTGTAGTAATTACAGGAAGATCGAGACCAGGCAGAAAAGGCTGTAACAATTCAGCTCTTCAACAATAAGGCAAACCCCTGTGGGATACCTCCTGGCTCGAAAGAAGGTTAGCTGCGGGGTCCCCCACGCAGTTTTGACCAGGACTTTGCATCATCCACGCGGTTGTGCTCAACTGCAGTGTTTTATTTGCTCTGGGAAACTCAAATCGGTAGGAACACCCATCTTGTCATGTATGACGACCCAAGGGCTTCGGGATGGAGAGCCAGCTAGAAGGTAGGCCAATTTGCGCTCTGGATTCGTTCGATATCAGATGCGAACATTTCAAATGTAAGATCCCAAGGTCATTTTTCTGGTATTGTGTAGGTAAGTCAAGCTTGCAGGTAAAGTAGAGTCCGCATACTCCAAGTTACATAACGTCCTTAATGTACGTACAAGGACTTACAGTCTATACCTTCAGGTAAAACGTACTTATTATGGTTTGCAGCTGCAGTTTCAGCCTTCAAGATGCTCAAGCTCCTCGGATCTACGGACTCCGGCTAACCATCCACGTATGTACCTGCATGCGTGCTGCTGTGGAACAGGGCATCCGTCTTCCATGATTGGGTAAACGATACATATCTTACGATTTGCCTGAATGCCTTCCCTTTTCTCGGCCCCCAATTTCTTGAGTATCTGTGAGGGATGCCTCCATACTCTTGGCTTTGGCGACAAACACCACCAACATGACAACATGATTTCACCGGTGAGCTTTTTTCGCTTTCGGTTTCTTGCGCAGCATTCCGCATATCTTGTCACCGTTTTCCCTGTTGGTATCGTCGGTGACGGACCGACGCGAATTGCGTATTCTGAGCTGTCAACTGCCTTAGTCGCGGTACTACAATTGTAGTGGCATCTTTGACACATCCGGCTTCTACAATTGGAAGGCTGATTCAAACCAGCTGCATCGCTTACGCCGACTGACTCGATACGAGTTACTTTTCGACTACGTTGTAGTGGGACGTCGTGGACGACGAGCGGTGAATATCGCGGAACGACATTTATGTCTTGTGCATCAGTGTTCCCTTTACTGATGGGGGCGATTTCCATCAGCTTTGTCCACGTCAAGAAGCTGGATGAAATTTGCATTTGAGCTGGACAGTCATTCCATACGGTGAGTTTACTGCTTATGGTAAGATTGGTGTATCAAATCTCCGAAACGTTGTCCAAGGCACACGATCATGCGTTGATTGCGGAGGAGATGTATGTCGGATTGACTAAAAGGGGTTGAACGAAGTCAATCCACCACTTCAAGACGATTGGCACTGACTTACTGCATCTAAGCTCTATTGAGTCCACTCTACTTGGGCTCCATCGTAATGCGGTCGGTGCTGATGCAGCTCAGATCATCAATTGTACGTGCCTTAGCATCCTCGACACTCCAATCGAAGCACTCCCACAAACGCTTGTGCGGCGATCGCAGGCGTTGTGTGTCTTCTAGGCGACGCTGGATACTACTTTCAAGACGGCCGAGAAGTAACTACTCGATACCTATTTCGAAATTCTTACCACCACAAATTTGCGCAAATAGATTGACTGCATCACAATGATTTACCTTGGTCAAAAGAGTTCCATTGTTCTCTATCTAGGCGATAGTTTCTTCGAACAATACGAGCAGCTTTTAAGGTCTTTTACTCAGGGCCAAGCTTCTGTGGTCGTCTCAAGCTCCCTCGTTCGTGAAACCGCCCCTCACAGAGCTAATGATGAGAAAAACGGGAATACGACGGGAATATTAGGACAAACGAATCCCATAGCGGCATGCGAAGTACCCAAGGATTGGCAACGGTGAAGGTATAACCTACTGGCCTTATTTTACATCGGGCTGGCAACCCAAAAGTCTCCGATCGTAACCATCACGATGCTGTCGGATGCCATTCCCGCCTACTGTCCTGGATTATGAGTCCGAAGCAGTTCGTGAGCCCAAAGCTGAGGTAAGATATACTTGATAAACGGGGGAAGGCGCAGCTGTTGCGTTCAGTTTTATCTAATTTCTCTCTTATTGTATTGTACCAACGCAAGAGAGAAAATTATAATTTAAATGTGCTCCAGGGCACGAGGTACCGACGCTACATGATCAATACCTATGGAAATGATACTAGGTTCATGAGTAGTCTAGATGTAGATCAGTGTCGTGATGACCACGTATCCACGTCCCCACATGCTTTCCATTGCCTTTTTTACCGGTGATCGTGGAGCTTGGAGCAGCCCTCGGCACGCGAGCGCGTAGGTTAGCAGCCAATGCGGAACGAGCCTTGGAAGAACTGAGCCAGCCTCGCCGTATAAGAGGGTTGGAAATCGTCATGCAGCACGAAGGCAGTCGATTTTCACGCCCCTAGATCGGGTTCTTTCTCTCGAAATCTATGGTGGTTGCAGGGGGCGATCAATATCGCTACCATAACGGAATTGGCTCCGAACCAATGTACAGCTGGTAGCGTCCTTGTAGAGCAATTGCCTCCTTGAAGTCAGTGCAGGCGATCTGTTAGATTCGAGATTTCCATCATTGTGCTATCGATGGACCACAAGTTTTTTAGCTTAGTGTGCCGTCTCATTTGGTTAACTGTAAGCCCGCCCCTGAAAGAAAATACAGTCAAGCCTAAAGTTAAGTCACGAACAAATCTATGACATTAGCCGGTAATCTTCAGCAAGCAGTATCGTTGTCGAAGCACCAATTCTAGTTGTACAACATCTCGCTCATGTGCGGGGAGCTTTATCAGCATCGGTACCGCATAATCCTAATTACGGAACCGATTCAAGTCATTCGACCTCGTTGACCTTGATGCCTAGCTAATATTACCTTAGTTCTGATATGGTGAAGGCGAGATAAGGCGTGCGTGAGTTTGAGCTAAAATACGAAGGAAAAATTGAGTACTGACCAATGAAAGAGTACAACCAGGTTGACAGCAGTCGCTCGCAAAATATTGCCTTTTTTGAGGACCTAATAGCTGGTAGACATCTGGAACTTTTCTTTTCTCACCGGAAAGGCAGACAACCAGTCTTGGCGATGTCGTCGATCCGAAGAAGCGCGCGCAGGCAATTCCCAGGTGATTCACTCTTGGTGATTGGCGTGCTCGGTTACGATCAATCTCAACCAGATAAAGTATGTTCCGGTCTTGAAGCTGAGGGATTCCGTGAAGATACGGCCGTAGGTTGAGAGAGGTTGAGATATTTCTTCATGCAATTTAAGCACGAGTAGTCCGGCTACCAGCAGAAGCGGTAGAGAACCGGGTTTACTTTATCAGCAGCCCATTATACCGCGAACGTAACCCGATCTAGTAGGCAAGATTTGGAAACTTCAAGACTCTGTAAATTTAGATAGGCCACAAATAGACATGTTCAGGACGGGTGTGCAAAAGTTGTTAGGAGCTGGAAAAGGTGCAGATATACTCCATACCTGATGATGACATCGATTGGCGCCAACTTAGTGCGTATCCCGGCCAGATCTATTTTTAACCATCCGCCAACCAGACACCGTTGCGCGAACGCTTTTTAATCCAGGCACCACAGAAATCGACCACTCCACCCATGATAGCGTCATGCTTAACCGACCGTGGCTATCGGTTTTGGAGTGGAACTGTCCGCAGTCGAGCTCAGCATCCTCTGAATCACCCTTATGCGTTTAGGCTGTGCCGATTGGGCCAGGCCTGCTATTCTGGTCGAGCTGTCTTGTTGCCTACGGGCCGGCCCCGCCCTCAGCGGCCATTCTCTCGACATCTGAGGGTTGGGAAGGAGAGACCGTTGTACTTGATTGTACCTGGGTCGAGCCGCGTCGCATTAGCACGCGCCCCCAGGCCAGAGCCTCTATCAAGGCCAAGTACTTCTGGAGCACCTTATTGCAAGAACTGACACAGGAGTCCAACCTTCTGCGGAAAGGAATTGTGGATCCGGGACGGCTCGCAATAGTGGGGGCCAGACGGTTCCAGAAAGATGTCATGCTAGCCATCGCTTCCATCCCCATTTTGAATCAAGGCTACGTATTTCATACGGCTGAATGCTTCTGTTGGTTTGGGAAAGCTATAAGCGATTTGGTCATGAAAACAGCGGCGCTAAGCCCGTTCGTTTCCGTGACCTGGGAGGCGGCCCTTGTCTCTATGCATGGCGAGATTCAGAGCGCTGGTCCCCGGTATATCTATAAGGCCAACAGAGACCACCTCTTGTGGCTTGACCACCATCTAGCCTTTTAACCGAATCCTTCCGGAGATGAATGGCAATTTCTATTCCTGTGGACTTGCAAGGTGACCCATGTCAAGCCCCACAGATGCTCTCGTTAATTGTACGGTTCCTCACAGCATCTGACGCCAAGCGAACAATCATCTTCGCGCCGATCAACAACGCCCAACTCAATCGCTCCTATTGGCTGTTTTAGAAAACTAACACAGTCAGGTAGAGGGAAATGTATGCGCGTCGAATGCAAGATTTAGCATTTGTGCACGCAATGATGCGAGCCAGCCGCTCAGGGACGGGAGTCCCAACGACCGTTTGTAAAACAAATCTGCAGCTAAAGCTCAAGCAACCTCCTGACTTGGTCAATCTCCGCGAGGACATACAGAACCGTTTCGTCATGCCAGAACGGGTACACCCGCAACGGTCCAGTCCATCTATAAAGCTCATTTTTCATCGGATCCATCATTTGCTCGGCCTCGTCTTCAATCCTTTTCCATTTCTTCTACTTTGTGTACTTGTTCTTCTTTGCCGCGTTGTACCAACAGCTCTTAGATAGTACTAAGCCTTATGGGACGGGAGCGCCGCAAATGGACTCCGGACGAAGACCGCGTCTTACGCGAGGCTGTCGAACAGGGTGAGTGCTCCCCAAACTAGCCATCTTTTATCATTCTGAGATCGCACCTTCTCATCAAGCATTCAGCGGAGCGTGCCTCTCGGCCAGTCGAGTGGCAAGGCGTTGCATCGAGATTACCTGGTCGAACTAACAAAGATTGCCGAAAACGGTGGCACAATTCATTAGCCGATAGTGGCAACGAGGGCATTTGGAGTCCATCCGAAGACGAGAGGCTCAGAGATGCTGTCAGGAGATATGGCACCAAATGGGCACGTGTCTCATCAGAAGTCCGAACAAGAAATGGTGATCAATGTTCCAAACGGTGGAGCCATTCCGTGAATCCATCTCTTGATCGCAGCCCATGGACCAAGGAAGAGGCTAGTGTAGATTTGATCATTCCATCGACAGTGGGCTGACGGGGCTGCAGGACCAAGCGTTGCTTGCTTATATAAAACAATATGGGCATAATTGGCAAGCCATTGTCTCAAATCATTTACCTCATCGAAGCGCACTGTCAGCAAAGAACCGACATTTTCTGCTCAACCGCAAATCGAATCCAACAAAGTCAAATACCAAGAATGCTCCCAGATATGCGGGCTATGATGAAGACGGTACAGGTTTCACTATGACGACCTCAGGGGACTACGGTTCGAACTGGTTCAACTCACCCACCAACCCCCAACCCATGGCTTCCTCCCCAACGTCCACTCGTATTATACCCCAATACACCAGTCACAACGTCATGTCACCCATGTACAGCTCCAGCAGCTACGGCACGCCCACGACCACCTACGAGCACGCCAATTACGGCGACCGCACTCACGTTTCCCCAGAGGTCCTCCAACTCAACACCTACTTCCGCAATGACGTCCTCCCGAGCTCATCCTCCTACGGCGCGGCCGCAACCTCCCCACACCGTCTCCACAAGACCAACACCGCCAGTTCCGGCTCCAGCGTTGCCCAAGGCCTATCCCCCGACGCCGCCACCCCTTCCTACAGTGGCTCCTTCACCTCGCAATCCTACCCACTCTCGCACCAGTCCAGCCCCACCGCCTATCACAGCAGCTCCGCCGCCGCCGCCGCCATGAACGCCTCGCCCGCGCGCATGCTGCATCCAACCTCACCCCCACCGTCGCACGCCTACGCGGCCGAGGGCACGTACGGTGGCGTGGGGCCCGCGTACGGTGCGTGGGCAACGACGGCGGGAACGGCGGGGGCAGGACAAGATCTCGAGCGAGCGGGCAGCAGTAGTGGCTTGGATAGCGATGGGGGTGGCGAGGACGTGCAGCAGATCTGGGTGTCGGCCGAGTGTACGCGGGCGCAGGTGGCGCCGCTGATGCAGAGCGTGCATGCGTATTCGAGGAATGCGACGTTCATGCCGGGCCCGGGCGCGGGACCGTCGCAGTGAAGGGGGGGTGGGGATGATGGCGGCGGTGATGGTGGCGTTAATTGAGGAGGGGAATGATGGATGAGATGTGGCCCGGGTGCTTTAATGAATAGACGATATTTCGGATTATATGCTATTTAGGTGTTTATGGGTGGGGCGTTTGTGGCCAAGGGATCTTGTTCTGTACTATATCTTGGTGTATTGTGTATTGGTCGGTCGGTGTACGATAGGACTCAACGCTGTTCTCTCGTGTCTTCCATAATTGAAAGTTATCTCCCGCGATTCAAAAGGAGAGTGAGTCTATAGCTATCCATATCGACCAGATGCGAAGATCGTACTCGAGACGGAGAGTCTATTGCTTCCAAAGTCTATCCCAGGGATTGGGTATTCATTGGCTGTGACTGTCTGATAGTAATGTCTTGAGGAACGTAGCAACGAAAGGTCTGAGTTGCTGCGCAAGGCAAAAGAATTGGGTTTGGACTTTAAAAAAATTTCCTTTATTATTTTATTATTTTATTCCCAGACTCTCTCAATAACAAGCGATCCACCATCTCGCGTTAGCGCCTGGGACCCGGTCTCGTCGTTCGCAATCTGGCCCCTTATGCCCGGCCTGATCTTTTGCTGGACGTTAGACTACTCTCTACATCGCTAATGCGGCGATGGAAGGACAAACGCCACCTCGACTCAGTCCGGTCGAGCGACTGCCTGTTGAGCTGATCCAAGAGGTGTTGTCGACTCTTCCGGAACTTCTGTCTTTAAAATCCGCGGTCATATGTTGTCCAACATTTTTTTATGCTTTCAAAGAAGCCGAAAACAAAATTACAGCGCGCGTTTTGTCTACGCATATAGGCTTTGATGTGCTCCCAGAAGCTATCGCCACATTCGAGTCCTCGCGTTTACAGTCCTATTCGCTGGAAAATATCCAAGACTTCGCCGCAGTCTATCTCCACCAGAGACGATCCCCACCGGAGTCATGGACTCTACGTAATGCGCTTCCTATTGGAAAGTTTCACGCCTACGTAAGCGGTTTTAGGCGAATGATCATAAATAACATTCTAACGCAAGAGCCTTTTCGCGGATCCGAAATTTCTGGTCCGACGCATACTGAAATATGTCGCTTTGAACGGGCTTTGTACAGGTTTGAAGTCTACCGCAACCTCTTCCACGAACCTAGGAGTACAGAAGAACAGAAGAATATTTTCTTTACAAATTTCTCGCCTTGCGAAAACGAACAACTGGGTTGTATCCATGATCTTCTTATCCGGGCAGTCTCTCCAGGTATGGAGTTGCAGCTGATAATTATAGCATCTTGTGCTAATAAATCATAGCTTTCAATGATATTGCAGAGCACGATATTGCTTGGGGAGAATTTAGGGTTGAATATGATGACCGGATAGACTCACCCTACATCCAACGCCTTCTTTCTCTTGGTTTGGAGAAACTGTATCAAATTTCTACGGCGGAGACGTACGAGGCGCGACACAAGCTGGTCTATGACCGCCAGTCCGATTGCGCATCAGTCAAATACGATTTCCTCTACGAAGCACTCGATCAGGTCAACGAAGCAGACGACGGCCTCTACCTCTCAGATTTCACTCCAGCTGATGAGCGCAGCCGCATAAGTCCGCCGTTCTTCAACGATTCTGACCTTGGTCCAGCGAAAATCTGGCGGTGGGCGCATCAGGATGAGACCCGACGACATCTCGTCTATCAGAATAACCGAAAGCGCTTGCGTGAGTGGGGATATGTTATGTGGGATTGGCGCCGGCTCGATGACTTAGGTATCTTCCAAAAACCTTGGGACGCCGACGATGCTTGGAATGTATCGCGTCTAGACTATCAGCAAGAAGAGCGACTTCACGCCGAAATGGAAATGTCATGGGAACTGAGATCCAAGATCTACAGGGCCGGAGGCAGAGGCTGGTGGTGCATTGGAGATAATAGTAAAATTGCTTGGAAGGGCGGGAAAGCGCCACACGAACGCCCGTATGGACGGGCTCACATCACCCCGATTTCAGTTGAACATGCTCGGGATGCACTTCGGATGATGAAGTTACCATCGTCAGTGACCAAATTTCGGGGACGTTGAGATAGCCAATTTAATTTCCAACGGAATTACATGTCGTTCAATAATCAGGAATCTATCTCTCCAAAATCAAATAGATTAGACGTTGTTCGAGCTGTCCCTGAAAGGAAAAGGCCGCCCGCAAAGTTATAGGATAATTAAGCATGGCCGATGTGGGATTGCCTCCAAAAGGGCGTTACAAACCTCCAGTTCTGATGGTAAATTCACAGGCGGCCAGATTCCGATCGTAAATTGATTCGCACAGGTTAGAACGTCCATTGCCCAAGCGCTGCTAGGTAGGTAGGATAAGGTAACTGGTTGCTTGCCACTTCCGATCTAGTGCACGAACTGGCGGACGAAACCCTCATTCCTCTGACGAAATGAAAATATAAACCTTGGGAAACGTGCACTAAGTGACGTATCAGTGAACTCTACAAATGCGCAGTCCCACTTGACCAAAGCCTTGCAAAGGGGCATGAGAAGCTCCTGAATGAGACGGATGGGATGCTAACCCCGATGCCTATCTGAGTTAGGACTGCGACCGTGAGGTGGTGACTTGCAAGATCATTGCGGGTCGCTTTCTTCAAAAATGACCAGGCTAGTCCCTGTTTGCAATAGACTTGGACTACCCGAACTGTACATTGCGAGAAGCCGAAATTTTGGGCTAATTAAAACTCGAGCACTTGCTGCCTCAACCTGTTTGTGTTGGAGGGTTTCTGGATGCAGAGCTAGGTTGACGAGGATCATAGAAACGTCTTGACAGTCTGCCACTTGTGCAGGGACATTCCTCAAGTTGTAGTACCTTTTGCTTTCTTGTCATTCATTATTGTGACCTTAGCGTCAAATGATATTCAAGTCGGCTACCTAATGTAGTAAAGGTTAACCGAAAGTAGTTTAGAGGGTGATGACTCATCTGTGCCCGTGCAATCTTTCTAGGTAGGTACCTTAATTACTTGTAACCCTTATATAAACTAAATTCCTAGCCCTTAATCCTCTCGCTGCTCCCACCCCCTCTCTGAGACGTATTGCATTGGCTGGGAACTGTCACCCTCAATTACTCGGTCATGGCGTTCCGTGACGATTGGCCTAAGATGTCGAATGGTAGCGACTTCGACGGCAGGCAACTGCTTACCCTAGTTCGTAGCGGCAACAGCCCATTCCACGGAGTTTGGGATGTGAACCTACTTATTCGGGAGGTTGAGGAGAGTCTCGGCGTCCAGGTGGTCGACATCCCGTTCGTCTACATGGGCTCCAATAACTACGTGAGTCACTGTTTCTTAGTTCAACTCCAGGTTGCTGAGTGCCACATAGGGTTTCCACATGAAGCTGTCGAGTGGACTGGACATCGTAGCGCGTTTAGCTCGTGGTGATGTCAACATGCCCAACTATGAAGGCTTCCCATTTCACGTGCAAGTTTCCGAAGTCAAGTTTGAGGCGGCGGTATACCGGCTCTTACAGTCAGAGCCAAAAATTTTTGCCTCTCGCCTGCTTTACTATCGTATCCCAGTGCTGAACGATAGTGCTAGACTCTACATCCCTGAGGATATTGCGGGCCGTCGCGTGTTATTGTTTGAAAGGGCGGAAGGAGAGAGTGATGTTTGGCGGGATCTCAGCCTAGAACAGAAGGTGGATGCGTCTATTAACCCTGTTTCTCTCGATCCAAATTCGTTTATGCTAATCTTCCCTCTAGCTCTGCGTTCTTACTCAGTCAGCCTGTATCCGTGCGTCACTATTCAACTTCCATCTCCCGCTCGACTTTGCTACTTTTTGGCTTCTCGAACGCCTCTTTGAACAGAAACCTAAATCATTTCCCATTCCCGTTGCTCCTACGCGCGAGTTCTGCGTTGCTCTTTTTACATCTAAGATCGAAGCGACAATCAGGAATATTGGCGACATGATCGGGTGGAAGGATGACAATAAAACTGTCGGTCCTATTGCTGCTGCTGCTAAGCAGAGTCTCTTGCGCCTCATCCCATATATTCTACCTCCAAATTGCGACCAGACCTCTCTATATCGTCTTGTGCTTGATCATGGCGATTTCGGCGTTCACAACATGTCGATTACAATAGATACAAACGGTCAACCCTTTGTGACATCTCTATATGACTGGGAAACCGGGTGTATCGTCCCGGCTATCTTGTCCGATCCATTGATGGCGGTAACTGTCGATCTAGTTACGGATAAGAACGGCGCCCCTTCGATCACTCGAGTGCCTGACAGTGCAACTCCGAACGAGCGCGCAGATTATATGATATGGGCAAGGCATTATTTCAAAGTATGTCCTTCCTTTAAGCATCGTCTCAGTGCATAAACCCAGAAGTAACCGCTTTTCTGCGTATAGACGCTCTTCCATCAAGCGCCTAACTGCGAACACGTAATCAAAGCAGGGAAGGACGCACGCCACCTTTGGTTTGCGTTGCGAGATTGGCGAGGTAACGATCCAGAGGGATATTTCGGCAATCTGGGAGCTTGGGCTGAGAGAAGAATGAAGGAGCTTGGCGTTGATTGAGCGATGTTGCGTCAAGGCCATTTCGTATGACGGCGACGCTGGAACGAAATACCTACCTAATACAGATCGACGGGCTGTCATGGGACAAGGTTCGTATTGAGGTTTCGCGTGACTATGGTGACTTCCATGCCTCACCGTACTTTCAGGCGAAAGATCTCTTTCCCGGCGTCGTCATTATGGTTGCGACGCTGTTGAGACTGATGCACGCGATGGCACCATCTGTACCGTCAGCCACAGCTACCTGGATACACACAGCTAGACTCGTTGAAGCACGATCCTCTGTAATCTCCGCGAAACTGAAGAAAGAGAATCGATTCGAGCAAACTAGCTAATGAATGTGAGTGTATTAAAGCATCATAACAAGCTATTAGGTCCTTGATAGCAACAAGACAGAGCAGTTGATCAGAGCCAAATCAGAGCCGGTAAAACGCCAGAACAGGAGTAGGAACAATAGCATTCTCGGGAGTGTGTCAGTCGAAGAGACACCAAGTCTCATTATCATGTCGTTCATAGTTTCCCCACCATGGCTTCTCCGTCCCCTCAGTGAAGCATCATTCAAAGCATCGTGCCGACGCATTCTATAAATTCCATAGAAACCAATCCGGAAAAGATTTCTCATTTCGCGTGTGCTTGCCGTCGGATGACAGGTTCGTGTGTGTGTGTCGGGTGCCAGTCAGTACCGTCATGCTCAGGCCGTGCCCTTTTCTCCCCTGCGATATCATTTCATTCGTCATTGATGCGCTTGTGGTGCTGCGTTGCAGCCGAAAACCCATTTGACCCTGCGATTGCTAGAAAAGTTGCATGATTCGATGTCGCGTATGGATGAGCGATCGTTTGAACAGAGGTGATGGTGCTCTCAAGATGGTGTCCAGAGTTTACGTCGACCGCCGCGGAGACTGCCGCCAGCCGGAGGTGGACGGGCATACGAGTCCGGATCAATAGGACCATTTGGCGTGCGCTGAGCTGACCCTGCAAAAGGTTGATGTTGTACCTTGGGCGAGCCTCTAGGTCCATGCATAGCACCTCTACCACCATTCATACCTCCACGGCCTCGGCGGCTAGGGCCAGTGGGAGCATTAGGGGAACGGGTGACGCGGCCGAATTCGTTCGGATCAAGAACTGGTTTTGCTGGAGTAGCAGGCGACGGATTCGGAGGAGAACCACGGGGTTTCATAACAATGACCTCTTCGTCAGAATCCGAATCTACCTCCTCTGTGGTGGGTTTGGTGGTCTCTACTGGTTTTGGTGGTGCTTGCACAGCTGGTGCAGCTGATGAGAGTTGATTCTCCTTGCGCCAAAGTGCGGTCCTATTCTTCAGGTCTCGTTCTTCGCGCTTGATCACTTCGCGGACCTGTTCGAAAGTCTTCACACGGACACCGAAGCGTTGGGCAGCGGAGCGGGCGTCGGGGTTGTTGGCGACGAAGATGTAAGAGCGGAAGTCCGAGTCTGCGTGAGGATCCTTGTGAATCCGCCACAAGAGGTGATTGAGTAGCGGCTGAAGGCGCTGGGGAATTGCAGATTCGTCGGCTGGAGTATGATGCTGCTCTTCTGTGTCGGGCATGGCGATGGGTGCTGGTGCTTGCGTGCTTTGTACGGATGACAGCGATTTGGTGGTTTTGGCCGGACTGGCAGGAGCAGATGCGGAATTGGTGGATGAGCGAGTGGAGCGTGGAGATGAAGGAGTCGCAGAGCCGAGGGAAGTCTGTTCCAAGGTCTCCGTGAGCTCGTCGGATGCGTCGTCGGGCGCTGAAAGGAGGGTATCGGGCAAGAGGTGTTTCTCAACCTCAGCCCAAGTATCATATGTTTCTTGTCCTCCCTGCAGCATGGCATGCTCAGGGTAGGCGGTGGTGACTTCGTCGAGCCATTCGAGGACTTCTCGTGCTTCGCCACCGATGCGGTCGCTCACGCTTTTCAAAAAGTCGAGCTGACTGAGTGCTAGAAGCGTTTTTAGCTACTTGCCGACATGCAAGCATCTGTGCGACTTACTGTAAAGAGGGATGTAGAGGCGAATGGCGCCATTCGCAACCCACTTCCGGAATCCATCTCGTGTAGATTTTTTGGTGCCAATGATCAAGGCGATATCGTCGACAACACAGTTGAAGACCTTGCTCTCGGGCTTGCCGGGCATGTCGTTCTGGCTGGCGTTGAGTTTGGTGCGAGGGTTGGAGCGTGAGCGCCTCATCTCTGCTGAAAGGCAAACGGGGGTGCGATGTTGCAAAAGTAGGTGAGCACTAGGTGTGCTTCTGGAAGTGACGGTGTCTGAGTTTCGATGGCCTCACAAGCAGTGTGAGTGGGAATGACTAGACTTCGTTCCGGTGCATCGTTCCCTTGGGTCGGGAGAAAGGATATTCCTCTGGCAGCGGCGCGACCGTCTTTTCGGC
Organism: Astrothelium subdiscretum; assembly: GCA_021030935.1. NCBI lineage: Eukaryota > Fungi > Ascomycota > Dothideomycetes > Trypetheliales > Trypetheliaceae > Astrothelium > Astrothelium subdiscretum. The sequence goes on from JAGFMW010000025.1 coordinate 96,290, forward strand.
GGACATGATGTGGTTGCGGGAAGAATAGGCGAGGGTGTTAGGAGATGTGCCTGTGATGGGCACTCTTGCTATTGAGCCGGGTCCTATTGTTCTCGGGCAGCATGTGTAATGTGTAGGTATGTGTATTGAGTGCAGGTGGTTGGGGCGTCGTGTGAATGAGGGCAGTGCTGGGCCACTCACTCCACTGCAGCTAGCCTTCGATGATGCACCGCGCACACACAGGCGAGGGCGGAGCGGGGCGCTTCACCTCTTCGTCCAATTACATTCGAGATTGCTACATGTCCAGTACGAATCCTCATAAGAAGCGAGATCCAACAAAATTCGCACCCATCTTTGCACCCTTCAAAAAGCCGTGTTGTTGTCTCGTCCTGTCGTCTCAATGTGCTGTCTACAATCTCACGTACGGACTTTCACACTTCCGTCAAAAGGTTAAGAACGCTGTGGGTCTCTTCAATTTCCTCAGGTCGATTCGGGGCTACCAATGTAAACATGTGTGAGGTATTCTTCCCTTAGTATTCCCGCAAGGATATCTGCATCTTGTCGGACTCTGCTCCGTACCGCGTATGTCATTGAACGAACCGCGTAAACTTCGAAGACGCAACCGAGATCGTTCGTCGCGGTTTGCAAATAGGTTCTCTGTTCTCCTTCAGCTGCTCTAGATGAGGTTGAACCAAGTCCCACGAGATTGAAGAAGGATACCTAGGTGAGTTTCGCAAAATCTGAAACTAAAGCACATGGTTCAGGAGAGATTCTCTCTTTCGAAAGATATCTAGGCTGTGCGGGGCGTTGAGCACGGATGTAACAACACTGCTAGCTTTGACGGCTGAGTAACGCCAAGGCTGGTCCTTGAGCCGCAACTTACCAGAAACGTAAAAATCAAGCCTCGCTTACGGATACCTTCTGGTCTCATTGGCCGTACGGATCATAAGTACTTTGTACGCTTGGCTAGGATCCCATGTCCTTGTACCTCTAAATAGTTCGATACGGGGGCCTAATATCATCTGTGGGGGCCAACTAGGAACACGCCTGGGCGACTACACATAATAAAGGTTGGCAAGCCATTTCCGTCTCTGCGACGTTCATATTCAGGTTTGCCAGCCCTTCACTTGAAAAAAATGTATTTCCTTCGTTCACCTGCTGTGTCTTCCACCTTTTCTTCAAGCATACTCTGTTTTCTCATCTATATCCTTCTCCTCCAACACGTCCATGCTGCCGTCCCCGTCGAGGCAGCCGGTGGAGATGTAGCGGCAGGTGCAGATGCAGGCGCAGATGCCACAATACCTGATGAAGTGCCCAGTGAAGGAGGGACTAGTGACCCCTCCGAAGGCGGGACAACTGATCCATCCTGGGAAGGCTACAATGGCCCCGAAGAGCCGGGCGCCTCTTCAAACGGTGGATCGTCCTACGCAAATGAAGCTGGCGCCGTCGCTGGAATTCCTAGCCCTCCAAAGTATCCCGGCCAAGAAACGGGGCCCCAGACGCCCTTCAGCAGCGAGGGTACAGTTTCACCCGTTCCGCTCCATCATTAACCCACCTATCCTATCCTCCGGCCCACTTCATACGAGTTCAGGCAGCTACCATGCTAACTTTCTGCAGAAGAGTCCTCAGAAATCAGCGACTTTATCGAACATGTTTCAGATCTCCTCGACCTAGCCTCCAGTATCCTCTCCCTCGCTTCCCCAAGCGGCAGCTCCTCCACTACAACGAATCTCCCACTCAATGCCACGGCCACCTCGACCTCAGCCACCCTATCCTTCCCCGCCCCTCTGAGCACCACCTTGCCCTCCGCCTGCGTCATTTATACCACCCTGAGCCTCGGCTGCGCCTCTGCCTCCCCCTCTGCCTGGGGTACCTCGAGCGACAACGAAATCGTGATTAACACGGTGTTGACCAGCATTGCACCGAACCCGACCGAGCAGGCCTCGTGCGCGTGCTATTCGTCCTCGTATTTTGTTCCGGACATCTGGAACGCTGCTGTCGTGGGATGCGGCACTGTAGCGCCGGAGGAGACGGGACTATGTCGAGGAGCGAGTGCAAATGTGAGGGGCTGGAGTAGTGCGAGGTTTGGGGAAGTCACCTCGACTTCAACGGTGGCGAGTTATACTGCGTCACCAACGGGCAATGGCGCGGTGGTGATGAGAGGGGGAGAAGGGTCTATGGGATCCGTGGTGGTCGTGTTCGTGGCGATCATATTAGTTGGAAACATTTGATTACAAGTGGAATTGAGATACCCATCGTCTGGTTGACAGCACAGCGTCAGGAGTTTTTGGCGTCAAGATACAGGTAAAAATACCGCTCGGATAGCAATCAGGTACAATCAACCTCATACTTAGTTTCCGCAAGATTATGGATCTGGGTGTGAGAAACAATTGTTCTGAGCGGGTGAATCGCTCAAGATTGTCTAATTACCAAGCTCTCTGTAGTAAAAATTACGGATTGAAACGTGCGATCTGAAACCATCCCTCTAAACGTTGGGTCATGAAAGCTTTTCCTATTCTGGTGCTTATTTTCGAGTAGCCAAGACAACATAGACAGGCCAGAGAACACGAAATGTTCCAGCGGGACATTCGTCATGGAACACCTGCTCCCATTCGGTGTACAAACCTCGAATTTCCTCCTCCGTTAGCTTGTTTTTAGGCGGACGTATCGTTTCTAGGAAGGTTGAGAGCCACTTTTCGTCACCGACGAACGACCATCCTTCAGCCGCTGGATCTGTACCCGTGCAATAGCTCACAGTCTGGTCTCCCGGGCTTACACGAGAAATGCCGTTCGGCTGCGGGTTATTGGGCGCAAATTTGAGAAACATCTTCATGTAGTGCATCTCGCCGGTTCCCGAGTTGATATATACACGCAGCGGATCCTCGTAAAGCTCTTCTGGTACTGGTAAGGAGTCCAGGCCACCTTTCCCGGCTATTCGGCGCTCGACGACTTGAGCAAGTCTTGTTGGACCCAAGTTGTCTTCTGACTGTAGTTGTCGGAACACCATGGCCTCAAAGATTTTGGCAAAGACGTCATGGAAGTGTTGAGACTGATCCGGAAAGGTTGGCATCCAATAACTATACACAGCAAGCGTGCCACCGGGGCGAAGTACCTTAGCGATTGAGGTAGTCAAGGCATCGGGATCCATAAAGTGGGCAGCAGTTGCACAAACGGCCATGTCCGCTTGCTTCTCACCGATCTGCTGATACGCTTCCTCTCCAGTCGACTGCGTATATTCTAGCACGGGGTTAAGACCGTGGCGCTGAGCCCAGTCGGGCAGGAACGAACGAGCCTGTTCCACATTCGAAGAGCTCGGATCGGATGCATGAACGATCTTGAAATCGGCCATAAAACTGGTCGAAGCGATCCCTGAGCCAGCACCGATATCCACCAGCCGCTGCCATTGTGCCTGCGGGTGCCGGCGACGGTACTCGTAGATGATTCTGGTGAGTGATGCAGGATATGGCGGTCGACCTTGTCGATACTGTTCCCAATCCGTGGCGGAGTATGTCGTCTTGGTCTCAGGGTCGACAGATGCCATTTTGGGTATCGCAATTCAACTAAACATCGATTTGGGATCAGATCTTCCCCTGCAGACTAAGGCAAAGTCACCTTTTGGTGCCTTCAACTGTGCTATAATCTCTATATTGAATACTCACAAAGTCAAGAAAGTGGGCCGGTTTATAGCCATGAACGTGCTGTGGGCATAATCATTCGGGGCCCGAAATCTCCGGCTCACAAGGAACCGATTCGGGGATTAAAGTCTGTGCCCGTCGAGCTGAGGGATATCCTCATTTCCAATCGGATATATTTCCTGGATGTTACCTTCTCAAGGAAACTTATCGATTCGAGTATCCAGAAGCGTTCTCTTGGGCCATGGTGCGCGAAACGGTGAATGTCGCCAGCACACTCTCGGCAACAGGCACAAATTATGATGTTTACCTAACGAGGAAAATTTCATCTTATGATAATGTTCGGAGAACCGAGTTTGCTACCACCAAGCGCCCGCGTAACTTGGTAGCGATGATTAGAAAAAAGTTTAACGCTAAATTATCTCATCGTCCCTGGTCAGCAAGAATATCTTCAATCAGATTGCAGGATTGGGTAAGACAAAGATTATAGAATATACATTATAATACACAGATCGCAAGAATACCTCCAAACTCCACATGATGCATTCAACAAGCACCCGTAAACATCCTCAAAACCTGATCCTCAAGTCTCCAGGACTTGGATCTTGCAAGCAAAATAAGTCGAGAAATCAGATATTGTACAAAATGGGACCCTTTCGACGCCGAACACCGGATTCAGAAAGACATATGGAAGCAGTCAAAATCCTCTTCGAAGGAACAGCAACCGGTAAAGGCCCTCTGCACATGACAAGGAAGGAAAGACCCAAGCTTTTATGCCTGCTGGACACGGAAAAGCATGTCGAAATGGTTCTTATCCACCCAGAATTGTACCTCTGTGATCCTCTTCCGACCAAGCGGGACCTTGTGTTGGGCGAGAAAATAGGTTGGGCCCTGCCCGCTGGGGCTTCCCAGAAGAGCCTTACCATCAGCGTCCGACGTCGAGATTCTTTCGCCCGGCCAGTTGCCAAGATTATGCCTGCCTTTTCCCTTCTCGGCAAGGATTTTTTCCATAACCCTTTGAGCGGTATCATTCGTGACTTTCTCCTGAAAGAAGTACTTGATATTGGTGACTGGCTTGCTCTGTGCTTCACACTCTTGCTTCCACATTAAGTAGGCGCAATCAGACCATGCTTTCAACATAGGATTCGGCATTTCTGGAACTGGTAAGCCTCGCTTTCCCCATGCTTCTACCATGAAATCAAAGCCCCGTGAGCTCAATGCCCCAAGGACTCCATCTTGCGCATTCAGTAGGACCCTGAACAATGCACCCGTCGGCTAATTTGATGGCATTGTTAGCAAAAGTTTTACTACCCAGAATCTGGGGTCTGTATACCAAGTAAACCTTATCCTGAATCGTATACCGGTTTTCATGATCGGCCTTCCTTGAGGCCCAGCGACTCTGGGACAATGAAACTCCTAGCGCGGTAAACACACGTTCTCTCTCAGTGTTGGTAGGAAGCACGCCGGCTTCTCTAACAGTACTATAGCCGTACTGCTGAAAAGTCTCAGAAGGATTACCATTCCAAGCAGATTGGCCGGTTGGGTTTGACATAATTTGAAGTAGCTCGCGAGATTTGATGACGCATTGATCGTATAGGCGTTGTCTTTCAGCAGCAATATTGCTGGCGCTGGTGCTGGTGCTCATCTTGACGTAACAAAAGGGATGGAAAATGCAAAGCCAAATGCAACACACTAGTAAGTAAGCAAAGACACCGCCGACAGAGTCAAGGAATGCGATGGTCTCTTCGTATGCCGCGTAAAGGCCTCTCAGACTGTTATAAGAAACTGATGACTTGAAGGCGAACCTAGTTAAATTGCAGGATAGATATTGGGAACTGAGTTTGGATCTGGAAATTACTATCGATTCAGACTGTAGCGACCACGAATTTATATCTGCTTAGACCGCAAGAATAGACTCACCCTACAAAAGACTCACCACCCAAAAGACTGCAAGACCTACATTTTGTATCTATTCGTTGTCTCATCTGCGTCAAGCGTATATAGACTCACCGACTGGAAGACGCATATGACCAGCAACGAGTGAGCAATTGATATCTGTGTGAAAGAGGCGATTTTCTTGAGGTGATTCCTAATATAGAGTCATATCTGTGATCAACCTTCTGTGTTTCAATCGCAGTCGTTCGGTGGCATTCCAAGGTGGCTTTCACCATAAGGTGCCACCTCCATACGAGCAATTCACTCGCCGGAAACCTTAATCATAAGGGGTCCTTCTTTGATGACAAAAGCAAGAGATGCTCAGAGAACCATTCATAGACTTAGCTAATTGTACGCCTGCTCACAAATCTGCTCATAGACCTGCTCATAGACGACCCTATCCCTTGCGCTGCGCCCATAGCAGCGTAAGGGATAGACCTGCTCATAGACGTGCTCGGAAACCTAGCTGCCCATATAGCTGTTTGGAGACCTAGCTGCTCACAAAACTGCTCACAGGGCTGTTTATAGACCTGCTCATACATCTGCTTCGAGACCCAGCTGCTCACAGAGCTGCTCACAGGCCTGGCTATAGACCTGCTCATAGACCGGCTCATAGATCTGTTCATCGACCTACTCGTAGACTTGAGTGCTTGTGGGTCCGCTTAGTAATTACTAGTAGCTTCAGCGGGGTTACGTTAGGTACCTAGTTTCTAAATATGCCTTGAGGAACGAAAGTGACAAAAGGTCGGAGTCACTGCGCCCGAGGCGTCGAAAATTCTCTACTTGATTTAAAGAATTATTTCTATCTATAATAGAGATACCTTTGAATTATTAAGTTGCTCTATACAAAAGTACGAATTTATAGCTTGCTGATAAAATTTAGTGGAGAGTATTCTACAAAATTGGGTTTTTGGCGAAAGTAGGTAGAGTTGTGAACCGTCGGGGGTTCCCCTTGTTCCGAGCTACGAGTTCAGGCAGTCAATGTCAGCCACTCGCGCAATTGATAGCTTCATTCAATACAGCACCCAACAGGGCGCGTAACAAAGCCTTTCCTTTCGGAACGAAGTTAAACCAAAACGTGATAACCTATTTTATACACGTCGTGAGGGAAATAACGCGAATCCCACAAGTTAGGTAGTCACACGTCTAGTCATGTGATTTTTTGTTGTTTTAGTTTTGGTCCCCCCAAATTTTTTGCCCCTCGCGCCCGGTTACAAGACCCCTCGTCACTACGTTCCTCAAGGCACGGACTACTTCGAAAGGTGTAAAGAAAAGGGCCTTCTTGACCTTCAGCGGATCTTGTCTAGTCTACGCTAGATTGCGTGCTGTGAACAGCAAATGCCAAAATGTGAGTGCATGAAATCAGCCTCGTGCGGAGCTCTCAAATGAGTGTTGCCTTAGGATTGTGTTCCTTCATCCCGCGTAAACTTGATGCAAAGTTTTTGAAATACTCTTAAGGTGTGTGATTAGACAAGCTGGATTTGACGGTTGCTAACTTACTGACGCGACCTAGAGCTAGTTAAGTCTTTACTATGGCTCCCGATCCTATCTCTGCGATCGGCCTAGCCAGCAGCATAGTGACCTTCATAGACTTCGGGAGTAGGCTGGTGTCGAAAAGTGTTGAGATATACAGATCAGGAACAGGAGCTTCTGCAGCACTCTTGGACCTGCAAACAATTACAGTGAACCTGAATGCCACGGTCAAAGGTCTAGAGGAATCGATTAGTGCAAGCCGACAGAGTTCTGGCTCAAAAAAGGACAACAGTTTACAAGAACTAGCCATTCGTTGCCAAAAGACTGCAGCTGAACTAATTGCTACCATTGATGGTCTCAAAGTAGACCCATCGGCGAGCAATATAAGCAGGAAAGCAAGCAGTCTGCGGCAAGCGTTCCGTAGCCTTGGTAAAGAAAACCATATAGCTCGCTTTGAGAGCCAGCTCAATCATTATTGTTTGCAATTTACTTTCTATTATTCAGTGCATCATTGGTAAATGTACTTCGCAGACCTAGCTCCCCTGTGACTCACTGACATTCGTTATTTAGCGACCAAAACTACACACTGCAAACTCTGATCCACCGATTAGGAAGCGAACTCAAAATGAAAATCGACCAGACCAGTGCAGATCGTGCAAATGAGCTGGAGCGGTTAATGAAACGCTTGGATATGTCGGAACGGAAAGAAGACAAGCCATTTGAACCTTCAGAGCTCTCAAAATTGCGAGAGCCACTAGAAACAGTTATCGCCATGGCTTCGAAGTTGTCGCGAGAACAGAGCATCCTTCGTAGTCTCCGTTTCAGCGGCATGGCCGTGCGACATGCGAGTATTCCGGAAGCGCACTCCAAAACATTCGACTGGATATTCCAGCCATCGCTTCTAACCAATTCGAGAACTCAAGTGAAATTTATCGAATGGCTGCAAGGAGAAAATCAAGGCAACGGGATCTACTGGATTGGGGGCAAAGCCGCGTCAGGGAAATCTACATTGATGAAGTTCTTGTGCCGACATGAAAAGACGATGCAGGCCCTGAGGCGATGGGCAGGATCGGCCCAACGTGTAGTTACAGCAAGCTTCTTCTTTTGGCATACCGGCACAATACTCCAAAAGTCACAAGAGGGACTGATGCGGTCATTGCTATACGAGGTCTTTCGCAAATGTCCGGAACTAATACAGTCGGTATGTCCTAATAGATGGGAAGAGGCACAGTACAGCGAGCCGGACGTCTGGACCAGGTATGAGCTTCTTATGGCTTTCAAGAGACTGGCCACTCAAGAAGATTTTTCAACCAAGTTTTGCTTTTTTATAGATGGTCTGGATGAATATAATGGCAATCATTCCGAGATTGTGGATATTCTGATGGATGTTGCCGCTTTACCTAATATGAAGATTTGCTCATCTAGTCGGCCTTGGGAAGTCTTCCGAAACGCGTTTGGCGGTAATTCGGACAAAAGAATTTACATTCATCAGCTCACAGAAAGAGACATGGAAATCTATGTCCGTGCGAAGCTGGCAGAGAACGAAAAGTATGTCAAAGAAGATCATGATGACCAGTGGTGCAACGCGCTGGTCATCAAAATTGTCCAAAAATCCCAGGGTGTTTTCTTGTGGGTCTTTCTCGTCGTACGCTCACTCATCGAGGGACTTGAGAATGGCGATTCAAACTCTGTCCTCCAGCAACGGCTCGAGGAAGTACCCGAAGAGCTGGAAGAGCTGTTCAAACGCATGCTTCGCGATGTCAGCCCGATGTACCGGGAACAAAGTACTAAAGTGCTTCGAGTAACTATGACGGCGATTGAGCCTCTTCACCTATTGGTCTACTCTTTTTTGGAGCCTGAAGCCATGCGTGATGCGATTTCCTTGCCAGTTCACAGCGTTCCAGTGCGCCACGTCAAAACTAGGTATGATAAAGTCAAGAGACAATTAAACGCTACCTCGAAAGGTTTATTAGAGGTATCTTATGATGACCCCCCGGAGTGGTACGGGTCTATATCACTTCGAGTCCACTTCCTGCATCGTACCGTCGGAGACTTTTTACGAGAACATGGAGATGAAGTTCTACCGGATACTGGAAAGGACTTCTCGGCCAACCTGGCAATATCCTACGCATCGCTAGCATTTATCAAGCATGGGCCCCAGTTTGAGTGGTATAGAGAGCTTAGAGACGTTCTCTCCGAGAAAGAGCGCTTCACAAGAATACTGATCTATCACTCAAAGGCTGCTAAGAGGCAAACAAACAAATCTCTTCTTAAACTCCTCATCGAGGCAGAGAAATTTGCTGGTATCGCTCAGCGTAAAAGCCATTCGGCCTCTTTTCTTGAGATCTGTATTGCAACAGGTCATCATGACTATTTGGCACACCGACTCAGTATTGAAGACATAGGGACACTGACACAAAAGGCCGGGGCATTTTCATTGCTTGCTTGTGCTCTACTACCATCCCTATTAGATGTAGTACCCGAAGCTTGGTGCCCGGATATAGATCCCATACCCACAGTCACACTACTACTCGATCGCGGCGCTGATCCAAACGAAGAACTCGTGAAATTCAGGCGTACAATTTGGGGGGTTTACGTGCAGAGTATGTTGAATTCCGAGACGGTGCACGAGTGGAAAATCGTGCTTAAGTTAATGGAACTTTGCCTCAAGCACGGAGCCGATCCCAACGTCGACAGATGGTATTATAGCATCTTTGACAAGGATCACATAGCCAATACGCTGGAGATTCTGACTGAGCAAGATGCCTCCGAGTACACTTTCTACACTTTCGAAATCATGAATTTATTCCTCAAAAACGGCGCGGATGTAAATGCCGATGTGGAAAGATACTGGACCATCTGGACCGCCTATCTTTATTTCCTCTACGCACGAAAATTAGAGGGTTTGCAACTGGAAAGGTTTGCGTATGAAAAAGTCGAAATGCTCATCAATTCAGGAGCTAACCCTTTTGTCGTATTCAATATACCGGACGAGTCTTCGCTGGGACGCCATGATGGCTTACCAAATGAGCTTTTGCTGGTTAAGAAGACTCCACTTGAGATAATACAATTCCTTTTTCAACCTTATCAGGCGCGGTCATTAGAAAAGCTACTACGACAGCGACTAGTCAAACATCCAAACGAAAACGGAAAGCCGGAGGTTGCAGGAGTTGAGAAATACTCTTCTTAGCATTTTTGGACGGGCGCTGCCCTTGGCGCATGATGGGTAGAATACCCAAATGCCTCTTTGGTACCCTTTTTCTTCTCGTAGCCTAGGTAGGCCAGAACAGATCAGATACCCAGGATCCATTCACTTTCTTGCTTTACTGTTTAAGTTCTTCGATGAGACCTCTAGCAACATTGAGGTACAGGCCATTTCGCAATCCGACATGGTTATCTAGCTTATTGTTGGCGTCATTGATTTGGAGAGACCCATCGGAGGTAGAACCTGAGTATTATGCTCCTAGCCATATCGGCGTCTAGCTTCGTATACGATTTATATATCCCGTCTCTGTATGAAGTACCGGGACGCCAGGTGAATCTGCAGGCAGGCGTCCCAAGCGGACAGAGGCTAGGGGAGGTAAGATTGCAACGTTGCATCGCAAGACTGAAGCCTTGGAGTTCCAAGTAGATCCGAAATGGGCTAGATAGGGTACATTACAAACAAACGTATCCTTGCTGGCGTAGTGACAGTCTCTGCTGAATAAGGATTACGGGGTAATGTAATGAGAGCAATGGAGGGCTCTAACAGCCTGCTTTGAAGGCAAACAGGCCGTATCGTTTTTCAGCTGAGCTTTGGGATAGAGATTGTTGATTCAAGAGTCCGTCACCCTTCTATGATGGAGATCCTGAAGTCTCCTTCAATGGATCCCAAAATGAATTCGCGTCCGTATTTGTCCCTCCTGGATGCCGTGCTCAGTGTAGCTATCCCTCTTACGTGAAACTGATTCCACATTCTTGACTATCTTCATCCAGCTCCAAGCATTCTCACGAAGGCCATTGCCGCACCTGCGGCCACCGCGCCCAGCAACACCATCTGCACACCACCAGCAATCCACCGCCGAACCAACTTCCCCTCTTTGCCGCAAACAAGCACGGTCTTCACCGCGCCAAAGCCGAACAGCGCCACCACCATAATGGCAACACTACACCAAAACGCACGCAAGATTTCGGACGAAGGGACGAGAAGATAAGGCAGGAGGGGTATGAACCCGCCCACAAAATACCCCATCGCAATCGTCAACGCCGAAACATACGCCCGCTTCGCCAGCACAGGCTCCGCCGACGCCGCATGGCAAACCCGCATCAGCAACGCCACCTGCCTCTCCTCATCCAACTCCCGCACCACATACCTCCCCAGCGCATCCAACACCTCCTCCTCCTGCTCCCCCTCCTCCGCCGACCCCTCCTCTCCGCCGGCGCCCAACACCTCCGCAAACGCCCTCCGCACCAGCCCCGCCACACCATCTTCCTCCTCCTCCTCCTCCTCCTCCTTATCCCTCGCGCCCCGCACCAGCGCCCGCGTCGACGCGAGCGTGGCGGCGTGGGCGTCGGCTTCGGCGCGGCGGCCGAGGTAGCCGCCGAGCCCCATGCTGATGGCGCCGGCGCAGAGCTCGGCGAGGCCGGCGGCGACGACGACGTGGGTGGAGCCGAGGGTCGAGAGGCCGGCGGTGAGGGCGAAGGGGACGGTGAGGCCGTCTGAGAGGCCGATGGTGGCGTCGGAGATGAGGCGGGGGGAGAGGCGGGGCTGGGGGATGAGGGGGTGGTTGTTGTGTTTTTTGGAGGGGGTCTTTTCTTCAGGGATGTGTTGAGCGTGACGAGGAGTGCTGGAGTTGGAGGCTGTGGGTGCGCTTTCGAGGTCTGAAGAGTGGGAATGATCAGATGAGATTCTTGGCGTGCTTGATGGTCGTCTTTACCTTGGTCGTGGATTTGTTGGTAATTTCCACTGTATCTTTCATCTCTTAAATTTCTACCACCAAGAAGCATATTTTTTAATAAAACGAGAGACATTTTACAAAGTCGGAAATTTTCTTTCGAGGAACAACTTGGCAATGAAAGGGACAAAATGAAAGCGATAAGACGTGTAGTGATGCAAGGGACCTATCCATATCATAAGTCCCATCCCATGCATCTCTTAGAAAGCCCCATGCATCGCTTTCGGCAACGAACTCGCGAAGGCTACCGACCTTCCACAGGTTGCCCTAGCCGCGGTTCCATCAAAGCTTTGTCTTGCCAGTAGTCGTTGGCAGTCAGAGCTCATTTGCATTGAGCGTTATTCAGGGTCGGCTCTTGAGTTGTCTAGCGGCAGCACGTGCATCGCATTCTGGGACTTGGGTGGATCGCTCAAAAATCGATGCGTCGTTCGCCTTCTAGAAGCGTAGATCCCTGCACAGAGCACTGGGCTCCAGGATCATTGTTGGTGGCGAGGTGCATATGCGGGTTTACATGGCCCTTTGGTTTATTGATGGACTGTGTGCCTGTGAGCAATTTTTTCACACATGTGCACATTCCATGCGGGAGCCTCAGAAGATGTTCCGGGATAGTTATCCTATCTCAATAGAGGAGAGCCGTAGTTGATCTCAGGGAGGCAGAGAGTTGGTAAATCAATTAATATATCATTTCATATCTATGCCATGGATTGACAACCAGCCCTACGCTATGCCCTTAGAACTCGTCATCATTATCACAAAATCGGAGAAACCTAAATGAAACAATTACGAAGAGGTAATGGCCCAACCTGTAGGGGGACGTTGACCGTCCGGAATTTCGACGCCGCTATTGTAGTAGGTGCTATTGACAAAGGCCTTCCAAGTGTCCTGAACTGCGGGAAGAACCGTACGCCCATGATATTCGGCATTAGTGTCAGGAACTGGGAGAGGGCCTTTCTGGGTGTCGCTGAAAGGACCAACAAAGGACTGGTTGAGGAAAATAGTTGGGTTGGCGGAGTTGGTAGCAGCGTCCCATGGTCTTACTTCTTCATGGACCTTCTCGGCGACCCATGAGAAAACATTGGCGCCAACATCCCATCTACCAAGCGTGTTCAAGCCCCAATTAGCCTCAACCGTCGCAATCTCCGAGTAATGGTCGTAAAAGTTGGAGTCGGTGGTACCAATGAGGTTTTTGGGGATTGCATCGCCAAGTAGAATGCCTAGGACACGGTTCTGTTGAGTGTAGGTGTGATTCTCGTCAAAAGTGATGAGGACAGTGGTATTTTGCATAAATCTGGTGTCGTTGAGGAGCGGCTCGACAAAGTTCCGAGTCCAGGTGCCAGCAACAGTGACACTGGTGTCGTGACCGTCGTCGGTCATATTCGGAGTAATGAACATCCATTGAGGAAGTGTGTTCGCCTTGAGGTCCTGGTAAAACATGGTCAAGTTCTTGTTTCTGGAAAGACGTTCAGGAGTAGTATTGGCGTCATAAATGATGGCTGGGTTGTGTTTCCGCACGTAGTCATTGGCCTGGGTCTGTTGGTTTACCCACGCGAAACCCTCAAAACCAGTGTAGGGCATGTCTTCCTGATATTGGCTCCAGCTTATTCCACGGGCCTCGAGAAGGTCGATAACACTTGAAACATTGCTAGGGATTTGATTGAAGTCGTCGTTATCCATGCCAAAGTTATCGCCGCCGATAGATGCCACATAGTTTGGCTCGGAGGGATGGGTCACGGCGAAGTAGTTGGAGAGGGTAATACCCTTCTGAGCGAGGTAGGCGAGATTGGGGTCTCCGACGGCCTTGTCATAGTCGGTGTTCTCGAGCCAGATGACAGCAAAACGTTGAAAAGCCGCGCCGTCGACGTGGGAGGTAGGATGAGAGGTTCTCGCCGTCGCTTGTGCAGCATACACATCAGAGGCGGAAGTCTGAGTATTTTGAGCCGCAATGCCACCGGCGAAAGCGAGACTGGCAACCGTGAAAGCGGAAATCATAATGAACGTGACGATGGTAACGAATGTGTAGAGTGTCCAAGACCGGCGAACTGGTTCTTGATGCGTCGAGTGAGCGTCGCTAGTGTCTATATCTTCATCCGCAGGTAGCTTATTATATGAGGGCATCTAAGCGTGTCCATGGTCAGTTTTAGTCTGGCTACAGCAAGGCCGTGGCCGAGATTAGGAAGCAGGCCGGTGGTGCAGCGAAGGTCGAAGAGCAAGCCGAGTAACCGGTCCACTGACCTTCTAAGAGATTGCAGCAAAAGACGCGGCGCACTGTTGGCCACCGCATCTCATTGGCTACATGGCAGCGCGAAAGGAGCGTAAGGGTGGTAGGGTGGTAGGATGGCAATTGCAAGGTGTAGAAGCGCGAAAGCATCAGTTGGCGATGCCGGACCCTGCACAAGGTGGGAAGTCCAAGTAGACCGATAAGGCAGGTCAGACCTCAGCCGGACGGGGCCGGCAGGGGTGAGAGGCGCATGTGTTTCAATGATCCAAGGCGATTCGTCTGCAGCGAGACAGAAGACGAGGACAGACCAGGACTAATGCTGTATCGGCATATCATTCGCTTAAACCCAACCAGAAAGGCTCCATTTGATTGTGGAAGAGCTTTTACACATGTGTCAGGTATTTTTTCTAGAACAGCCGCACAACTCCACCCCAAGTGTGATCCCTGCACCAGGTTGGGGGCAAAGTCGCGTCCGTAGCGTGGACGCCTCGATAAAGTCAAGGACCCTGACCCGCTGACCAGAGCCTCAAGGTCGACTTGATGTCTTCGCGCAGGCGAGATAGAGCCCAATCCACGGCATCATGCCGCCACGCAACGAAGAAGAGCCCGGAGAGGGCTACGAGCTGCAATCCAACTCTTCCCAGTTAAGTCCATCAGAGGAACAGGAGCAGGCCCTCCTTAGTGAACACGATGTCGAGAAACTTCCTCAGCAGCGAGCAAGAGAGCAGCCTACCACTTTGACCGCTCGAATATTACGACCACGAGTCATCCTCCCAATAATCATCGGATCAATCCTGGCCCTGGTTGCATTGGCAATTGCATTCAGGGATACCTACACATCGGACGCCTCCAAGGCAGTCGAGGTTCCCATAGGAGGAGGCGATGGAGTAAAAAGCGAAAGTGATGTAGACACCGGTTCAGAGACATCGCAAGAGCGGGAGCCTTATATTTTGGATCCTAATTGGAATTATGAAACGGCGCCCAAAAGACGGGTCTACAATTGGACAGTAAGAGATACTGAAAGGAACCCAGACGGTGTCTATCGTCCAATGATACTCGTCAATGGACAGTTTCCTGGCCCTCTAATCGAATGCAACGAGGGAGACACGATTGTCGTCAACGTCGATAATCAGGCCGTCAATGCGACCTCAATTCACTGGCACGGACTCTATCAAAATGGAACCAATTGGATGGATGGAACAGTTGGGATAACTCAGTGCCCGATAGCGCCGAACTCTAAATTCACGTACGAATTCAAGGTTAATGGTCAGTCCGGAACATACTGGTATCATGCGCATCAAGGCGTCCAAGCCGCAGACGGGCTTTTCGGACCTTTGGTCATTCACGCCAAGAATGAACGCGAGGAGCAGAAGATTGAGTATCATACGGACCGTATCGTTATGGTTCAGGACCACTATTACGATCTTTCGAGCCAGCTTCTTATGGAATACCTAGCGCCAGACCGAGAGAATGCTGAGCCAGTGCCAGACAGTGCCCTCATTAACGGTATGAATATAAGGGACTGTAGTTCCCTACCTCATCGAAAATGCGACAATTCGAGCGCAACTCTTCCCGTCTTCGATCTCGAGCCAACCAAGAATCACCGGCTCAGAATCATCAACGTTGGAGCTTTTGCAGAATTCCAATTGCAGATCGACGAGCACGAGTTCGCCGTCACTGAGGTCGATGGGACCGACATTTGGCCTGCGTATTACCATCGGCTCAAAATCAATCCTGCTCAACGCTACAGCATCGTCATCTCTTCGAACACGACCAAGTCATATTGGCTTCGTGCCCAAATGGTTACGACTTGTTTTGCCGAACCTAACCCCGACATGAAAGGCGAGGCTCGTGCCATTATCAACTACGCGCCCAACAACAAAGAGCATGGCCCGTCAAACCCCGAACCAACCAGCAAGGACTGGAGTGAAGTTGTTGAGCTGGAATGCCGCGATATGAATACCACTGAACTCATCCCCATCGAACGAAAACCCCCACCACCTGTCGCCGACGCAATCTTCTACCTCCGTACCACTTTCGAAATCGGCGCATGGCGACTCAGCCGCGGCTTCTTCAACCAAACCTCCTGGCGCGCCTCCGCCTCCTCCCCCAGCCTCCTGCGCGCCGTCGCCGGCCTCTCCTCCTCCAACACCTCGTTCCTCTCCGCCGGCCCCTCCAGCACCTCCACCTCCGCCGAAACCCTGCCCAACCCGTCCGCCTTCGCCAACACCGCCGCCTTCGACGCCAGCCGTGAATTGGTGCTGCAGACGAGCGGGGTCCAGACCGTCGACCTACTCGTCTCCAACTTCGACGACGGCGCGCATCCGCTGCACCTGCACGGCCACAAGTTCTGGGTCCTGGCTTCCGGGTCTTCGGGATACCCGGGTGAGGACCTGTATGCGAGCCTGAATCTGGAAAATCCCTTGCGCATGGACACGGTGACGATGGAGGCGTTTGGGTGGGTGCTGGTTAGAGTGGTGCTGGATAATCCGGGGATGTGGGCGCTGCATTGCCATGTTACGTGGCATGCGGAGGCGGGGCTGATGATGCAGGTGCTGGCGAGGTCGGATGAGGTGGCGAGGTTTGAGGTGCCGGAGGAGGTGAGGGGGTTGTGCGAGAGGGAGGGGTTGGAGAAGGGGATGGAGCCGAGGGATGAGGTGTTTATGCATAATGACTAGAGTAGGGGCATTGCGGCGCACTCGACCAACGACTTGTCTCCATGGGAATCACGACCACAGCGTTGTGTTGCATGAATTGGACGCATGCTGGAATTCGCCGGAAAAGCCGAGAAGACCGGGACAAAAAGTCTATGGACTTGCTGTGCTCTCTGGAACTCTTCCGATAAAGATTTCATACGCGGTTCTGCGTGTTCCACATCTCAGGGACCCAAAGTCCAAGGGTGGTTTTGGCCGCCTTGCGTAGATATCTGCTTCAAATTGAGCAGTCTCCACGCATCCCTTCCATTACTATGCTTCCTCATCTTTACGAAAGTGGCCATGGACAGGCTCTCCGGGATTGAGGGATGCCATAGCTTTCATGGAAGCATGAGGTCTCCTCTGGGTATTATGGAATCGCTAAGATGCTATGCAAAGGCGTTTATCCTGGTACACGTCCAAGGGAATGCTTCGATCACCTCGATACACCGATACATTGATAGACAATAAGCCTCTCCAAGAAGAGCAATCTGTATTCATAACTCGCATGTATGGTATCTTGGTAAAACACATAAAAGACTGGCGGGAGGTCATGCGAAAGCACGTTGCGACCTTGTGCACCCAACTATACAGATTTCATCCATTCTGTCCCAATGTTTCTGCAGCTCTCTCCAAAACCTCATTAAGCCTCCTCACCGTCTCTAATAAGCCTCCACCCTCCACATTGTTGCTAACAACATCTGCCACCCGAATCGCCTTCATCTCAACCGCGATATCCACCTCCCCATCCTCTCCCCCAGCCGACTCCTTCCTCCGCTGCGCCTCTCTCCCCCTTCTAACCGCAACATCCACATCCTGCACCCCCTCTACCAACCTCCTCCGCTCCCTCTCCCTCTCCATCCTCACCCCATGCGCCCACCTCACCTCATCCATCTCGACCGCCACCTCCTCCCTCTTCCTCCTAACCCCAAGCAACTCCTCCCGCAACGCCACCTTCTCCCGCTCCGCCGCCCGCAGCCGTGCCGCCAATGCCAGATTCGCATCCACGGCCTCCGTAAGCGCAAACAGCTGCGCCTCGACTTCCTCCTCGAGCTGCACGACGGCATTACGCTGCCGCTCGAGCGCGAGTCGCTTCTTCTTGTCGCGCGTCGACTGCGCGTGCTGGTGCAGGGTCGCGGCGCGGGCGGACAGGAGTTCGGCGGTGACTTGGGCGAGGACATCGATGGCGTTTGGGGTATTGCGGAGGGGTAGCGCGGTGGTGGTGGAAGAGGATTTGGAGCTGGAGTGTGGCGCGAGGTCGGAGGAGTCGGAGGAGTCGTCGAAGTCCTTGACGATGTTGCGGAGGGGCTGTGAGAGCCGGAAGATGGTGACGGGGACGGTGTCGGAGGATTTCTTGGCGCGTTTGCGGGCTGGAGGGGGAGAGGCGGATGGGGGTTTGGTGTCTGGATCAGGAGGGAGACGCTCCTCGGAGGGAGGAGATGGTAAGGGTTGGACTTTGCGTTTCTTAGAGGCTTTATTTCTCGGGGCTAGGGGATGAGGTGCGCTGGGGCTGCGGCGAGTGTCATTGAGAGAGACGGTAGCGGGCCTCCAGTCTGCAGGGGAATCTGCCAGGGTTCTGTCGGGTCCTATCACAAAACTCGTTTGAGTATTATCTTGTCCTGTAGGTGACGACTTGTCTGCGCCTGAAGGACCAGGTTCAGAAATGCTCATGGTGACAGAGTGCGCTTGTCCTAAAGGTCTTTGCAGAGCCTCCGTTAAATCTGTAATGGCATCAGATTGATCTACCTCGATCTGGCCTGAGGTAGTTGACGAAAGCTCGCCTGCCTCTGGCATGGCACTCGACTGTGCGGGTGTCATGACCGCAACCGGCGCTTGCTTTGGAGGCGCGAGGGCAGGAGTTGACCGCTGGAACTTTTGGCGCATTGTAGCTGGAGAATCGTCCTCTCCATTGGAAGATGAGGCCTTGCTGGGCCGCAGCCGCTGGATGGCTGGTACGGTTGGTTTTTCAGCCACTACATTGCTCGAAGATGCTTCAGCCCGCGAAAACTCCATAGACTCGCGGGACTTTTTGTTCGTCTTTCCCTTCGTGGGCTTCTTCCTTGCCCTGACGTTCTTCACTTTATCGTTTTTCTCACTTGTTGGCTTCGTTGTATTTTCTTGGCCAGTCAGGTTCAATTTGCTAATGCCTCTGAAGGACTTCCTTGGGATATATCTCGATTCAACAGAGTTCGTCTCGGGGGTTTCTTGTGCATCACCACCAGCGGTCTGTTCACTGGCATTGGACTGGGTAGCTTTGGGAGGAGCAGGTGTCTCCTGAGCGGTATTTTCATGGCTGGAGACTTCAAGGTGCACACCGGGAAAAGTCAATTCGTCGGCCTCAGAAACTGTAGCATCGACAAGAGTTGCTAGCCCTTTCCCCGCAGATTTCTGGCCAGCAGGTACTTGATTCTTCTTCTCCAGAGCTCCTGGATCTTTGGCATTGGGTATCGTAAGCGACATTGAAGTGCTCTTCATGGAGGATGAATTATTCTTGGTTCCTGCGGATAAAGGACGATGCTCTTCGTCGTCCCTTTCCAATTCATCTTCTTCACCCTCATCCACTTCTTGCATCGGACCCAGCCGCTTCCTCTTTCCCACTACCGTAGGCGTTACAAACAGCGACTGGTCCGCATTTTTGGATGCTTTCGATCCTGACGCAGTTGTCTGGCTCTCGCTATTGACTTCGCTTGATTCATTTGCGGGTGTTTTGCTTTTTGAACTTCGTCCTGAAGCCGATTGAGGGGTAGGTCGAGATGATGCCGATCGAGGCCGTGGTTGCGGCGTCTTGCGAGCAGAGCGCTGTGTACCATTTTGACCAAAGGTGAAGCCGAAAGTCGCATTCTTCATCTCACGGGCGCTACTCTCAGGTCAATCGACTGTTTCCGAAAGACATTGCTTCAGTGCTTACCCTGCGCCCCTCTGTCGCATCAAGTGTTTTTCCTGACGACCTAAGACATTATTAACATTTCTGCATTCACGTTTGGGACAGAGACCAACTCGTAGGTGCCATCGCGTTGCCAATTGTACGTTAATCAATATTATACAAATTGCTGAGGACGCGTTGTTTTGAGGTGCGGGACGCGTCGCGCTGTCTGGAGTTTCGGCGGGGCGGGGCGGAGAGTCCCGAAGTACTACCTAATATGGTAGGAAGGTAGCGAAACCTCGTATATCAATCTTAGCAATTTTGAGGTAAGACTAGCATTTTCTGGACGCCGAGCCGTCGGAGCTATGAGTTGGAGCGACTGGCTTTGGGGCTCCTCCAAGGGGAATGGAACGTCGAAGGTTGGGTCCCAAGACCCAGTGGGCAGCCTGGATCCAAATCTGCGCAAATATCTTGAACAGCAGACTCCGAAGCCAATCTCCAAACCCGCTCGTCAAGACGCAGAGGAACCTTCTTACATAGACCAGCTAACGGCCACGACCCAAAAACCACCACCGCCGGCTCCTGAGGCTGAAAAACCGGTCGTCCCGCATGAATCCCTTTTCCCAGACGGCCGCTATGCCCATCTCTGGAAGACTTACCGACCACTTGCCGAAGTCGAAAATAAATTCAAGACGCCCCAAGACCAACTTCAAGACATCGTGGACACCTACAAAGAGCGCAAAGCCGCCATCTCGAGAGTGGCACTCGAAAACTGCTCCCTCGAGCAGATCGCCGTAAGCGAATGCTACTTGCACGGCTCCTGGACCGACACGATGACCATGTGTCGCACGCAGAATCGTGCTTTGGAACGTTGTTACACTACGCAAGCCAAGTTCCTAAAGGCACTCGGCTATCTGAGCGGGGAGTATCGGAGTAGGGAGGACGAGGAGCGGATTCAGATGCATGCCGATACGCTGTATCATCGGATGCTAGATCAAGAGAAGCAGGCGGAAGAGATGAGGAAACAAGGGCTTGAGGCGCCTGCGCAGCCGGTGGAGCCCGTGTCCGAGACGCAAGAAAAGTTGAGGAAGGGCGGGTTTGCGGATGCACTAAAGGTACAGATGAAAGCTATGGGCTTGGCGGAGCGGACACAAGTAGGCACCCGGCCGGATGGCAAGCCAATGACGTTTGATGATTTGAGTCCAGAAAGGCAGGCAGTGTTTTTAGAGAGGTTGAAAGATAAGAGTCCCGAAGAAAGGGCACTGGAGATACAGGCCATTTCGGGTGAAATGGCCGCTAGCGAGGACTATTTGAAGAAGATTCTCCCCGTCTACGAGCAAGAGAGGCGGGAACGGGAGGAAAGAAGGGAAGAAGGAAAAGAAACCATCGGAGATAAAATCAAGACGGCTTGGGGTTGGGATGGTCCTCGTAAAAAGTAGTACAAAAGGCAATTGACACGAAAACCCAACCCAAGTGTCTGAAGTGTGATTGGAAGAAGGAAGAAGAAAAAGCTTAACAAGCTACATGAAGGTATTGTGAAGACAATACATACTCTTCCAGGATCTCAAGGATATGGATGAACTCCTACCGTGAAAGAAGACCTAAGAAACTCAGAGACTAAGTGAATACTCGTCTTATTTTGAGATTCAAGTGCAGCATTGAGTGCACATTACGACTCCTATGGTATAGGCAATTGCCTCGGAAACTCTCATGTACGTCCAAATTGTTCTGTATACTACATGGCTGCCAGCCTCTATTACTTTCTAGTTTACGCAAAGCACTACATCGGCGTTTGAATCTTGTGGACAAGTCAACACACTTTTTAGTGAAGTCGCTGGCAAGTGTGATTGTCTCGACACATTTACGGAAGAAATCATCTACATATTACATTGGGATCAATTCGCCATTCGGACTGCCAAGAGATTGATTTCGAACACAGAAATGCTGAAATCAGTGTCAAAAATCTCCTACAATCATTTCATGTTTGGGTTTCCCACACGGCACTTCTAGTGATGCCATGACTGTTCTCAACCAAATGCCTGGTGCAAATGCATCCTCGCAGACCATTTGACGGGAAAGATATACAAAACTCAATCCGAACGCAAAGGTATGACAGATGTTGCAAAACCAGATGTATCGTTCTCAACAGCCTTCAACACTACCCAGGCGGTCAATTAAACCATCAGGATTTCCCCCAGCCATTCCGACCCACAGACTCATAAAGCTTCGGACCTTTTGGTCTCTCTCTCGTCCTTACATAATCCGTAGCCGAACGAGCCGGTACTGACAGCGGTGCTGGAGGCAACAATGGTGAATGAGGAGGGATCTGTGGCAGTGGAGACTTCATTCTTCCTACTGGCGGCCTCGGCAATCTTCGCTCTTGATATTCCGCTCGCACCTCGCTCTTGGCCTTTTCTTTACCCTTCGGCTTTGGTCCAGGAGGCGTATATACCGTGGGGTGCAGCAAGATGGGGTGATCTTCCACGACCGTTCCCTTGACCTCTGTCTCGTCTTCCTCCTCTATGGCTTCCGATGCCCGATCCTGTATCCAGTCCGAGAAGCTCTTCGGCTTCTTCTCCTTCGCTCGCTCCTGTCCCGGCTGCGGTCGGAGTCGATCTGGCGATAATTGGCGCTGCAGCCGCTCCTGCCGTGCCATCCAGTCCAGCGATGACCTCCGCGGGGGCCGCACGGGAGCAAGCTGGTCAGGTTGTTCCCAATAGAGCGAGTGCTCCTCGTTCAGGTACCGCAACCCTTCGAGCGAGCTGCGAGCGGGGGGTTGTTGTGGGTCAAAAGCCGCAGCGACAATGGGCTCGCCGGCTGGAACTCGGGCCATGTTTTGACTGGAGATAGGCGGCGAAAATAGAGGAGCAATGCCAGTGGTATCCCAGCCTTCGTCTTGACCGAGGAGTTTCGCGATGCGCGGACCGGGCGGTTTCTTGAGTATGCTGATCCTTCGCGCGAGCTCTTCCTCTCGGGAGGGCTGCTGGACGACGATACTGCCTGGATCGATATTCGAATCGGCCATGATAGTGGAGTCGTCCTCGTCGTGCTCGAGAAGAAAGTCGGTGCTTGTCTCGTCCTCCTCTAGAGCTCTTTTCTCTCTTTGAGCACGAGCTGCGGCATATGCGGGATTCACTGGCAGGGGATTTGGTGGAGAACCGGCGATTGAAGCTTCAGGAACTGTGAACAGAGGCTGGCCTGCCCCCAAAGAGGGGTACATTTCAGCGATGGGAATATGCCGAGACCGGGAGCTGCGAGTCGAGGGATCGAGCTGGCTGGATCTGTTGGCAAAATGAATGGGTGAAGGGGCGCCTTGGGGTGATGTCCTTGGTTGAGCAGTGCGCTGCAGTTCGGCGAGAGAGGGTGCAGGGACGACCAATCCAGGTCTGTTGCTACGGGCTCGAGATGCTGGCGCCGTTCCTGAGGATGTTTCTGTTTCGATCGTCCTTACTGGGTGAAGGTCTCGTAGGCCATACGGTTCCACGTCCCTAGTTTTGTGAGATTTACGACTTCGCCAGTCGCTCCAGCGTTTCAATATAGCATGATGGAAACCACATGTCCCTGCCATGGCTTGCGAACGCATTACTCGTGAGCCACAAGATTAGGCGCCGAACACTAAAGATACCAAGCAACGACTGGTAGCGACCTAGCCATTATAGTGGAAAGCAATGTTACATTATACTCAGGCAGCACTCCAAGGAAACACGTACATACACCACGAGGCCAATGGCGCAAGTTAGCCACGACCGACGATGCAAACGGTAGGTGAAGAGTGGCAAGCCTATGAATGTAGCATGCCGTGGTAATTGGAACACGTGGATTAGTGCTCCGCAAGGCATGACGGATTTCCAGAACAAGAAAGCCATGAGCGCTTGCATTTCTTGTGAATTGAAAAAGTCCTTTGCGAAGTATGCACGAATTTTTCTTCCCAGATTGTCGGCTATGGTGGTACATCTCTGATAAAAAAAGGGCGCAGCGGGATAAATAACAGAAGCGCTTGCAAGGGATATGAAGTAAAGGAGAGCAGCAAACTATGTTATAGGCATTTAAATATTTCGAATAAACACTAGAAACCAATTGAATGTTGCCTAAAAGGTATGTATCCGTAACAGGGTATCAACATATGCTCCACAATAACCTCCCAGGCTTTCCAAGAATTGCATAGGTAAGTCAACACAGGTGAAGAATAATAATTCACTTCACTCGTGCTTCTCATGAGAGCTGTCCAATGCTCTGCTTGGCGGTGACTCGTCACTGCTGCTTCCATCCGGCCCTCTCAAAAGTTCCGACATCGATATTGGCGGCGGTCGCTCTCTGTCTTTCGGACTACGGCTTCGCATCATCTTGAGCTCATGTTCAAGGGTCGCAGACAGCCTCTCCAAAATCCACTGAGATTCCGTCTTATCACCCATCAGCGGAGAACGGTTCCCCAGCCAGGACCATGGCCTCATTCCGGCCCCAGGCTGTGCTTCGACGTCCATTGTTTGTGCAAGAGCGGGGCCCTGTTTCCGCTCGGCTTTGATAGGAGGTTCACGGTGCAGGTCCGGGTCGTCTTCGTTTTGGCCTATTAGCTTGAGATAGTACGCCCATTCAGGATACGAATACTCAATAGGAGGCGAGGCATGTATGTCTTTCATCAAGTGGCGGACTTCCTTAGCCAGAACGAAGTGGTAGAAGTGAATGTCGCGTTCGAGCATATTGCCACGGGACTCGGCTTGCTCGGCCTCACTAAGCTCTTCGTTCTCGAGATGTTTAGTAATCCTATCAGAAATGACATCGGCGGTATTGCGCTGTCTCGTGGTTTTCTCCTGTTCGATATGCTTGGTTTCCGAAGAAGATGCGTGACCATCTATGGTAATGTCAACATTTTTAAAGACCTTGAAGTGCGTTATCTTTGCAATCGAAGACTTCAATTTCGCTTTAAATCCTGTATCCTCTGGTAGAACAGTGACAGCGCCAAGCCAATTTGTTGCCTCGCTGAACCCCTTGACCACCGTGTCACCCATATTACTAATCAGGATCGTCAGAGTCGGCACAGCTAGAAGAGACCAATAGACAAAGAAAGCTTTCCCGGCGTTGCTCATCGGAGTGAAATCCCCATAGCCGATTGTCAGCAAAGACGTGTACGCAAAGTACAGGGATACAAAGTAGCTCCATTGCTGAGGTTCCTCGGCTTCCCAAAAGACGACGGCTCCAACAAACCACAATGTAAAGGCAGCGGTCACCGATATTCCAAGAGACAGCCACCTACGTCGGGCTTCAGCGCTGTACTGAATCTTTCGCATAACCTTAAACTCTTGCTCTCTCAGTTCCGATTCCGATTTTCCTTTCTTAGAGAATGTTAGAACCTGGAACCAATCAATCCTGATAGTTTGCTGCTCGATATTGACACTCCTCAGAGCCTGTTCTCTCTTCTTCTCCGTCATTCGTGCTTGGATCTTCTGCTTGCCTCTTTCGAGGACCAGTGAGCGAATGGAGCCAACAACAAGACCAAGCATCACAATGCCACCAATAGCATACGGAAAAAGGAGTGATCGGCCTGTATGCGTCAAAGGCACGAAATTGTCTCCGATTCCGACGGTTAGTAAGGTAAAGTCGGCCCAAAACACCGCATCCAGGAAACCCCAATTTTCCACATAGGAATAGACTAGCGCACCAAGAAGCAGATACACCATAAATGATATTGTCTGCAGCATAAGCGTGCGTTGTGGTTTCGTGAGTTTGAATCCTTTTTTGTACTTCTGTTTATGAGCGCCGTAGACTGTGAGACACATGACAAATGTTACTCCCATGTAATTGATAGCTGCCATGATTGCGTAATAAAAGGCTTGTGTGAGAGCATGTTCTGAGCGTGGATACAGTCGGAAGGCGTTCGTCGAGGAGGCAATGAGAAGTGCGATGAGAAGAAGTCCCGAGACCAAGAAACCGACGATGGTGATAGGCTGAGCAATTTCAAACTTCACTCGCTGGGCCATGTTGAGTAGAAGGGCAAAGTTGGCCATCAACGCGGCAGCGAGGGAAATTGCATTGATGGCAATGAGCCTAGCAAGAGGAAACTTGGTCAGAACAGGGTTGAGTTCTCCAGAGGATGCAGCATTGTCTTACCATGCCGGGTCGGGTACATCTTTACCATATCCCTCAGAACTTCCTGGCGGTATGTACACTCTCCAATTCTCCACGAGCGCACAAATGCTGAGAGCATTGGCGATGGGACCGAAGGTGCCAGCTATGAGAGGGCATGCTGTCGAAGCGAACCACCACCGACTGGGAATAGTTAGGTGAAAAGTCACAATGTCCAGAAGCCATTGCAGGCTCGCACCTTGGATCCAAGAAGTTTTGGTCCTCTTCCACAGCAGACTCGAACTGATCTCTATAGGGATCTCGTTCATTAGCCTCCGCGGCTTCCTCTACCGGTCCGTCCAGACCAGGATCATTCATAGGGAAAAGACTAGGAGCGATGCGAGATAGGGAATAGATAGAGGATGAATGACCACTCTGACCTCGGAACCGACGAGGTGGAGAAGCGCATGGCGACTTCCTCGAGTCAGGTGTTTAGCGTTGCTGCCGTGTCCTCGTGGCATAAACAAAGCTACCGTAGGATGACGTTCCCGAGCCAGGTCTCGTGGGGCCCCGGTGCCAAGGAAGTTGGCTCAAGGGCTTGCTTACGGCCAAGATTCCGGCAGGTTTTTGGCTTTGCGCTAGCTGATCTTCGCTGCACAACTTTGTTCAAACCTCAACCCAAGCACCGCCAAGTCTTGGGAAGCGAGAAACAGGAGCAAAGAGTGCGAGAGGGCTAAGGACTTCGCCCAACCGTGCGATCATCTTCGTGTGCCTGCTCTCACTTACTTTGGCGTTTCAGCCCTGCAAAACGAGTGATACACAACAATCATACCATGTCGCAGCGGCTTCTCCATGGACTTCACCACTCTTGAGTGTTACAGCAGCTGTTGTTGGATGTCTGCCAAATTTTATCGTTACGCCTGGAAAATCATCTTGCTGTGGAAATTAGATGACTCAAAGCGACTTAAAAATGATCGAGCGTGACCTTCGTTTTGCTTCTCCCAACGTCTGTTGGTCTGCTCCTAGCCACTGCCAAGTAGAATGTTCTGTTAAGTCGTATACCAGTCCTTGATATTCGCAAAAGTTCAAAAGTCAAACTTTCCACAAATACATACAAATTCTTCTGTCTCAATCCGATTGCTCGATTCACTTGATATTCTCAGACTCCAGCGACAAGGATGAAGCTTGAAGGAGGATATAGAATGCAAATGCTCTCATACTTCTTAAGGTTAGGTACTCATGCGGAGGTAATGCTTCACGTGGTCATCCAATGATCCATACAGGGCACTATTACCACCTCATCTAGAGATACAAAAGGGGGCGGATGCTCCTTACATGAGCCAGGACCTGTAATACGCCAGTAAGAGCAGAGCGGAGAAGTTGGCGGATTCAATTTAGGAGTTGGATCTACACAGAAGTTGAAAAAAAGACTGAACGAGTGTCAGTTTCACAGCTTCGAGTACTGTAGCTATCTATTATCATGATCCCTACAATCAGTTCCTCTGTTTGGCCAAACTCTCAGGCCTCGGTTTTCGTTAGACTGTCTGATCTCCTTTTGTTTTGTCTGTGGCGCGTCTCACACCAAAGGACGGTGAATGGCCCATGTCGCTTCTCGTAAATTTCTTACCATTAAGTGGGATTGACACCCGTCTAAACATTCGCAGTGATCTGAATCAATTGACGAAGTGATGATGGTGTGATTGGATCGAAGTAAAAGTTTTTATGCGCATGAAGCTGGGGAATTTTGATCTTCTGAGATGGGTCCTCCCGACTGTGATGATGATTGCTTTTAGCTTGCCTTGGGTATCCGTACTTCACCGAGGCTCGGTTGCAGCAGTGTCCAACCTGTGGATTGGTGCATGACGTACATCCTCATTCACTGGAGTGGGTCTTCTTCACTTTCGCGAGCGCGTCGATACTCGCTTCCATCAACTTCCATCAAAATTTCCACTCTCACGCTTTTGCCTCGCGACACGCACCAATTTCTCGCGTCTTAACTCACTTTCAGACGCAAAGCGCGAGGGATACTCATTTGCCGCCTGGCGGTCACGCGTCTCTAGTGTTTGCGTTGTGGGTCCTCCCCTACAAAACAAGCTGTTACCTCGCGCTTGCCAGCTTCCACCTTTCACCATCTACCACGCACGACCACTCTCATGCACCGGTGCTTCGTACGATCCATCTCAGCTTCTTCGACTACTTCATAAGTTTGAACTCGCTCACTCCAAGTCCTTAGGTACGTAGAATACCCATTTTTCTTCTTCCTCGTGCCCATCGACCTCTCACTTCACCGTCGCTGTTCTGCTTGTGCGATGTGTCTTGTGGCGCAATACTTCAACCAACGCGTCTCTTCAACTAAGGAAGTTGGTGTCTTCATAACTAAACTTGGGTACATGAAATTGCGTTCCTCTCAGTGGGGCCTCGCTCTTTGCAGATCCTTTCATTTCTCCGCACTCCACATCTTGGGGACCTTATCTTGTTTCTTCTTTCCCAGCAAGGCTTTTCACTAATACCTCACTCGATAGCGTACCACTCATTTCGTTAAATTAAATCTTTCTCGAATATGTCCGACACTCACTCCGACTCGGTTGGCAAATTGGCTGCCGAGCTGGACAAGGTGAATGTTGGTAGCAATGTTGAGAAAACGGAGAAAGACGGTAAACCTACTGATGACGCCACGGATCTGATTGATCTGGAGAAGTGGGCAGCGCCAAAAGCGTATGATTACGCTACATACCTCAAGAAGTTTGATGGGGCGGCCAGTAATGATGACGCTGGCCAAGTCTGGGCTTCGAACGCACACCGCTACGAGTGGAAAGATGATTATGGCGATGTCCCTCCTCAAGATCCCGAGGTTGAAAAGGTCCTTTTTCCGAAAGAACTGGCGATACGAGGTGGAGAGAACTTCGCTCAGCTCCTGATGAACGTCGAACAGGAGTCTCCAAATCAGGTGGAGCCGATTAAGGAGGTAGAGTATCACCCCCTGCTATCCTCGTCTTTTACTAATCCTCCTCTAGTTCAAAGATGCTGGTCTCCATCCGGTTATGCTCGATACCATCACACGCTTGTGTGAATACGACTTCCCCACTCCCGTCCAGGCCTACGTGATACCAGCTGTGTTGCAGGGCAGGGACGTCATTGCTTGCGCGCAAACCGGTACACACACCTACAGCCAAACTCATCTTCCTTTGACAAGAAACTAACATGTTACAGGATCTGGCAAAACGGCAGCTTACCTCATTCCCATCCTATCGAAGTTAATGGGAAAGGCAAAAAAGCTTGCCGCTCCTCGTCCCCGTGGAAGCATGTCTTCCCAAGCGTCTGATGCTGTTCGTGCGGAGCCTCTTGTGTTGATCGTTGCACCCAGCCGCGAACTCGCTCTTCAAATTTTCGACGAAGCTCGGAAACTCTGCTATAGGACCATGCTTCGCCCTTGTTGCGTCTACGGTGGAGCTCCATCGGGACCTCAGCGCGTCGACTTGGCTCGAGGCTGTGACCTTCTCGTGGCAACTCCTGGCCGTTTGATAGACTTTCTGGACCGCCCCCAAGTCTTGGCTCTCAATCGCGTCAGGTCCGTGGGTCTGCTATATTCTCAAATTTGGATACTGATGTCTTCCAGATACACAGTCATTGATGAAGCTGATGAAATGATCCAAGACGATTGGTCAGAGGCCTTGGGAAGGATCATGGCAAGCGGCGGTGAGTGCATGTGTCTCATATTTCGAGACTCGTCGCTAATAAAGGCAGAATCCAACGTGAACGATGACCACTCATTCTTGATGTTTTCCGCCACGTTCCCCAAGGGCGCGCGGGCTTTGGCACATGATTATATGTCCAATGACCGCGTTCGCCTTAGTGTTGGCCGTGCTGGTTCCACTCACAACTTTATTCAGCAGCAAGTCATCTGGACGGAAGAGTCTGCCAAACAGCAAGCCCTACTCGACCTTCTCCATGCCTTGCCGCCAGCTCGCACTCTTATCTTCGTGAATACGCGCAAAAAGGCCGACCTCCTCGATGACTTTCTGTACAACAAGCAATTGCCATCCACGTCCATTCACTCTGAACGCACCCAGCGTGAGCGCGAAGATGCCTTGTAAGTACTTCCACCTTCCAAAGAGTAGTCCATTTACTCACACTTGAAAGACGTGGGTTTCGTACCGCCCAGACTCCAATCATGGTCGCCACTGGAGTTTCTGCCCGTGGCATGGATATCGCCTTTGTCATGCATGTCATCAACTATGATCTGCCCTCGATGATGCATGGCGGCATCGATGAGTACGTTCATCGTATTGGGCGAACTGCTCGGATCGGGAATAGAGGCATGGCCACGTCCTTCTACAACGAAAGGAACGAGGATATTGCAGAAGACTTGGTCAAAATTCT
Source organism: Astrothelium subdiscretum (assembly GCA_021030935.1). Taxonomy (NCBI): domain Eukaryota; kingdom Fungi; phylum Ascomycota; class Dothideomycetes; order Trypetheliales; family Trypetheliaceae; genus Astrothelium; species Astrothelium subdiscretum. The sequence goes on from JAGFMW010000025.1 coordinate 126,457, forward strand.
CGTCGAGTCCAAGCAAGCGATTCCAGAATTCTTAAAGGACAAAGTTCCCGAGGGTCCTTTGATCTGGGAGGATGACAATGATGAGGACAATGCTGATGGCGGAGTACCAGCCCCGACTGGTGATTCTGGCTTTGGTGGTGGCGCAGCTGGCTTTGGCGGTGGCGATACCGTCGAGGAATGGAAGACCGAGGCGAAGGCGGACGAGGGTACTTCTTTCGAGGCGAAGGCGGAGGCCTCGTGGTGAACGATAACTGGTAGTTGAGATCCCGCAACTGACTTCTCTCACACTATGAATGCAAGTATACGCCTGATGGAGCCCTTTGCCTGCACGACGTGGCGCCTGCACATGGTTTCAAGGGGGCAAAATCAGAAAATACCAAAAAAAGGGAGGGGAAAGGAAATACAGGTAATAATGGTGGAATTGTAAAATAGTTGCTTACTCATGGAGAGTCTGGGGACACTGGCGACCAATATCGCAGTTAGATATATAAGGATGAATGTCACTAGTTTCATCCAATTCCTTCCTCTGTTAACCTCTGCCTGTACTTGTGAGGCCTCGCATCCAGCTTTACCGCCGCCCAAACGATACAAACTTCGGAGGCACCAATCAGATCAAGGCCCTTAAGTCATAAATCACTCACGAGCAAAAGGATTAAACATATCTCGGGGATGAAATATAGATATCCAGAGTGGAAGTAAGCCACTTCTGCATCGATGGAGTACCAGTAAGTCGTTGCAATTTTTTTCGGCCCTGAGGCATTGTTATGTACAAATCATTCTATTCTATAATGTAGTGCATGCCATCAAGTTCATTACCCATTGCCGTTCCCATTTCAGTCGTCGCCATTCGCACCTACACAGGTGCAAATTATATTACAAGTCAAAATTAGTGAAAACGTAAACGTCCTCCTTTTCATCAGTTGATCTCTTTTTCTCCTTCATCCCCCCATCATAAACCATACATGAAAAATCATCTCCCTCCCTACTCACCCACTCACCCACTCTTCCTCCAACTCACCCTCTTACTCCCCGGTCCCCTTGCCCCCTCCTCCTCATCCCCCACCCCACTCAACACCACCACCCCGGGCGCCCCCGGCCGCACCACACGATCGATGCCCAAATGCTCGCGCCCATCCCGGCCCTTGTAGATACCGAACGCGTACCGCGGCACGCGCGGCGACGACGCCTCGGCACCCGCCTTGGACGGCGATGGGACCAGCAGACTCGGATGCCGGGCCCGAACGCGGCCGACGCGGCTCGCGAGCGAGAGCACGCTCGTGTTGAGCGCGGAGAGCGTGGCCGCGATGCCCGCGATGCGGGAGGCGCGGCGGCGGGTGCTGCGGGACGTGGAGTCAGATTCGAAGGTTGAGGTGCTGGGGCCCATGTGGGCGATGTTGTTGTCGTCGTCGGTGGTGGTGGGGGGCTGCAGGTGCTGCGAGGTGCGCTGGCCGTGGGACGTCGTGTCGGCGTCGTAGCCGGTGTCCCGATCGGCGTCGGCGGAGGGGTTTCGGGATGAGGCGGAGGCGGTGGTGTCGAAGGCGAGGTGCGGCGGGCCGGAGCTGGAGGCGGCGCCCGTTTCGGAAGGGGGTTGGGCCTCGATTCTTGGGGCAGCGGTTGTGCCATGGGCGGGGGGAAGCGAGGTACCGGGAGCGGCAGAGAAGCCGGAGCGCTCGCCGACGGGTACGCTGAGGAGGCGGGTGACGAGCTCAGTCTTGGTGCGGACGCCGGCGAAGGCTTCGTCGGTGATAATACGGCTCATGTAGATCCAGCTGATTAACTCTGCGACAGTTTTGCTCTCGTGAGGTAGGCTTCGTTTCCGGCCTGCGAATGACACCCAATACCCGGCGGCATAGATGGCGAGAAAGACGCATAGTGGGTAGTAGCCCGATGACTCCGCAGTGACGCGAATGTTTTGGGTGTTTGTATAGAATTGGGCCCAGAAAACGCCACCTGCGAGGATTGGGAAAGTGGCTGCAAGTATCGTGATGAAGCTGATGATTGCTACGCGCCAGTGACGATTCGCCAGAGCATGCAGGGTACAGAGGAAAGGAACATTCGCCGTATAATCGAGCAGAAGACTCTTGTCTGCAGTCGAACCCTCGGCCTTTGCAAGTTCAGCATAGGGTTGGAGCCGACGGAAGCTAAGGTCAATTTTCAGCCAGAAGAGAAGACATAGCATGCCTAGGACTGCAGGAATGAAGCTGAACAAGAAATTTGGCGCAGAGAATCCTGCCGAGTTGGCCCCAACCGGGAGATCTGGCAGGAAGCCAGCGAGAACCGCGCGGTTGACGAAGGAAACAATGAGAAAGGCAAGGAGGAAGATCGTCGCAGTAAGAGCCCAGAGAAGGGAAGAGCTGAAGTGGAGAAACCAGGGAAGATAGCGATGCCGAATTGTTGCGAAGTTGATAGAGCCATCTCGAAAATGGACTGGCGAGAGGGAACGCCGTAAAGGCTGTTGAGAGATAGGACGTTGGGACTGAGCTTCCAGGTCCATCTCAGCTGAAGCATAATCAGACTCTTTTTCACGAATCTGTCCATGTTCAATCGTATAGCGGCGAGTGGGTGCTCCTTCTTCCCCGAGGCCGTAAAATACGAAGGCAGGATGCTTGTAGGTGTGCCAGTAGCCGAGTCTATCGGAGCGATGGAGCAAGCGCTCCGCAAAATCGTAATTGTCTCTGAAGGCCTCGGAATTGTGGTAAACGCCGAGACTATTAGCCCGTTCGAGTAGGGTCACAATGTCAGCGATACAACGGGGATCCCATCTGAGACCGGTGCGGACCCGTTGTAGGTAGAAAAGGAGGGCTAGGAGGGCCATAATAAGGGCAATGAAGAGGATGATGGCAACCCAGATGACACCTTGGACGGCCATCCAGCGCCAAACCCCATTTGCGGGGTTCCCGTCATATCGTACATCGAAAGAAGATGCTAAGAGTGGAATAGTGAAGATTTGCAACCAGGATACCACAAGAAAAACGCCAATAACGGGGAGGCCCGCTTTGAAATGCTGAAGATCTGGTAAGAGAAAACCGGTGGGGTATAAGTCTAACAAGGGTCCGTAATATCGTAGAAACGTAGAGTCAGAGGCCATGGCGATAAAAGGCGAGATGCGATATACGGCCATCTCGATCTGTATTAGCCACATGAAAATAATTATGTTCAGAAGAGTTGGAAGATATTCAAAGACGAAATATCGACCATCTCCGAATGTGCCGTAGTCCCACAGACCATTGTTACCAAGTGACCAGGCGGCAGCGAAAACAAGTCCGACGAGCATGAGAAAGCAGAGGAATATGAAGAGGCCCAAGGACACTGGACGTAGGATGGATGGGCGGAAGTTCAGCGCGGGATGCTGAATTGAGTATGCAGGTGCATGATATGGGACGAATTTGTCCTGTTGTGTGGCTGGAGAAATAATCAGTTTCGCCCGTCTTTCGCTGGGGTATTGGTCTTACAGAGTGTGTCATATGTGGTGAGAGGGTGCTCCGGAATGGTATGCTCAGGATATTGAGGCGGCGTCGGTGGAGACTGTCGGAACTCTTGTCGCTGCTCTTCTTGTCGTGTACTTCTCCGGCGATTATCTGGAACAATCTCATCTTCCTGTCGAGGAGGCACATTGCTTGGACTCTCGTAGTTGCGAGAGCCTCGGACCTCCTCGTCCCTTGTGAGCTGTTCAATGGCAAAGCGGATATATGGGGTATCATCGATGCCAGGCGTGGGAGCCATCTCGTCCATAGGCCTTTTGGGTGGTTGCAGTAACGCCGGTTGGGAGGGACCTGCTGCGGGCGTCGATGTGCGAGGAGGGACTGGTTTTCGCTTTATGCCAATATTGTCTTGACGAGCGCTAACAGGCTGGTCCTGATTTCGCTTCTTTGCGCTCGTCACGAGCGAGAGCAGCGAGCGCGATGCGTTCTTCCCATTGCCCAGGTCCGGGGATCTGAAGCGTGAGGGCGGAGTGCGATACGGTGTATCATCGCCGTTGCTGGATGTTTCGTCGGAGAGGGAGAAGTAATCTTCAGAGGCAGTCTCGGACTGTTTGGAGCCTGCATGTGCTAATTGAGGGCGGCTAACTGTGTTAAAGCTCAAGATATTAGCATTGGTGCTGGACGACAGTAGAATCTTTCTGCAGGTATCTTGGCAAGGCGGTGAAATAAAAAATGGTGGAGAGGGCGACTTACCGTTGGTGTGCTTCAGCGCAAACGGCTCATCCAAGTTCATTATTTTGATTAACAATACAACAGCGACCAAAGAGAAGTGAAGAAAGCATCTTGGCGACGGCAGCGAGAATATTGTATGGTGCGCTGATTGGAGGCTGGTGACTTCCTACTGAGGTGGTTGGGTTACTGGGTACATGAGATGGCAGGACAAATCCCTGTCAACATCGACAAATTCGCGTAATTCTGGTCAACAGAGCTTGCGATTATTCTGAAAGACGACCATGAAACGAAAACTTTGGGAGTTAATATTCTCATCAACTCTTTTAAGCTATACTGGCTCCTCTACATTGTCAAATGTGCATGTAGCTTGCGGACGCCTTTTGGCGGGCGCGGCGGGCGGGATAGGTGTAAACAATGGTCCGTGCTCTCGTCTACCCACCGGGAGCAGCCACAATTTACTCCGTCCTCCGTCCTCCGTACCTTATCACCTTATGTTACAGCGATTCCCCTATTCTTTGGCCCGGTCTGACGGTCGGCTCGACATGACTCGTCAAACGCTTCTAAAATACGATTTAGTACGGAATACGGAGAAGCCTATGCTTCGATCAATAAATTCCCCTTTGAATACGGACTAGTACACCATCCTCCTGCGTCCAATATCTCATATATCCTTCGCGTTGCCACAAGAAATCGAGAGCTGCAATGGGTCGAACATCACAATACCAGCGTCTACACTGGGTTTTCATATAAATCAGACAATTTCACATGACCTTGATTTGCTAAATATTCTAAAAAGATCTTCTTATCACGTTTAAAACCTGCGGGCATTCACGCCGTAGACAGGGAGACGGTGTAAATGCGATTTGCGCCCAAGCAGTCCAGACGCGTCGTACTCTATATATCGCGATAACGACATCCATCGTATCGTATCTGCGCCAATTCTTGACGAGTCTGTTTGTTCAACGCTTCATTCGATTTTTTAGGCTTCCGAGCACTCAGCCAAGGTTTACAGATACTTCGTTGTGTAGGAGCAGCGAGCCAAGACCCCTTTCGCCATGCTATAGCACATCCAAACTAAATACTTTAGGAGAGCAACTGGTCATAGGAATTGTTTGATGTCTCGCAAGTTGGGATACATTTTGGCCCCCACGTCAGCCAACCGTGCTCCAGGAAATGACTTGTGGGGCCCGCCGCGTGGCCAAGGAGGCTTATAAGGAGAAATACAGCGTCTTACCACGTCCGAGTGCTACGGCGTGCATCGGCACGAGCCACAGTTTGGTCGAAACCTGGTCAATCACGGCTCGTATCCGTAATTTATCAAACATCCTTAAGAAAATCTTCCCACTAGGCTAAGACGACTCCATCTAAGCATGCCGTACGGAGTAGCACTCGTCCGTAATAAGATGCTTATATTCGGACAAACTTTGGATCGGCCGGCTTATAAGGAGACGCATATCCGTACAAGGTATAGATCGATCAGCAATGAATTGACTTCGAGACAGATAACTGGGAGGCTGACCGAGCTCTGCATCTTCCAAGCTGCTCAAAATGAAGTTCGCGCTCCTCGCATTTGTCGCTTTGGCGGCTAACATCGTCATCGGATCAGACCAGCTCACCATCGGCACAACTACGGGAACATATACCGGCCTGATCGATCCCAAGTTCCCCAAGACACGCCAATTCCGCTCCATCGCCTTTGCGGAACCACCGGTCCTGTCGCGCCGCTGGCTGCCGCCGCACAAGCTCTCCCCATCCAGCGAACATCACTACTCGTACAACTTCCCGCCATCATGCCCGCAATTCATGTCTAAGATTCCCTCATTGGTGAATCAGTACTTCCCAGAGGGGGTCCTGATCAACAATGGCAACCAGAACTACACGTCCGGGCTCGTCGGTGTCGCTACGTCTGAAGACTGTCTGTACCTGGCCATATGGACACCCGCGAATGCGACGGCCGCTTCGAAGCTCCCTGTCCTGTTCTTCATGACGGGCGGGGGATTCACGACTGGCGGCGTGACCATCGGGTACCAGCAGCCCGTGGACTGGATCGAGCGCTCGCAGTCGCACATCGTTGTCACGATCAACTACAGGGTCAACATCTTCGGTTTCCCAAATGCGCAGGGGCTGACGGATCAGAATCTGGGCATCCTAGATCAACGGGCCGCGCTTGAGTGGGTGCGAGACAACATCGCGCAGTTTGGGGGCGACCCTGGGAAGATCACGCAGTGGGGCCAGTCGGCTGGGTCCATGAGTGCCGATGCCCACGCCCATGCATTCTACGACGACCCCATCGCCAGCTCCTACTTCTTGCAGTCCGGCACCATATCCAGTGGCCCGCCGGTGCCCGAGGGGACGTACTCGAGCTTCAGCCTCGTGGCACGCAACTTCGGCTGTGAGTTCGTCGGCGACAACAACGGCGCGGCAGAGCTGGACTGCATGCGCCGGGTGCCATTCGCCCAGATCGAGAACTTTGTTGGACAGTATGGTGACAGCGGCAAGGAGCCGGCGCTGTACTTCATACCGTCGGTGGACGAGCGCATCATCTTCTCGGACTACGCGGCACGCGCGAGCGCCGGCAAGGTCGCGCGTCGGCCGATGATTCTCGGCAACGCCGCCAACGAGGCCTCTTCCCTCGTTCCATACCCCGTGGCTAACCTGACCGAGGGACCGTACCAGCCGACCGTCCTCGCGGGCGACCTCGTCGAATGGGTGTGTCCGACCTACAATTCGACGGTCGAACGCAATCGGTTGGGCATTCCCGTCTTCCGATATCAGTATGCGGGCACGTTTCCGAACCTCAATCCATTCAAATGGCTCGGTGCATGGCATGGCAGCGACGTGCCGATGAACTTCGGAACGTACGGGCTGGTGAAGGGCCTCGGAAACATCACCCAGTTCGAGGTCGAAGTCAGCCGGACGATGCAGCACCATATCCTTGCATTTGCAAATGATCCCTATCATGGCCTACAGAAGATCGGCTGGAACCCACTTGTCGTCAATCATACCCACGGTGGAGAGCTTGTTCGCTTTGGAGCTGATGGAACGGCGGTCCAGTACGTGGATGGTATTGAAGTGGATGGAGTCTGCCAGGGACTCAGAGAATATGACGCATTCCCATGAGGAAAGTTTGAAAAACGTCGAGGAAGCGGAGAAACGGTTGTGACCCAGCGGCCGTCCGCCTATGTTTCTGAGAGCCGCTTGGAGTTACAACTACGGGACTTGTATATATTAGGGCTAGTAGACCCAATCTCTTTAATTCAGACAACTGGATCCCTAATTTCTATTCTTGGGAGAGCCGCCATCATACCGGAGAACCTGAAGTCCTGCAGTTTCATCGCTGTTGAAAAATCTAGCAATCTTCCTGTTCTTCGGTGCTTAATTGCACCCGAATAGCATTCGCGTGACGAGATACACCGAACAATTTCCCTTATCAGTGGAAACATGGTCTGGAAAGGGAAGATACCTCGAAAACTGGCATATAACAGAAGTACAGTTGCTACTTTCTTACTTCAAGTCCCTGATAACCCAACCCAAGTTCCGACTCAGTCGCCTATCATCGTGGCAGAACTTTAATGACGGTCATATTAGTCACCTGGACGTGGAATCCTCGGAAAATGAAGGTCGAACCACCATGTTCCTGGAGCGTTTTCATTTAGGATTGATCAATGTATACAACTTCAAGCGATTTGAAGAGGGCCAGATTTAGCTCCTTTGTTAAAACAAGGCCGTGCTAAGGCAGGGATCTCGGAGACATGAAATTACTCAAACAAAAGCAGCAAGCGCTCTTTACTATAGTGGTTTTCTGTCACCACATGCTGACGTACGTGCTACATATTTACCTGCCAAACATTGTGTTTCTCCCCACAACACTTTAGTAGTAAATGCTTTCACCATTGACTAACTTATTGTAAACGATTAAAGCCTCATCTCTCTCACCGGGGATGTCTCGGTGCCACATCCAATCCATTCGCCAGTCGATGTTCTCCTTCAACGCTTGCGCATTGTCTCCAATACCTGGAAGGCGCAGTGCAACAAGTTCGCCAGCTTCCCGACTTGTCTGGCACACCTTTTGTGACCGAGGCCGGCGTATCTTATCATATGCGCGGAAGGCCATTGGGATCTTAACGGGTGTATCCACAAACGCGAACAAACTTTCCAGGACGAAGGCGTCTTCTATGGCCTGCCCAGCTCCTTGACCCTGAAAAGGAGTCGAGGCATGCGCAGCATCTCCCATCATCACAACGTTGCCCTCGCAGTACTTTGGAGCGGGCTTTTGGTCCCACATGGACCATGCAGAGGTTTCCGGTCGATCAAGCAGCTTTATGACCTTCTGCGCTTCCGAGCCCCACTCAGAAAACTCGACGGAAATTTTGCTATTATCGGCGTGTTGGACCCAGGGACCATCCCAATGATCGTAGGAACTGTTGATGGCTACAATATTCATCGTTTTGCCGAAGTCAATAGGGTAAATCATGACGCAGCCACCCTTACCCGCCCAGATGAAGGAATTTTTCGCAAAGCGCTCACCAATGGCATCCACCGCTTCTTCCATGGGAACAAGAGCTATAGCAGATTGATCAGCTATGGGATAATTCGAAGCTCATTGGCACATTACCTCGATAAGCCACGCTGCCAGTGAAGTCCGGATTGGTCGCCGGATGCTCTTCTCCGAGCAGATACTTGCGGACGACGCTGTGTACGCCATCGGCACCGATGATGCAGTCAGCAACAGCAGTGGTACCGTCTTTGAAGTGAAGTGAAACTCCTTTCGTGCCGTTATCGGTAACTTGATCGAGACGTTTCCCAAAGTGTGCAATTTCTTTAGGTATGAGAGAAACGAACTCATCCAGAAACTTCGCACGATGCACGGTACTTTGACCGGTTTCATTGTGAGGCGCCGCAATGACCTCGCCTTCCTTGGGCCCCATGCCAAAACGATACTCGAACCAGGTGTTTCTCTCCTCTTTCCACTGATTGTGCGTGGCCTGTGAGAGATATGCTTGTTCTGCTTTCGGATCAATGAGGTTGAGAGTTCGTTGGGCATTCGGGCCGAAAGCAACTCCTGCACCAATTTCGGAAAACTTGTGTGCTGCCTCATAGATTTGGACTTGAATGTGTTTATACTTGAGCAAGCCAATGGCCATGCAAAGACCTCCCATTCCACCTCCAACGATGGCCACATTAATCTTTTTGCCGTCTTCAGAGGCCGCCATCACTAAATCTCCTGGTACAGTGTGCACTGTGAAGGTCAATGCTAAATTAGGATTTTTCTCTTACAATTCGAGAACCGTGTGACGCTGTTGATCAATATGAGCGCTAGTCTTGAACTTGGAAGGGAAAGTGGCCTCGAAGCTGAATCAACGTTCAGACAAATAGATAAGCCGAAGGAGCTGGCACGTCTTCCTCCTAAGTCCGTGTCCTGGAGGCTTTTCATATCGTCTCCGCCAGTCAGTGACGTCTGCTAGGGCGGCGCTTTCTGCCCTCACTTACTTCTAGGAGCTGGACTAGTTGCGCTGTCTGCAAGGCTCGTGAAGCAGATCGAGCTCCCGGGCTAGTACTTACTAAGTTCTGAAGGCGTAGGCAAATGACACTTTGCAGGTATTGGGTGAGACAGGATTCTGGATCCACCATCTCGCAGGATTAGTCCTAGCAGACGGGTCAGGAGACTCACGAGGTTGCAGCATGATTTTTCATGCAAAATGTAGCGTAGGCAATGATCAGGATAGCGCTTTCGCTATTCCGTCTCCAAATCCAGCACCAATAGGTTCATCTAAACATCCATGGTGTTGCGGAAGGACTTACTTGTTGTAGTTAAAAATTTGCTAAGACTGAAAATGGAATAATGAGGGGCCCTTGGAGCATGGATCCATGGATGCATCTGATTAGAAAACTTAGTAATTTTTGACAAAGCGGGGAGGCCGCGCCAATGATGTGGGGCGACAAGTTCAGCTCAAGCAACTAGTAAACAATCATATTTATGCTAATACCTTCATTTTGCAGGAGATACGGTGTAGACAGGTAGCGCCCGGAGAAAGGTACGGAGTATGCGCGTCCATCACCGAGTATGCACGATCTAGATGATATCGTATGCACCACGGATGCGCAGTGGGAATGCTAAACAAGCTTTCATCCCGTTTCACTGCAATTCCACGTCAGAAGGAAATTGTGCATTCTGACTATCAGTGAATTGGCTCTTCGGGTTAGTCTCTGACGCCCTGGAGCCCACTCAGATGACGGTACCTGGTGCTCTGAGTTGACCAGGTACATCATTCACAAACGCTGACTTCTTGCGAGACCAAGGCTCCGAACTCCGTGAACTCTTGGGTTATTGTTTGAGTCCAGCACTCTAGAAATCTCTCACTGCTACATACCATTTTTTACGATGAACAATCAGGTTTCAAAGGCCATTGATGCTCTCCTTTCCGATTGGAAAACGGCATCACTCGGTCTTCTCGGCACGACATTCGGTTTGAGTGTAGTCTGGGTTATCAACGACTATAGAGCCTGGCTCGCATTTGGAACTGGAGGAACTCCCCCGAACTTCAGTGGGTACTTGAAGATAACCAAATTCCGGATTCTACGTGCACTGTCCGGCGACGACCTGAAAGACTCGTCGCGTCTGTCCTCAAATAGCACATCCTATATCGATGGACAACTACCGCGCCGACAAGGTTCGCCACCAAAAATCATCTCCCGCACGTTGCCCCAACGCCAATATCCTGCACCGCTCAGTTCAGCAATCTATAAACGTCTTCATGACTTACCCAGAGTCTACTATGAGAACCACAAGGACTTGCTGGTCCTAGACAAATCCGTGACTGAGGGCCGTAGCACCGACGCCATCTACGTGAAGCCCGGACTACCTGGTCGCAAAGCGGGTGCGAAAGACAAAGTTCTCGGCGACGAAATTGCTCATGTCCATCCAGCCGAGAACTCTCTGCACGTCTGGCTGACGGAGGTTGATGCAAAGAAAGTGGTGAATGCTGGCTGGGGACTACGTTTCCCATTGAGTTCGCTTGGTATGGTGGATAACGGTTGGACTTTCGTTTATGCCCCGAGATCGATGGAGGAGGTCGATGTGATCGAAACCATCGTCAGAGCTGGAGTCAGTCATCTCACTGGTCAAAAGATCTGAGTGCTTGATAGAGAAAGTATTGCTCTCGAAGATTCAGTAGCATTCACAGATTTAGAGAACCTACTTCACTGATATTGAATTTGAACCTGAGACTTTGGTGGTTCTCTCTGTCTATTACCAACATGAATAGCTCCAAAGTTTTGCTACAAAAGATACTACGATGGGTTATTGTACTTATACCTGCTTGTATAGGTATGTCTTTTACAACGTGTACACGAACATTTGAACGTGCGATCAATATTGGATGAAGACAGCCATTCATCAATCCATCGTCTATTCTCCACTATAACTTTATTTTGGCCCAGGGTTTTCCTACTATTTTCCCTGCAGCCCGTTTTTGTACAAAGGAGAGGCCTCGACTTCCCTCGCCCAGAGCCTCCACGCCTTATCTTGCGTAGCTTCAGTCATTTTTCGACAATCTTCTGCATGTCGCTCGGAAAGGCCGAGCACAGTTGCCGTTTCGACTAAGCCTCCCTCCTTTGCAGCTGCTTGAATCGACATCGCGTTGGTTTGAATGCCAGCAGTTATGAGAGTGTAAATTGTTCGATACACGGCGGTAGGAATATCCTTCCCATGCGTCGTGTAGCCGTGGCGTTTCATCAACACGACGTTTCTTTCTGGGGCTACCGAGTCCGCCGATGACGAAAATTTAGCTGCGAGAGAAGCACCGAGTTTCTCATTGTTGACAAGCATATCCTGCTGATAGGCATCGTCGTACAGAGGCGCAATGTCCCAAACGGGGACACTATTACCAAAGAAGCCGGCCATATGGTACATCGGCAGCAATGGCACAGTGCTGGTAGCATATGGCAGCACCGCCTCTGCGTGAGAATGTACCACACATTGAACATCAGGATAGCGTTTCAAGAGTTCACCATGAATGAAGCGCTCGGAATATCCCTTTTTCGCGTTCGGGTCCACAGGTGCACTTCCATCGACGTAATATTCAATCAAGTCGTCGGCGTTTTCCACCAGTGCTGGGGGCATGTATCCACACATGATGTAGATTTTTGGATTTTCGGGATGGCGCACAGAGATATGGCCGAACCCATCGACTGCACCATGGAAGTGCAGAATATGGTTCGCTGTCACCAGCATGCGCAGCGTCTTAACCGATTATCAGCTTTACCCAACTCGTGTTTCGTAATAGCCATCGCTACAGTACTTACCTCCTGGAGTTTGCTCGACGCCATAATGATAGTTTCAATCAATTGTGGAAAGTGAGAAAGATAGACAATTTACAATATTCCCAAGGCAGTGCTACCAGATCACATGCCTGAGAGTGTCCTCCGGGAAAGGTTGAGGGACCGCTATCGCGCCACAAGCGAATATTACACGATCCGCTTTGAACGAAACTCCCGAGAAGAGGCCTTTCGGGTTTTGGATAGACCGCAAGATGTCCGTGATGCTGCAGGAAGGTTGCAGTAGGGTGGTGAAGCGGGAGAGACCACAATCAGCCCCGGTAATTGTGGAGAATCTTGAAGGGGAATGTTGGCTCACTATCGAATGCAGTTAACTAGATCTACTTCGACATCCTGGTTACACGGCATCTACACTCGCCTCTCGCACGCAAGCTTAACCGCCGAGTCTGCAGCCATAACCACATGCATGTGCGAGAATGCCAATGGTTCTAAGTAGTTGAGGGGGCTAGCCTTTACGAGGCATGGGCTCATGTATTATGGCAGAAATCAGTCAGCTTAGAGATATATACAATACTGCTATAGTGCGAAGTGTCTGGACTTGCGACGCGGAATGGAGAAGGAGAAGTACTTTGGATCTTCTAGCTGCGGTATCCGTGTGGTAGATTGGGCCCCGCCAAGATGCATGTGAAGATCCCGCCAATGAGCTTCTTCCACAGTTGGCAGGAACACAACCTCAATACCGACTTTCCTATCCCAAGTGACAAACACTTTGTAAGCGGGTGAACGTCTGATCAATATCGGATGCAATGACTCGGCAACTGCGCGAAGCCAATCTCCTTGCATGATAGTGCCTCATCTCCATGCGATGGTGCCCGGATATACGGAGTATCGGTCTTGGGATATACGCGAAGGACCGAGGGAAAAGCCACAAGGCAAGAGGACAAGGCGTGAGCCGTGATCTACGAAGAGCTGCGAACAGAGCGGCATCAATGACTCTGAAAGCACTCACCGCCAGAGAATTCTTGGCAATTGTTCTCAGCACATCGTAGCCCGTGCTATGAAGGAAAGGTAGGTACCTCCGTAGTCAGGTACTAATCCTCAAAGCGGCACAAGCAAACGAAGACAAGTAATTATCTTCCGCATTTACATCTTAGTGCAATGCATGACTGCTTCAAAGAGCTTTCTTCTCTTCCTTCTCGTCTTTCTGCTGCTCTCTCGTAGATTTTGTCTCTCTCTTTCGTCTCACTAGAATTATTGATCAGTGCCATTGGCTTCATCTCATAAGCCGCGTTCACCATGTATACGGCTTCATTCGCATTCTTCGAAGCGCTTTGGAAGGTATGTGACGCTGTTGCTGTTTTTTGTGTTGGCACTTGTCTGATAAAATCAAGGGTGGTGTCACTCATTGCTTTGTCAATTTGGGCTCCGATCACCCTAGCATCATGGAGGCCATTGTCAAAGGTCAAAACGAGAAGGCTGGGGATTTCCCACGAATAATCACATGTCCAAATGAAATGGTAGCTTTATCCATGGCAGATGGATATGCCAGAGTAACGAACAAGCCACAAGCCGTAATTGTTCATGTCGATGTTGGCACGCAGAATCTAGGCGCTGCGGTACACAATGCGTCAACTGGTCGAGCGCCAGTCCTGATCTTCGCTGGCCTATCCCCGTATACTATTGAAGGTGAATACCGCGGCTCAAGAACAGAGTATATCCACTGGCTTCAAGACGTTCCGGATCAGAAACAGATCATTGCACAATACTGCCGATACACCGGTGAGATTAAAAGAGGTCGTAATGTCAAGCAAATCGTCAACCGAGCTTTGAACTTTGCGATGAGTGAGCCAAAAGGCCCAGTCTATCTTGTTGGCGCCAGGGAAGCCATGGAAGAGGAGATCGACCCCTACTCAATCGATCAGTCGCTCTGGACCCCGGCCGAATTAGGGGCACTGAAGAACCAGCAGGTGCGCCAGGTCTCGGAGATCCTGGTAAATGCCCAAGAGCCCCTATTGATTACAGGATATAGTGGTCGCAGTCACTCTTCAGTTGATGTATTGGTAGAGTTAGCAAATACTATCAAAGGTCTTCGAGTGCTGGACACCACTGGTAGTGACCTGTGCTTCCCAGCAGACCATCCAGCTTGGCTCGGGCTCCGATACGGAGTCGACGAATCAATTCGAACAGCAGACGCAATTCTCGTGCTCGATTGTGACGTGCCTTGGATTCACACTCAATGTCAGCCGCAAAAAGGCACAAAGGTGATTCATATCGATGTTGATCCGATGAAGCATCAGATGCCGGTCTTTTACATTGGTGCCATCGCTCGATATCGTGCTGACCCCGAGACTGCAGTCACTCAAATCATCGACTATGTCGCCAAAAATTTGCACGACAAGGTCAACCTTCAAGCTTATCATAAACGATTCCTAGACCTTCAACTGAAACACAAAGAACGCATAGAAAGCATTGCATCAGAGGCAGTCCCAGCAGGAAATGGGACGTTTGATTGCCCATTTCTGATCAGCCAGATCAGGAAAATTTGTCCGCCAGATACGATATGGGCAGTTGAAGCGGTCACGAATAGTACAGTCGTCTCCGACCAGATACAAGCAACAATTCCTGGTTCGTGGATCAACTGTGGAGGCGGCGGTCTTGGTTGGTCTGGGGGTGGGGCTCTGGGGATCAAACTCGCGACGGATGCCCAAGCTGGTGGAGCAAACAAGGGCAAGTTTGTCTGTCAAATTGTTGGCGACGGCAGTTACCTTTTCTCCGTGCCTGGTAGCGTTTATTGGATCGCTCAAAGGTATAGCATCCCAGTCCTCACGATTGTCCTGAATAATAAAGGTATTGATCCCCCACATCCGATCCCTGGAAAGTCATACGTTGATTAGTTGGATAGGCTGGAACGCACCTCGCAAATCGTTGCTGCTCGTTCACCCCCACGGAGATGGCTCTAGAGTCAGCAATGAAGAGTTGAACATCTCCTTTTCTCCTACGCCCGACTACGCAGGCATCGCCAAAGCCGCGGCCGGCGGAAAAGCCTGGGCAAGACATGCCGACACGGTAGATGACTTGCAAAGACTTCTCCCAGAAGCCGTGGAAGCAGTGAAAGGAGGCATCTGCGCTGTACTGGATGCGCACCTGGGAGGGCCTCAGGGTAAATTTGAGGGGAACCAGGTCCACTTTCGTTAGATAAGCGTTGACCGGTTCATTAAGCCTTATTTCCGAACATCAAACAACCAGTCTCCACTACTGATGGTCGTCTTAACCCACGTAGAAACTTTTGCACGAGGTTTTAGCGACCCAAATCCGATTCTTTGTAGCGCATTAGTCACCGTCGATCATTTTGAAGGAAACACGTACGGGGCTCGCCCATGATTGAAGCAACCACAAGCAATTGCTCGTTAGTCTCTGTAACCCGAGATGTGTACCAGATCTGCCGTGCTGGAATTACGATCTCGGGAGCCCTAAGGATAGGTGAAATTCATCACTGGCTCCAAGCAGATTTGATGTAACATTCCCTACTTCGGACCAGTTAGTTATCGGAACATGTGTCTCGAGGAGTCAGTCGTACGGAGGAGGATCATGCCGGTAATCTAGCCTCACGTCTTCGCTCTGCATAATCACGATCGGGTTCTTCTTCCTAATTTCCATCACATGTTCTAAGAACCATTCTTTGTAAATATCCAGGCGGTGCATGCTGTCTTCATGTTGCTCTATAGAGACAGAGGCACCAATTTGTCTAAAAATTCTCGGCGCATAGAGTCGTCCCACGAAGCCCATTGACAAGCTGGCGTGATCGGAGGGTTTCGAGAATGACAAGGATGATGCCACAAATATCACGTATCCGAGAAATCCGTGCGTAATGACATCGTCGCGACAAAGGCAGTCCTCCAGCCATGCGATGTATTAGTCTCCGCTCACTTCAAAAAATTTGATCTTGTCTGTCTGAGTATTAGGCTGGGTGTGAAGATTCATGTGTAGTAGGAGTTTGAGAACCTAGAGTAGCCAAGCAGTTAAGTTTTGGCGTTTGTCGTTTGTATAGCCTTCGTATGACGGTGTAGACTGTCAGAATATTCACCAGAGATCTCTCCTGGAAGGCATTCTACATGGGACCGCATCCAAGTTCCAGCACACAGTATAAGGCTAGAGCAGGCCCGAGGAACCATACATACAAGCGTACTGATTGCCGCCTACTCCTATAGGTCGTAAGATGTATAACGTTTCGGAGGTGAAGGAGGCTTTTCCCTTGATGCACATGGCACTTAGCGGTGAACAGCTTCCACATACACGGCATCCCTCTGTTCACGCTATTGGAATACCGCAAAGAGCTTTCTAAGGAACCACCGAAGGATGCTTTCCAAATTCCATACTTCAAAAAGCCAACAAACTCGGCGGGACCTAACCCTAGTCTCGAGAAGGCTGTGTGGGTGCTGTACTTACCTCTTTGGCTATTTTGCATAATTCGTCTCTCATTTCACTGAATATATCTATTATGCAGCATATGACAGAGTGCAAGACATCACGGAGGGTAACCAGTTCAGTTGCAGCTGTTGCAATCCTGGCCAGGAGTTGCGCTAGCAGTCCTTGCAGGCGGCACAATGCAATCCAAACTATTCCTCATTGTGTTTATGGCCGATGCTTTCTAGCCAATCTCATTTGGTCGGATCACCGCCGAAGTCATTGAGGCGGCATCTCCTTGCATCTTTCTGGGGGTATTGCTATGGTATAGTTGCAACTCTTCATGTACGAGATGTTTCCTGGTTGCATGCTAGGCAGTTTGAACCGTCACTAGAACCACGGTTGTTCGTATTGTAGACCAGGCGGGAGGCGGGATGTGGCATTTTTTTGGGGAGCACTGCAAGAGGAAGGTAATCACTAAGGTAGCTAGTATCAGCTCTGATGCAGAGAATGAGGACTGGTGAAAGACTGACATATCTTGCCGCAAGCTCTTCTCAAACCTCGAGCTCATTTGCAAAGTCACCTGTAATTCTTAAGAGGCAGCTCAGGAGACGGAGTCAGGAACTTGACTCCGAAGGCCCCTAAAGATGCCAAAATACGTTGCAGACCTGCGATCTTTCAGCCAAATTTGGACTTTGGACATCTTCAGAAACATTGATGATCATAAAAGAGATGGTGAGATCTCCAAAATACGAAGGGCGAGACATGATGAAGGTTTCTCTAGTTTGATGTCGTTGGACGGGAAAGCGGAAATTGGATTTGTGCCACTTCGTTACACCAAAAACTTTCAACCTTTCAGGCCAGACTACATGAACCTGGTCATACACAATCGTTCTGCCGAATTACCATCGAAATTGGCCTTCGTCAATCATAAAGGCTCAACTCTAGATCTCTCTTCGAATTTGGTGAATTTCCGGCGCCCGTGGCCCTCAAAATTACGGGCCGAAGGTTTCTCATTAAAATTTTCTGTCTACTGCTTAAGATCATTCTTTGCATCTCCCAATTCTATATTCGAGCGAAGCTCAGACAACAGATTGAAGGCCCTGCAGTCGAGCAAAAGAACGAATATTCCGGTTTTCTTTGGGGCTTTTACGCGTCCTCCGTCTTTCCCCTCTGCCTACAGCCATGGCAACGACCAACTGTTGAAGAGTATTCAAGATGCTGTAACATACTGCGACGCTTAACCGCAGTGTAAGCCCGGCATTTGTCAGTGTTCTCTGCAGCGATGCATCGCGCTACAAGAAGTTAGAACATCGTTTGGTTTGATGTGCGAGTTTTGAGCTTCCTCACCAGACTGTAGATCGTATGGGTCTGAGTCCCGAAAATTTTATGGCATGCAATGACTACTTATATGGAGTATGAAACAGGACCGAGAGCAAATATATCATGCGTGTAGCGTACATGATCTCCTAGAACTGCTCGTCAGATACAAATGGTGCCCTGGAGCCACACAAGAAAATCTGTCTATTTTTTTTTTTACTACCTGCCTTTACGCCAAGAGCTTGGATGCGTACACTTGATCAATCGCTCCCTTCGGACAGGTCCAGCGCTTCATAGGCTTGTTACCTCGGAGTATAAAATCGGACTTCAATATTCTACTTTACCAAAGCTCGGATTGCTCTTCTATTGCAAATTGCAACATGATAAAAGCGTAAGCCCAATCTGACAACCGAAGTATACGATACTGGCAAAGCGCCATTGTTGTTTTTTGACGTTTGCGTCATTCTGTCAAAGGGCGTGGAATGCGGTTTGTTTGCGGCGTCGGAAAGCCAACGAATTGACGTCTGAGGACTTCCTAGCATTTCTAGTCCGTTCTACCGTTGAATAATTACATCCGATTTTGCCTCATAATATTCTAAATCGCGACTGGAACACTGGACGGCACTATGGATAATGCCAATTTTCGCGCATTGGTTGCACCTCCTCCTGCAGACTTCTGGAGGGAGAATCCGCCTGATTCCCCGCAGTGTTTCGAGCATATTCAGACATTGTTGCGCGCCCGTGTCAATTCCCTTTCTGAATCCCATCGCCTTGCATTCTTCAACTATCTGCAAAAAGAGAAGCTAGTACCGGCGAGGATATCCATCGCCAAAAGACAGCGAGTGTTTCAAGAGGCGTTGAAAGCAATTTTTAATACCATGGAGAATGTAGACTGGCCTCAGGAACCTCGAAACCTGCGAATCCCAGCTTTGCTGGCCAATCGGATTCCTACAATGTCCAAAGAGGACGAAGACAAGCTACGAGAAGTGTACGCGTCCTCAGGAACTACATTGACATCCATGCATGGAATTCATCGCCAATGGTGCGAAGGGGAACCAAGAACGTTCAGTGAATACTTGAGTCATGCAGACTTGGTCTCTGAAATACGAGCAAAGAAATCCAAGGGAGCAAAGCCACAAGTTGAACGCACGCCAGAAGGACGTACCGCTTTCAAGAACGCCCAGCAGAAAAAGTACGCGGGGAAAGACCTGAAACAAATTTACGAAAAATATAGTCAATGGCTCCAAATACCGCGGACTAGAGAAGAATACATTGATCATGCTGATGTCATTTGCGACATTGAGGCTCACCTTAACGGGCAACTTGACGATGACTACGACCAACCAGTTGACCCAGATTTCCGCGAGCAATATAGAGACATTCTGCGGCGCAGGTACGGCAAGATGAGTCCCCAAAAAATGCATCGGGAGCATAGTCTTTGGTGTCAAACTGAGGTTCATCTCCATGAAGAATACCTTGACCACGCCGCCATTGTTTCGGAGCTTGATTCCTTGTCCGATAGTCCCACACAGCATATCAACCCAGAAGAGCGTCAGCAGAGAACTCCAGAGCAGCGCGTGGAGTTTAGACAAATGTACTGGAATCGATACCATGACAAGCCGCTCGAAGACATTTATTGGAATCGAGAACATTGGCTCCGAGGGTGTCCGCACGCAGTTGAGGAATATATTGATCATCAGGAAATCGTTCGCGAAATGAGGGAACGTCCAAACCAGCCAAAATTGGCCATGACAACCAGCAACTCAGCGCCAGAATCTCCTGGGGAGGTGTCGTCTACTTCGAGACGTACAAACCGCAACGCAAGTGCTCAGGTTCGGGATTCTAATACCAGTCCCACAGCCTCTACCCGTTCCGGCCGTGATACAGTGACAAATGGAAGGAACAACATTTCTACCGAGCCTCATCGTAGATCTCTGCAGACCAGGCGGTCTGAACGTAACGTGTTAGCACCTACGGGATCGCAAGAAGGGGCTGGGATTAAAAAGTCGGGAATATCGCACAAAGACTCGGGAGCTCCTGCCTCACCAAAAGGGAGAAGAACAGACACTCTCTCTAAGAACCGTCCCGCTGAGCTTTCTCCTCCAAAATTGACAGCTTTCGAACGCTCCATGCTTTACAAAGACGGCTGGCGCTGGTATCCAACCGCGGCGCCACTCTTCCCGTTTGCCGAGACACGGTACATTGCAGCAATCATGAATTTGAACACAAAGATTGATTTAGCTTTGGGCCCCGGTACGTTTTCAATTGCTGCTGAATCTCTCGTCTTTTGGCAATCGAGTGCGCTAACTGCATGGCAGGAAAAGTTGAAGAGCTGGAAAAAGACGCGCAGAGACGTCATGCTTTTGCCAGCGTTGCGCAGGAATTTGTGAATCACAAGGATCTAAAGTCGAGATATCCGCTTCCTGAGATTCCGGCATGGCTCAGCAAAGACGCGATGAAGTCGGGTTAAGTGACCAAGAGTCTACATTTGCTATTTTTCTTTCGGTTATGATACATTTCTTAATTGGCCTTCCCGTCAATTTTTCCAAAGTTGAGAGCATTCCTAATCTAAGAGATACCATGATTACTGGCGTGTTATATAGAAGATATGGTCTCGATGATTTTAGCCTTTTGTCCAGGAACTATCATGGATGATCTCCGCATTGTTGTTATTTCATCGCGCCTTCCAATCAAGCGTACCACTTGATTCCCAAGCGGACATTTTCCACACAGCCGACAACTAGAAAATTGCCAAAGGGTTTGGCGGGCACACCATTCTCTCTTCCACATTCATCGGTACACTCGTCGAAGAGACAATCCACCTGCCTTTCTTGCGGCTACCGTCGCTGAGCTTCTCCGAGTCCCACCATTCCCAATTGGCGTGCTCTAGAACGCGACCAATCATTCGTGCAGAATGTGCTCTTGGGCCTTCGGAGGTACGACTTCGAATCCCGCGGGATCCCCTGCCACAGTAGGAAATCGATTATCCCAAAGGTATCGCACCCTGTCCGCACTCCCTTCTATCCCGGCATACGCCATTGGTTTCTGCAGCTTCTCTCTAGCCGTGAAGTGCAGTATACCAGTCATCACGATGAGGATGTCGCCTGGGGGGAATGTTGTCTCTAGTTCAGCAGCTACATTCTGGACATTCTCAATACTGGTGCTGTGGCCCTCTGTTGGCTCGCATTGACTCCTGTGGCGATCTGCATATGCTTTGTAGTTGATCAGAACACAGCACTCCGCGTTGTTACCGCGCTCGCACCAGTGGTGAATGCTTTGTCGAGGGTGCGAGGGACATCGGACGAGGGGAGGCTGTGGTAGCATTTCCTAGGGGCAGCGTGAGCGGTATGCTTTAGATCATCCAGTTGCTAGCTCGTTTGGATGTTAGACGAGAGGTTGGCGTCGTAGCCGTTGAAACCGAGAGAAAGAAGGGAGGCAATGGTGTGGGTAAGAGTAGGTCGAGAAGCCGAGGGATGAGTACAGTGGTGGAGGGTCAGCTAGAGAGATGAATATGTGATTAAGTGAACAATACGAGATGGCGATTTCTTTCGTGCTCTGAGGATACGTTGACGCCTTTTCGAATCTCTTCCTGGGCTTTGAGGACGACTTCGAGTGTGAGATAATCAAGAATACCCAAGTTATCCCACTTGCGGTCTTTGTCAAAAATACTCCATGGCAGCGATGTGGCATCTCTGAAACAGAGAGTAGCTCAGCGAAGCTGGGATCCTGACCAGGCTGCTTTCCTGAACTTGTCGTGGGTGCTGAATGAAGAGGAATTGAGGGGACGCAAGACGGTGCTTTTTATCTAAAGAAGGAATCCCAAACAGGAAACATGGTACATCGAAGAGACAAAGGCGTAGGCAGCCTTGTCGTTGTCTTCGTTGTCGTGGACATTTGCACCCAATCGACCGGTATCGCCAGGCGAACAGGGCGCGGCCTAGGCTTGGCATGTGGTCTTAAACAAGACGCCTCTCAGATATTGAAACTACCCTCTTCAATAGCCTTCCTACTCCCAAAAAGACTCTTTAGAAGTTGGAAGCTAAACGGACTTGACGTCGACTTGCAGCGAATGTCATTGCGTGTTGAAGGGTGAGACGTGTGTGAGACAGTGCTTTAGAAAGGCTGCACTGGGCTCGTTCCGCACGCTCCAGTGCACATAATGTTTGCAAATCATCGCATATCAGGTGCTTTGCAGATACCAAGTGCTTTGCAGTCCGGTTTTGCAATGAGCTTCATCCAAAGGACATATCGACCTGCGTAACGGGTTTAGAACCGACCCTTGTCGTTTCATATCCATTCGCCAAAGAGTCTGTCCCCGTGGCTGATGCCTCTATCAGGTCTAGGAAAAGCAGAGACTCCACCCGTGGCAGGAGATGACCCGGAGGCAGGACTAATAGGGCTCCTCGCTGGAGTTGTCGAGCGCGTATTGGGTGCTGTAGTCGTCGAATATGTACTGGTTGAGCTATCAAGCTCGTGTACTGGAACATGGGCTGGCAACTCGTGTATGGGTATTGCTCCGCTGAAAGCCCGATAAGAATTGTGGCCTGATGTATTTGCTGCCGAATAAGGGCCCCGGCCGGAAACCGTTGTGTTGCCAGCTATGGTAGTATGCTGGGAAAAATTGCCTATGACTGGACTACCCATCATTTCGGCTTTTTGAATATCCTCACCAGGCAGTTCGTTACGCTGCACATAATATCCTGCAAGTTCATGGCGAGGATAGTGTGCGGGCACCGGTAGTTCGACTTTTCCGAAGGAATCCATTTCACTGGGAAGCATAGTGGTTGAAGAGTCAAAGTGAGATTTGTCGTATGAACTAACGTTCGGTGGTGATATCAATGGGTGAGCTGGTAGCTCGATGGACTTAGGATTCTTCCGCCGCTGGCGTATGCATAAGAGCAAGGCAACAGCCACCACCGCGAAAGCAACGATGACTCCCCCAACCACAATGCCAGCTTCTGCACCAGTGCTGACTTTTGACGACTGACTACTTTTTGGTGTAACTGTGCCGTTGCCGGGTTGGATTGCGACCAGCGCCTGCGCGGTCGACTGATCCGGAAAAACAGCTTGCTGGACTTGGAAAGTTGACCGCTCGTAATTCACCGTCACATAAGCTTCTTGGAGGAATGTTCGACCAAGAGTATATTGGGTATCATTGGTCGCTCGTTGAAGTGGAAAGTATCTCGAGGAGCCGTTGACCAAAGGCGAACTTACGTTAAGATCGAACGCAGCGTATGGAAAGATGATGTCGACTGTGGTGCCACCGTAAAGTTCTGTCCCAACTCTGAATGTGACGTTTGGATTTTGTGAAAGAAGCTGGTCGTGTAGAGTGTTATTTACAAGGTACAGACTGCTTGAGTCATCCCAAGTTATCCCGAACGCTTGTTCAAACGCTGCGCAGGCGTCTGTCGGTAGCCAGATTTGAGATACGGTCGAATCGATCCAGAAGAACTCAGGTTGAGGTAGCAATTGTGCCTGTGAATTTGTGGAGCGGATTGTTTGGATTGCAACCAACAGATCGCGAGAAGAGTCTGGGCCGAAAGGAATTGTAAGATTATTTGCTACGAAGCGCGTAGTATCGTAACCTCCCAAAGTCAAACTTCCAAATCCGAAGGGCTGTTGGTAAGAAGCTCCTGCTGTGTAACCCCATGATAAGCTTGGAATTTTGCCCTGGTCTTTCAATGCCGCCAACAAGCTCGGCTGCGGATCGTTAAAAGTGGTAAAGTTGATGGGCTGATTGTTTATCCCCAACTCCCCGAGATAGAAGTCTGGAGTAGCGATGCCGGTCACGAGAGTGCTATTGATGGTCGGCATCCCGTCTCCCTGCCAGCCCAGCGTCACCGTGTCATACCCCCAGTCACCATTTCCGCTCAGGCCCAAAAAATTCTCTTCCGTCGTTGTTAGCTCGAATAGTCCCTTCTCTGACCATGTTGAAGACTCATTTTTCTGAAACAAAAAACCACGAGCATCGAAGCAATCTTGTGGCTCGTCTCCGGCACAACCTTCGGGCAAGACTACCCAGAGCGAAGACTGGCTCGAGGCAGGAAGGACGCGGACGTTTTGAGAAGGGCTGCCTACGGTTGACTTGAAGCTAGACCATGGACCGTCATCTCCATCCCTAACCGTACTTGATCAGTTACTTGTCAGGAGAATAGCATTGTTGATTTTCGACACTCACCAATACTGAGAAGGAGGTATGCTTAGAGGGGTTTGGCCCGCAACAACAACAGGCAAAAGCAGCCAGAAGAGACGACCGATGGGGAATTCCATCTCACATCCCACCGTCCACTTCTCCAGGCCTGTTCAGAGTGGGCATGTAACCGCATTCCTCATTAAATTCGTTGACATGGTACTCGGTGTAGGTGAAATGCTACGGAGCAGACCGAAGTTTCTGCATGTGCAAATTCCGAGTCCTTGCTACGGCGATCCCCACGTCAAGAGATACAAAGTGATCCCGCGTCACGAGAAAGCGGCTCTCGGCCACGCATTTCTCGTACCGCTAGCATTGGGAGAAGTGCAGCTGGTGTAATTTCCCGGCGTTGGGTGATCGACATTTGATTGGGTCTAGACAGAGAGTTAAGCAGTACTCCGTAGCCGGCAGAGGTAACCGACAGCAGTCTGCTGAGCAGGTCTCAGTTTGCGGGAGCGACTAAGCCCAATTCCTACAAACCTTGGCGGGTTGATGTTGGGAGCTGAAGTGGGCAGAAAAGGGCGGGAAACACCAGTACATGAAGTGCCAGCCATTGTGGGTGAGGATCCAAGTACCCGATCGTACCCGTGATGGCCCAGCCTATCAAAACCAACGCCGCGCTATCCTATCGATTGTTTCGAAACGCGTCGCCTGGCAAGCTGGAGATCGCAATGGCATCCTTCGGATCACTTTCCTTCGAAGATTTGACAAATGATCTTGTTAGGCTAAGGATTCCCGCAGCAGCCTCACCGCAACCGCTTCTTCCTCTCGTCGCCGCCATCAATGACTTCCCAACCGCTTTTGTCCAATGCCCAAGATGATAGGACCGAGTGAGCAAAGTGTTTCAAGACAGCTAGAACCGGCCGACTTTGAATGCAGGTGGCTTTTCGCTGTCCACTGCTCGACTGGCAACTAGAATCGCCGGAGCCAACGCGAGCTGAACAGTGACCGGTGAAGTAATTCAGCTAAGCCCGGACAAGGACTTCTCATTTCCCGATCTACATCAGAGACAACAGAGTTCTGCTGAGCGCTGACATGCCCATTGCGACGCGTCGCTGTCTACAGCATGTCTCTCCCCTGACTGAATCGACACGGCACCACGGGTTGGGCTTAAGTTCCCCATGACCTGGTTTGATCCCTCTGCTGTTGTCTCTTACCCGCCGCCAGGGCCAATGGGGAACCTGGGAGGATTGTCCAACACACGCGGTACAGGGAAGCATTGCGATCTTTTTGTCTATCGTCAGGTTTTCGGCTTCGGGAGATCGTAGCTACACATGA
Organism: Astrothelium subdiscretum; assembly: GCA_021030935.1. Classification (NCBI taxonomy): domain Eukaryota; kingdom Fungi; phylum Ascomycota; class Dothideomycetes; order Trypetheliales; family Trypetheliaceae; genus Astrothelium; species Astrothelium subdiscretum. The sequence goes on from JAGFMW010000025.1 coordinate 152,080, forward strand.
AGGCAGCCACTAGCACGTCCCAATTTTCATCTGTGCACCAGCCGCAAACAGCAGTATTTGGCTCTTGAGCGGGTTCCGGACGCTGACAAGCTGGTGGCTCCATCCTCGCTCACGGGAGGATCCTAGCGGTCCCCTGTCATGTAGGTTGATCGTTCCCTTAAGTCCTGGGCGTGCCTTTGAGCTTCCTAATCTCACGCCAAGACCATTTCCTGTTGTGCAAGCTGCTATACAGCTTCCACAACGTCCACTCGTTTCTTGTGGCAGTTTTAGTAAATTCATGATGTTTAGTCTTTTGCTCTGTCTTTCGCTTTTCATCTCTTCTGGATTATGCGCAACTTTTCCGAAATTAGGTAAGCAGGAGCGAAGCCGTAAACAACAAGATGAAGGCTCATGATACTTAGGTTCAGCCATAAATGCCACTTCGTCTCAAAGTATAACCACACGACATACGACAGGAACATTCTCTCCTATTCCTACTTCGAGCCTGACACACTTGAGTATTGGTGTAGGGCCTCCTGAGAGGCCGTCGTCTCCAAATTACAACGGAACCACGACAGGGCACAGCTATCACCGCTTGTCGACGCAATCTCAGTTCTTCTCGACATCTACAAATGCGACAGCGACGGATGGCCACATCCGCCTGAGTCTTTCGAGCAGTCCGAATGCAACTTTGACACTAGCTCCCACCTGCAAAGGCAATTGCAGCTGCGTCGGTGAATGTGGCATTTACCCACCAGATCTCATTGAAATCCAGTGGCAGCCTTACCATGTGGTCTCGACCGTAACTGCTGCGACCGTCTTCCATGTCGTACACAACGGAACCAATTACACGGCTACGAGTATCAAACACAACACCATGTCGGATGGCCGCAGATATCAAGACTTCAACGCTGGAGGAACCACCCAAACAACAATCACGTACGCTACAGCACTCAATGCTTCGACGACTAGGGTTATGTATGAGCACTTTTTATCCTTGAGGCTGAGCTTATATCTAACCATTCATGACTTATAGTGTTTACCCGACCCCTGTGACTGATTATGTAAATACATATGAAGTCATTGGGGCCATCAAGACCACCGATGCTGCGGACGGGCAGCCTACTTGCATTTCAAAAGGTCTTCTGGTTGGTGGTGGAGCCACTTTTGCCCTCCCCTCTCATCCTTCTTTAAGTTTTGCGGGAAATTCCTGGGGTGTTGACTATAGCGCGAACCCGATAGGAACTTTGATGACCGCTATAGTTAACACTAAATCCGGAGACCGTAACTTTTTTAGGTCCGCCTTCCCTGACCAAGTAGAGTTTTCGTCGTGTATAAGTCATACACTCGACTTCAAGCCTTTCCCAGCGGAAATGGAAAGCATCATAGAGGGCGTCGCGTACCTCACAGTTACTTCTACGACTCACACAAATACGCCACTCTCTACACCGGCAAGACCATTCTCTGCGCCTCCCTATAGTCCCAATTCGGCATCGCCCAAGGGATCATCACCTCCCCCTGCTACACCTGCTCAGTCACCTGCCCCGGATTCTCCAGGCATTACAGGACCAGCCGGGGTTATCCCTGCCATTGCAAACAGTGGAAACACTCAGGCAAATACTCCAACCCAGAGATACTCCAACCCCGCACCATCAATCATTCCTGCGATTATTGGCGGTGGATCGGGTCAGACTCCAGATGCGAATTCGGCACCGACTGCAGGGCTGCAGTCGGCACCTAATGCACTACAGCCGGCTCCTAGTCCAGATCAACCAGCGCCTGCCCGAAGTCAGCCAGCGCCTGCTCAGGGACAAGCGCCTTCTACTCAGGGAAAAGCACCTCCTGCTCAGGGACAACCAGCCCCCGCTCAAGGTCAGGCAGCTCCTGCTCAGGGACAAGCGCCACCTGCTCAGGGACAAGCACCTCCTACTCAGGGACAAGCGCAACCTACTCAGGGACAAGCGCCACCTACTCAGGGACAAGCACCTCCTACTCAGGGTCAGCCAGCTTCTGCTCAAGGTCAATCAGCCTCTGCTCAGGGACAAACGCCACCTGCTCCGCCCCCAGGGCCAGCAACCTCCTCTGCGCAGGTCATATCTGGTCTTCGTAGTCCTATGCCATCGATCATTGTAGGCTCTACAGCTATCCCAGTGAATACCGCCGCCCGCCCTACGATTATTGCGGGCAGCTCAACTGCTGTACCTATTTTCGGAGTCGGGTCGTCTACCGTTGCTCTTGGGCAGACTGCCATCATTTCCAACACTCCGGTAGCTTTCATCACTTCCGCGGGTCAAACTCACGCCGTAGTTGGTGGAACAAGCACCGCTCCACTCGCTGCACCCGTGTTTTCCGCTCCAAACCCAGATAACCAGGTTCAATCCGCAAATCCGGCCGGGCCGGCCCCAGGCCCGGTAACGGTTGGCAGCCAAACCTTTGTTCCCAATTCGCAAGGCCAATTTATTGGTAATGGACAGACTTTAGGAGTTGGATCCTCAGTCACACTGGGCGATGGACCTTTGCCAACTACCGTTGGCTTACAAACTAATGCAGCAGGTAATACTGAGTTGGTGGTAGACGACAGCACTTCTCAATTACCCCCTGCGTCGGATGCAACCCCCGCGACAAACCCTGTATTACAAGCTGCTGGCCAGCGTGCAACTCAAAATTCTCAAGGCCAATATATTGTGGCGGGACAAACACTGGCCCAGGGGTCGACAATAGTCGTGCCGGGGAACGAAGGTGCACCTGGAACCACTATCGCGTTACAGACGAACAACGGGGGCCAAACTGCAGCAATTATCAATGGTCAAACGTCTGCTCTTGCACCCGTGCCTACGCCTTTTCCGCTTGTAATCGGGTCTCAAACGGTGCAGCCCAATTCTGTGGGACAGTTTGTGGTTTCTGGGTCTACCTTGACACCAGGCGCGGTAGCAACGATACAAGGAGCTTCTGGGGGCTCTCCAACGATTGTGGCCTTACAAACAAATAATGGCGGCCAGACTGAAGCCGTCGTCAATGGCCAGACGTCAAAACTTAGTCCTGCGCCCAGTGGAGCGCCGCTGTACGTCAGAGGACAGACGATTTATCCGAATTCTCAATCTCAGTATGTCTTATCTGGGCACACACTTTCTCCTGGATCGACAGCTACTATCCCTGGTGGTGATGGTGCTCTGCCAATGACTGTGGCCTTGCAAACAAACAATGGTGGTCAAACTGAGGCCGTCGTTAATGGCCAAACCTCAACACTTGGTCCCGCGCCCAGTGGAGCGCCGCTGTACGTTGGAGGACAGACGATCTATCCAAATTCTCGATCTCAGTATGTCGTATCTGGGCACACCCTTTTTCCGGGGTCAACAGCTACTATCCCCGGTGGTAATGGCGCTCCGCCAATGACAGTGGGTTTGACTACCGACGGAGTTGGACATATTGAAGCAGTCGTAAACGGGAAAACGTCGATGCTCTCGTCGCCCGAGAAATCGTACAGTGCTGCCCCTATCAATGTCGGCGGGCAAGAAATATATCCTAATGCTCAATCGCAATATATTGTTGCTGGCAAGACACTGACGCCTGGTGCCACCATCACCATTCCCGGCAGCAACGGTGGTCCGGCGTCGACAGTAGCTCTACAAACTGACAACGCCGGCCATACCGAAGCCATTGTCAACGGTCGAACCTCTACCCTCAGTCCGGCAACCCCAATCACTTCCGCTCCGCTCGTCATCGGTAGCCAAACGATTCTCCCTAATTCGGCCGGGCAATATGTCTTTTCCGGTAAGACACTCAGCCCTGGTTCTGCGATTACCATAGCGGGATCGAATGGTGGTCCATCCACCACAGTGGCCCTCCAGACTGACTCTGCTGGCCATACTGCCGCTGTCATCAATGGACAGACCTCTGTTCTCGCTCCTTTCCGTCCGACCACAGCCGCGCCTCTCGTAGTCGGGGGTGAGACTTTGCTCCCAAATTCTGCAGGCTCTTATGTGGTTTCTGGGCACACTCTCACTTCAGGTTCGACGATAACGATTCCAGGAGATTCACCTGGTGCACCAAGCACCACAATTGCACTGACTACCGATGCACAAGGAAGTGCCGAGGCTATCGTCAACGGGCAAACGGCCACTCTCAAACCTTCAGCTATCACAGCGGCTCCCCTAGTCCTTACCAAGGGAGGGGAGTCGCTCCTCCCCGACGCTGCGGGCGATTACATCGTCGATGGTAAGACCCTGAGCGTCGGAGGCCAAGTCACCATTCCCGGCAACACTCCTGGCGCCTCAAGCACGACCATCGCGCTCACCACGGACGCCGCTGGTCACACGGAGGCCATCATCAACGGCCAGACATCGACTCTGACCCCACTCACTGCATCCGACGCCGCTGCCCCGATCGTCGTCGGCGGCAAGACCATCACGCCGAACGCGCAGGGCCAGTACGTCGTCGATGGCACGACGCTGAGCCTGGACGGAGAAGTCACGCTGGGCAGCGGGCCGAGCAAGACGACGGTCGACTTGACGACCGATGCCGCGGGGCACACCGAAGTCATTGTGAATGGCCATACCAGCACGCTTTCGACGTCGGCGGCGGCGGGAACGGGTGTAGGGAACTACATTATGTCCGGTGCGCCTGCCAGCGGAGCCAGTCTGGGAGTTGGTGGAGGTGGCAGATGGATAGCTGGGCTTGGGTTGGGGATGTTGACCGGTGTCGTTGCGGTAATGCTGTAATATCTGACTTCGGATCTCTTGGCGCACTTTTCCTTTAAATATGGGCTGGGAAAAACTGGGGATATCTGAGCGACTTTGGGCTGGGGCTTCTGAAATAGGGTTTTGAGGATTATATTTAATGTATGAGATATGGGATACCTGGGACGCCTTCATTTCTATATTCACCTTAGATATTCGATTCAATGGATGGAAATGCTCTAAAGCATAAATTGTGATGGAGCCTTATTCGATTTCCGAGATTGAATAGATTCGATAACGAGGCGGGGATTCCTAACCCTTAAAGGCCCGCAGCATCGTCTTTTGAACATAAGCAAACATGTATGGAAACTCTTCAGCCCTTCCCAAATGATCTTTAGATGTCGGAAGGCCAGTGACTTGGTCTTGTCGAGTCGAGTCGCCGAGATAGCATTTGCTGGGGTTCAGAATGCCATCGAGCTTCGCAGTATTGAGTTTTACGCACGTAATCCAGTATTTCGCTATTTACGCCAAGCTACCAATCTAATGGAGGCAGTTCAGGTGGTTAATTTGTTGAGCACATAGTCCAGAAGAGCTAAGCACCGAGATGTAGGCGTGTTTGTGAAACTAGTTTCCGAGAGCCATGGGCAGCGACAAACGGTGAAACGATTTCAACCTTTTTCAGTGCCATGACTTGCTTATTTCCAGATGCTACATTCTCACGTCTTATCGCGCCCGAAGTGGATTTTATCTATGCAAGAACGACGTTCTCGTCATTCCGATTACGTCAGAACCATAAATCTCCGAACCTCTAGGATGCAGATCAGCCTACATTCTATAAAGACAGTTTGATCGTCAGCAGACTGGATAGAGCGGCGTCGACGGTTGATATTCCAATTGATCTTCGTGAGTAAAATTCTATTAATTTTCCCAAATACGTACAATGCTCTAGCAGGATCGCACACCTGAGCAGAAGAAGCTTCAATGGAGTGACACATTTCCAAATGTGAATTGCGGAATGTCAATTTTACTCACGGTCCACGTCTTTCCGCCATCATTAGTCGTCATGTTACCAGTGACTCCCGGGTCCTTGGAAACAGTTTTGATGTAGTCCGGGTCCGCCACATCCAAGACGATTTTGGTGTTTATCCATGCTGGAGTAAAACGAAACGCATTAGCCCCATTCTGTTCCCCAAATGAAAGGCCTATTCAGACTTACAGTGAGCGTGTGCAGTCCCGCAACTAGTTCGGTTGCACTCTACGGCGCTCCCCCAGGCTTGGGCATGCCCATCGCTGGTGGAGAGCGTGGAGACCTGAGTGCCATTGACGAGCACGGTCTGTGTGTAGTTTCCGGTGGCATCATCGAACTTGTCTGCACACAGGACGTAAGTCCGGTGTTTTGTGGAAAATCAGGTCGAATATTAAGCGTGCTTACAATGCATCGTCACCAGCTGGCCGACATTAGCGGTGGAGCCGGGGGCTTGGACGGGCGTTTGCGAGCTAGCTTTAACGAATTTCTTTTAGTACCTTCCCCTCAGCAGCGATAAACTCGAGTATGCGACGTACGCCCGGTCTTAGCATACGTATATGCAAAGATATTCCAGTTACTTGATCCGCGGTTGTCGGCAATAGACTGGATCAAGTCCCCGTTTGAGGTTTCCATTCCGACCCAGAGGGCAGTGTCTCCTGAAGAATTGTTGGGGGTCTGGGGCAAGATCAGAGTAGATGTGGATTCGCGGATCCAAGTGTTAGACGAGGCAGGGCCAGTACTGAAGGCCGGGCCAAAAGCAGCCTCGACGGAGGTGAAGGCTACGGCGGCGAGAAGCGAAACTATTTGACGTGTGGAAGACATGATGATGAAGCTGGCTTAGTGCTTGAAAATGGTGCCGGCACTCTCTGCTGGAAAAATGAGAGACTCAGGCTCCTTTTTATGTCACCTCGGCCGGGGCTATGGAGCATGGATGATGATGAGCTGTCGGAAGTCCTGACATCCCTACCATGGCATTTACGACGGTGAAGAAATCAACATAGCCACGTAGCATTGATACCTCGGATACAGTCATGTACTTAGTACTGCAAGAAGCGGAATCGTTTGGTTTCTCCTAGTTTAGGGTCGGAGGCGTGTTAACAAATGCGAGTGTTTGAAGCAATAGTCGTTCCGAGTCGGAGGGGCTCTCCATTCGCTCTGCCTTGGTCTAAAGAAAACTGAAGTACGTATTTCGATTTTCTCGGTATTTCGGAAGTCTCCTCGGGGTTGTTTGGCAGATTTTCTGGAGCACGGTCGACTGGATAGAAGAAACTATTCTGGAATACGCGCCACGAGGCGTTCGCAGTTGAACCACCAACAGTCCAGCACTCCGTTTGGAAGTGTGGAAGTACGGATCCCCGGTCGCATATTTGTATGCAGCCAATTGTAATCCCAACTTCTTGAGGCAGTAGCTAAGGCCGTGGTTTGAGTTAGAATTCAAGGAAATAAAGACGAAAGGTTCTTCGGCAGAGGCCGGCTTTCATTTGAAAGGAAATATTGTAGACTGCCTTCCATCCAACTCAACCAAGAATGCGCCCATCTCTATATCAGATGCCTGGCTACTGAGAAACTCCCATCCTGCGTCTTACACACAAGCGGCCAGATTATGCGCCACTTGGCCTTCTTCTCTCGGTCTTAACAAGATGGGAACGACTGCGCCGCAAAGGAGCCCTTTAGCCGGCCGAGCCAATCATATCCCTCACATTCAATTTTCTTATCTAAATTTTTAAAGCATCATCGTGAGAATTACTTATCTAATTATCGGAAAAATTCTATACCCGGAAGGACTATGGGACTCGCAATTGCGGAATAGACCCTTTTGCTCTGTCGCCTCAGAACGCCGATTTGACGACTAACACTAACTCCGCACCGAAGCTCAGGCTATTTAAAATGAATCGAGAATATATTTGAAAGATGCGCCGGAGCCGTTTTGCAGGCTTCTCCGAGTAGTATCCGGCACGACCATTCCAATCGCTCTCGCGTAAGAGCAGAGCTCTGGACTCGTGGTGATACAAGATCCCGTGTTTCACCTCATGCCCGGGTCCGCATTGAACTCCCTCATTCTATATGAGTATTCCGTATCTGCGTATTTTGATGCAGCTCCTCGTCCCTGATTCCGTCTATTTCTATTCCTATAGCACGTCTTTATCCAGAAGATAAGTCCCACCACGAGTAGAATAACGATAATTGCAGCGATGACAATGCCAACGATAGCACCGGCTCCAAGGGAGTGGGTTTCGTTCTGGCCACCGCTAGATGCGCTATCACCGCTCGAGGTACCGACGCCAGAGGAACTGCTACCAGAGTTGTCGCCGCCGGAAGAGTCGCCGCCACCGATAGAGCCACCTGTTGCTGTGGATGCAGAACCTGATGACATCATTAGCTCGCAAACAAAGCAATGACTCAGAAAATTGCAGTCGAGGAAATGCGTGATGATTGGAACGTGGATGTCTGCTGACCTCCATCTGTCGGCGTAACAAGAACCTTGACAACACCCCCCGTCTCGGCACACGCATAACTCGTTAATCCCTCGGTTTCAAAAGCAGCGCTCGTTACTCGTACATAAGAGAGACAGGATGGCGTTTCCGCGTTGCTATAGTGCAGCCTGCATCAGTACCGAGATCGATAAGGTTGATTTACAGCATTCGAAGCATATGCCTGGGTGAACAAGCGACTAGAAGAAAGCGGTAATCTACCATTGTAGATATGAAGTGTAGACTTCCGAGCATATATCAGGCTCGTTACAGCCGGTGCCGAGGTAATTGATACATGTGCGCCAAGCGTTAACGCAGCTGGCTTGGTCGCAGCAGAATATCGAGTTAGGGGCGTCGGTGGGAATAGTCGGTGTCAAGCTGCCGGGACAGGAAACAGGAGAGTCTATCGTAATGGTCAAATCGCCAATATGATGATGCCCGCGAGAGGGTCATACTGCTATCACCACCGACATAGCCCCATACATATCCACCACCTGACGCACTTTGTCTTCTAGCAAGAGTAGGTGCTGGCGTAACGGTAGCCGACATGATAGTTGACTTGGTTTGCAAGAAACAAAATGGAAGAGTAGAAATGCGCTTACAAGATACTTTTCGAATGTAGGAGGGAGGACGCCTTCAAATGCGCGTCTCACACTAGAGCGAACCCTCGGCTTAAAATAAACGAATCGATGATTCCGCCGCATCTCGAATTGGGAGTCAGCGGTACCTCGTGGGAAGGCAGCCATCTTAGAGTCGTTCCCGTGGCGCCGCTCGTTTGTAGAAAGCTGAGCGCGCTCTTAATCCATTAGGAGAGAACCTCAAATGCGCCTGCGGCACCGTCCTTAACATGGCTGAGATCTACACTGGGTACTGGTGAGGATCAGGGCCGAGACCAGGGATATAACGCAGGGCCATACACCACCCAAATCATTAGGGTTGGCCGATTAGGTGGGGGGAATTCTCAAAGGCTGAGGCTTGATGACGCGAAGCAGAGGGCTCATACAGATGCGGTTTGGGTCAACTAGGCTGTGGTGGGTTGGGAAGATGTGGACGAGGAAACAGAGATGCGGAGGATTGATTGGCTCCAATCCTTGAATGCAGGGGTTCGCACACCCCTGTCGCGCTTACCCCGGGCAAAACCATTTTAGAAAGGCCAAACTAGTCATGCCATTATCGTGGTGGTAGTACGGGTGAAATACGCTGCCACTGCAAGTTGCAGCGAAATTTACGGCATCTTCTACATCTCCTAGTACGATACACGTACTGGCTTTCCACATCAGAAGGATCTGCTCCTGAAGCGCTGTCGTCCTAGGTGGTAGATTTGTCGACATGAATACACAAACGATCGCGATTTTTTATGGCTTTCAGGCTGGGACCAGGGTTCAGGATTTGGAATCGCGCCAAGAAATGCGGCTTAGTCGACCCAATCACCAACTTAGGGTTACGGCTTGGTCTGAATCCAATATCGAGGAGAGAGAAAACGGATGCGCCAGGCCGCGGCCTCCTCGGGAATGGGTGCGGTCTTGACCTTCATAGATAGGGTCTCGAGATAGGAATAGCCCTTGACCGTGGGTCGCAGTGCATAAATGACTGCCAGAGGCCTGAGATATCCTTGGCTAGAGCAATTTCATTGACCTCCCTCCAAGTAATCACGTTGTTCTTGCCATACCAAAATGCCTACCAGAAAGCGACGTCTCCTTTGTTTCGATGGCGGCGGCGTTCGCGGCCTATCGTCCCTATATCTTTTGAAACAGTTGATGGAGTCCATCAACTATGATAGCCCCCCCAAGCCGTGTGAGTGGTTTGACATGATCGGCGGGACCAGCACCGGCGGGTAAGTTCTACCATCATTTCATTTTTCGGCTATGCACTCCCACCGTACCCATAGCTAGCAAATAATGATTGGAGTCCTCCCTATCTCCAGTTTGACGATTATAATAATCAATAGGTGGGCTTAAGATATATCTTGAGCCTATTCACGATCATTGTTACGATCGTCAAACTGGAGATAGAGAGGACCCCAATTATTATTCGCCAGCTATGGGCTTGCACACCTGCAAAACCGAATCAGTCTACATGGCTTTCTTGCTAACAGTCAGAGGCTGATCGCAATCATGTTGGGTCGGCTAGAAATGACAGTAGACGAGTGCATTGATCAATATATTGCGCTTTCGAATAAGGTATTTCGGAGACAGCATGTGTTGCCAGTCAACTGGCGAGGCAGAGTTCAGCCTAGATTCAGCACCACGAGGCTTGACGAGGCGATCCAAAACATTATCGCAAGTAGCGCTGTTGTCCAGTCGGAGGAAGGTACAGGGAGAGATGCCATTATGCGAAGACAAACACCGAGCGGATGCAAGACGTATGCGGCATGCCAGCAAATTAGTCTTCTTCAGGACTGACTGTCTCAAGGTTTGTAGTAGCTCTTTCCGGGGAATTTGGGGATTATCATGTTGTCTTTTCCACTTACGGTCGCCGCGGCGAGGCGAACAGACGTCTTCACGACTCAGCCAAAATCCGGGAAGCTGCGAGAGCTACATCAGCAGCCTCCTCATTTTTTGATCCCATTCAAATAGGCAACCCGCCACAGAAGTTTCTTGATGGCGCCGTCGGTCATAATAATCCAATCACCGTACTTTGGGATGAAGCCAGACGTCTTTGGCCACCTGAGCCGAGCGAGACAATGGACGATACTATCGAATACGTGGTCTCCATCGGCACGGGCAAGCCGTCGGCCGAGCCATTTGGCGACAGTCTTGTGCAAGTCTTCAATACGCTCAAGGCCACGGCAACGGAAACCGAGAAGACGGCAAATCAATTCGTGCGCGACCATGCGGATCTTCTGAGACGAAACGGGTATTATCGATTCAACGTAACGCAGGGGCTTGAGCGGGTGGGATTGGAAGAGGCTGACAGAGCAGGAGAGATTGCGGCCGCAACAGCCAGATATGGCGATGAGCCGGATGTGCAGCTTATGTTCCAAAGGCTTGTTGAAATCTCCCAGGCATCAGCAGCTGCGGCTCCGAGCAATGATATTGTCGGAGGTGGGTAGGAGTCATAGGCGTATGTTGTCCAATAGACTGACAATTCCATGAGAACGCAATTCGAACCAAAAGTATCGTGACGTGAGTCCACGAAAAGGCCGCCAGGGCGCATCAGCATATAGCACTCTTGATTCAACGACGAAGTATATCGCTAATCGAACCCGGCACCAAGTACCAGACTGCTACTGGACTCATTTGACCCCGGACGCTCTGCGCGTCTACGAGACAATGTATGATGCCTGCAAAGATGCCGATGGCCTTGTAGACTGTAAGCCAGCTCTCTGACAAGACAGAATCCCGGTTGACCTAATGATAGTTGGAACATTTGCTAGTCAGTTCAACAATCGAAATCCACGACAGGAATTGGTGGTCGATTGTTGGACACGCCTGGGTTCAAAAAGCACCTCCCTCGATAAGCACCACACCCTTGCCGTAACCTACATGATTCATCTCGAGAGCATGATGGAGAGAGAGCACCTGCCCCACGAATACGATCGACCACTCATCTCAGATCGGAGGCGAAAAATCATATCGCACTTTGGTAAATGGGTCGAGTGTCACTGCAAATGTGGCCGAAAATGGAGCTACGCCAACAGCGAAAATGGTATGCAACGGGATGTCAACAGTTCGAGGGAATGTACTGTGGACAGGTGGATGAGGGCCTCGTCGATGATGAAATGGCGATTTTCTCGGGGTAAAGAGTTGGAGGAAGATAATCGAAATGAATGGTTTGGACGTTCTTCGCGGTAAGGGAGGTACCTATTCTACGCGGTAGAATACGTCATTCCTACGCCAGTCCTTGTTGATTAAGGTTGTCCTTGGTGTCGCATATCCTCGCGCTCATGATCAATATGGGAGAAAGAATTGTGTTCAGACTTCAATGGTGCAGTATCCTCAACCATATGAATAAGCGGCGAGATAACGCAGAGGATGTGCTGAGGCACGGCTACTGCGACTCATGCAAGAAGCTTGGCGTCAACCTAATCGCCTCCACGTTTTCGTGTACACTCCAGGTAGGGTATGCTCTTACAAATTAGGCAGTTCTGGATATATCAGCAAGCAGGGCTCCAGCCTCTCTGCCTCGGGCACATGGCAAAATCAATTAGTATTTTGAAGATCGCTTCACCCCACCAATAACCCAGGAGAGATATCTTGGTTTCATTGGCACCAGAGCCCTTTATCGATAAGGAGATTGTCTTGACCCACGCCCTGCACGACTTTCGTTCCTTCGGCAGTCCGGCACACCATCCCCCACTAACAAGGGTATACGACTTGTCCCTCATGCCGATAATAAAAGGCGCCGTCGAGAGACATGCTCTCTTGAAGCTTTGTCTCCCAGATTCTTCATGGCCAAAGATCATGACGACGGCGTGAAGGTGAACGGTGTAAGTGAGAGCACGCCTCTCATACCTTCAGACACTTCAGAAGAGCGGAAGAAATGGAGTGTACCTGCCATCTACCGGATCTTGTTTTGCGCATTCATCGTCTCGCTATCGTTTGGTGTAACTCAGGTTCCGTAAGCAACCGTCTCTCCATCGCGACTGACCCATTGTCCAATTACCGCCCTCTGCGTTAATGTCTGTGTACTGACCATTCTGAGATTGATTTACGTGTTCCGACTAATGACATGTGATGCGTATTATGAAACACACCTCATATCAGTTAGAGGACCTGACCGCTGTTCAGTCCCGGAGATTGAGGCCAGCACTGCCCGAGCTGTGTCTTTGCTGGGAGCATCCACTACGTTCTTCGGCGTTGCCAATCTTTTCGTGACAGGATGGGCCATCAAAAGATTCGGTGTCAAACTTGCCTTGTTCATCTCCGTGTTTTGGCCTGCGGTCCGTCTGGCAGTGCAGAATATTGGCGTGATGACTGGTAATAACAATGGAATACTGATCGTGCAGTGCTCACAAGTCATCACCATAATTGGAGGGCCATCGGGCTATCTGCTCGCGCTCAATACATTCGTAGCCGAAGTTGTCGATCAGAGGGAACGTACAGGCTACCTTGGGCGACTACAAGGATGCAACATGTTCGGAACTGCAATCGGCTTTCTTGCAGGCGGCCTTCTCAGTGATGCATTTGGGATATTGTCCCCTTTCCGTGTAACGTTGGCACTTTTCCTCACATCTTCTGCCTACGTGCTTCTATGTCTACCATGGATTCCGCCGAACAAAGCAGTGGTTTCTCGAAGCTCAAAGGGATTCGCACGATTCTTTGGGCCGCTCAAGGCTTTTATTCCCCAAAAATGGGTTATGCGTAGTGGCCAGGTCAAAAGACAATATGGAGCGCTCGTCCTTGGAGCGGGCACCTTTTTTGGTGTGCTTGCCACAGGCTACGTACCTACACTTCTCCAGATGTACTCCACTGACGTCTTTGGATTTGGTACGACTGAGAACAGCTATTTGATCTCAATGTACGCTTTGATTCGTGGACTTTTCCTGACAATGCTATTTCCTCGGATGATTTCTGCTGGTCGGCACTGGCTTGAGAACAGAGAAAAGGCAAAGAAAAACGCGGCCTGTGGTCCAGCAGAGTCAGGCATACCTGATATTCCGACCGAGCCAAACGAGATCCCCGCTCCACAGGCGATTGACCAAGATGAGGAGCCCGTCGAACCGCCGAGACCTTCAAAAGAGCAAGAGACATTCGACTTTGACTTGTTCTTTACCAAGCTCAGCCTGCTTGCTGATGGCATTTTGACCGGAGCGGCATCCTTCGTCGGACAAGGCTGGCAACTGTACATAGTCGCTGCCTTCCTGCCTTTTGCATCAGGGACAGGAGCGGCTTCTAAGGGAACGATTCTACAAATGTGCCCGCCGGCGGAGCGGACGGATGCGCTGAGCGCAATCACGCTGCTTGAGTCGATAGCGAGGCTTTCAACAGGTAGGTTTATGGAGCAGACCTGGAGGTCCAATTATGGAAATGAGTGCTGACATTTCCTGCCAGCGAGTCTTTTTGGGTTGGTCTTCGCTGCATTCGCGGACATAGGGAAAGCCTACCTCGTATTCATTTGTAATTCTGTGAGTGGACTCTGTCGGTACTGCTCTGGCATGTATGCTGATTGACTTGGAGGCCATTGCAATCTTGGGATTCGGCGTATTACTACTGTCACGATTTCCGCCGGACGGAAGTACACGATTAGATGTGGACCGAGACGATGAAATGAACAGAGAAACATGATGGTTTTTCTATTGACTAAGCAATCCTCAGGTACAAAAAGGGTAGACATATATTGTCTTGCTTAAAACGTTAAGATTACACATTCGTCAGCTTAGCTCCATGCCGTACTTTTGGGCGTCTTTCTAGAAAGAAGACGAGTTTCCAGTCAATAAAAGCAGGTGCCCATGCGCGACTTGTTAAAGTCTTTTATCTTTATTGGTCCGTTATCACATAGCACTTCTTCATCTATGGAAATGCGCAAGGTATTATCTGGCATGACTTTGCCAATGCCATCAATTTCTCTCTCGTTTTCTAGCGTCTCTTTCCTTAGGGTACCGACGATATATACTGTAGAAAGATGAGGACTCTGATGACAAATTGATTCATCTGCCTGTAGTGTGTGTCCATTGGAGAGGATGCGTAGCAGGATGCCGCTCGTTGTGAGAAGTGAACGCTGATATGAAAGTCTAGGCTTTGACCAGTGTCCTCTGTCGCCTCCAGCTCCTGCTGATGTCATTATCTACCTCACAGCCCTCCCCCTCCCCAAAAGAGGGTTCTGCATGCCATAATTAAAACCACTTCTCTATGAACATGCTCAATCCATAAGCAAGCTTCTGATTAAACCCCCAATAATCCATGAACCGCCAATTCTCTGGCCTTGATCATCCTTCACCTTCTTTCTCAATCCTCCCAGTATCTGCTATCGGAAAATGAGGATGCTGCTGATGCGTAACGAATGTGCAAGATAGAGTTATTTTGGAACGTATCTTCAGAACTCTTTACACTGGTCAGCTGCCTAGGGGAGACTCGCTATGAGATACCCAGCATATTGCATTACCCTTCCAATCTAAACGCGACTCGGCGACTTTTCTATCTTTCTCGACTTTACGACGGATCAAACGACGAGATATTCCGGACTGGTCACTGCCTAGAGAGACATATTCTCGGTAGGTATTGACTTCAGCAGGAGATATGGGATTGTTGATGACTTACTGGAATCTTCTGACCTTTGTAGAGAGCAGACAACGACTTCCCGAATCTAAGCCATACAATGATTGATGCTGTAATGGCAAATGCTCCTCCAACGCCTCCCGCGAGCGCTTCGGTGCAATACGATGATAGGTTCGAAAGAAAACGTGGCTATAACAGTGTTAGAGCTCGGTAAAATGTACAATCATTTGTTGTTGTATGTGCGGTCGCTTTCTCTCGTATCATGCTATGATGAAATGCATTTTCACCGCTCCACAGGATAAGTATCTTCACTCCAGCATCTCCTTTTTCATTAGACCTACTTCTACCCCTTCAACAAAACAATTCAATCCGACTCATGAGTAGTAGATTTCGGTTGTGCTTTTGCTGGGGTCACGCTCTCAGGGAATGCTCATGGGGCTACACGAAGCAATTACTTTTGTAGCTTCATGTTGAAACAAATATTTGCCGATTCCGGTTGTTTTGGAGCTTTTTTAAATTGACGAACCCCTTTTTCTTCCGTGCATCGCTTGTTCACGAATATGAATCTTTTGTTCAGTTTGTTAGTGGATATGAAAGAATTGCTTCTGACTTTGAGCCAGCATCGACTGTCAACCATTGCCCTTGGCTGTGCGCTTATTTTGCCCACGTTTTAAAGTATTCTTGGAATATTCATCGAAATGCCATGAAAGACAGGAAGATGACCTGTTTGGGGATATTTTCTCAATTTTATGAACACAGGCCAGTGATGACCACAGGCCGGCCCCTTAGATGGAACGCATCTTGGATGGTGGCATCTGTATGAGTATGCAGTGGCCAGGACAGCTGGCAAATGAAACAAATTGGACAAAGCCATCATGACTTACCCTCGTGGACAACCCTCATCGGCGTATCAAGTTTCCTCGCAGACCTCCTCAATCGGACGGCAAGTAAACGAAACATATTAGTACATAGTTTGGCTATTATGGCGGCGGCCGAACGGTGTTCCCAAATGCAATAGACGATTGTCTACGAGGGGTTTGCTATCAAAGCAGAATCATGATTGTGGTGTCAAAGCTATCTCAGTTCTTTCTTTCCGATCATGAGTTTGATGGAGCCAACAGTTCTCCACTGTGGCTGGTTTGCCGGTGGGTGCTAAAACACTTCGCAGTGCTTAGCCCTAACGTCAACATACTGTCGTTAGTAGTAAATGATATCCACCTCTTCGGCGGATTCAACCTGTTCGATAATCTGATCCCAACGTCGCTGACGTTGGAGGCAGCGTCTTCTCCACCTCTTCGGCAGATGAAGTCTTTTTAGGTCCTGTCCAGAGGGGCTCGTTAGAGCTCGAGCTACCAATTACTATTGCATTTGGGAACACCGTTCGGCCGCCGCCATAATATTGGCGATCCAAGATAGATGACTTGAATGATCGGAATATTCAGCTGACGTGATACAGGTCTTGAAAGACGTCGAAGGCAATCTTCAAGACGGATTGTACGGTCTACTCCCTGACTCTAGAAAGATGTGCTTGACCTTGATATCCAAAGAGTAGACTTCTTCTGAAATGTAGCTGCACTCACAACCAACCCCCACTTTCGCCGAAAATTGAATCTGGCACCCCCCCCCCCAAAGACCCAAACAGGATTTTTACCTTGGGCGAGATTAACATCTTGTTCATTGAGTGCAGCTGCATGTTCCAAGAGGGCGCGACGATAGATGTTGTGCTGGGCCGTGTATGGGGTGATAATTACGATCTTCCAGGGGTCGAATTTTCCTTTCACTAGGAGTTTCTTGAGGACCTTGAACGCATATACAACGTTGTACAGGTTGTATTTAGAGGGTGAATCTGCTGTTTGTGTATTGTTCTTGATATTCGTATTGAAAAATATAGTGTTTTTGTGCACGTCGAATTCTTTTTTGGCAAATTGGTTGAATTTGATAGCGTATCACAATTTTCTAGGCCTTTCACCGTGGAAAACCGTTCACCGTAGAAAATCTTGTTGACGAGAAAAAAGATCGAAGGATATATACGATTTGTTGACTCAACTATATCACCCGAAGTCCCGCAAAATACTATCGCAGAAAGATAGAGAGAGGTGTCTAGTTGAGGGAGAATAGAGCTGCATTAGTCGAGGCTTATATAGGAGCCTCGCCTTGTGCGGGATCTGCCAACCAAAGAATAGGGTAATCGTACCGCACGATCAGAGCGAGCGATTCAGCCTCGGAGGTTCTTGCGATCTAGTCGGAGATGGTAGTAGCGGGATTGATGACGTTGACAAGCCAGAGGAGGCCAGCGTTTGCGATGGTTACGAAGATGAAGTCGGCGTTGGATAAGATGTACCTAATGAGGTCTCTCATCTTTATTTCTACTCATTTTCATTTTGGCTTTTACTTTGAAAGCAGTCTCTCCATTAGTAATTGGAGGTAGAAATTTATCCGAGGGTGGACCCTCTGGGGCTTTTGGTGGCCAGGCTGTGAGCGTTGGGCCGAATGGAGTTGAGATTGGAGGAATTGAACGATAACGAAAAAATGAGAGAATATTTTCAAAATACTCAATGAATCGTGGCAGGTAGAAATGTGTCCAAAATGTCCAGTGGTAGTTCCGTGACTCGAAATGAGTACTCACAAGACGCAACACACCTCTGAGAGTAACAGAAATAGAGATCGGGAACCCGTTCTCTTGTGGTATCTCTGTTCTTGGGAATTTTCCAGATAATTCGGAAGGATGATGGATTCTACCCGAGCTCCACATCATGCGCCGCTTCCTCCACCCCAACGTCCACCACGACACCGCCGCCAGACCATCGGTTCTACGCAAAGATCCAGACTCTGGTGTATACGGGAATTCAGAGTTTTTAGCACATCACCAAGGGCAAATGTCGCTAATAAGGGATTTGAGGAGAGATCTTGATGATATGAAGGGACGACTGGGCAAGATGGAAGAGGAATTAAAGAGCCAAAAAGAAAATGAAAAAGAGCTCAAGGGAGTACATGCGGCACAAAAAGGCATGGAGAGGAGAGTTCAAGACCTTGAGACACTCAATGAGTCCATGAGAAGGGCCTTATTTCCAATTCGAGCACGAATCTTTCAGACATATTTAAGGGACGTCCGATGTCCCAATTGCAAAGTCTTTCAATGTTTCTTTCCACTGCTTAAGAGCGCCAGCATGGGTACAGCAATATCCGGCCTGAAACGACCAGGAATCGATAGGATCTATTTCTGTTTCCGTTTCGACTGTTTGCGCTCAAATTGTTCAACAATATCCGGAACATCCGCATACAAAATGTCTTCATACTGACGGGTAAGCTCATGGTTCATAGCGTACACGCAGACAATGGCTTTGGATCAGTAGACTTGCTTTCGAAAGAAGGCTTATGCAAACGGACAAAGAAGGCGCAACGTATGTCAAGGAAACTAGACTCCTGAATATAACCGTCGAAATCTTCGAAAAGAAGAATGGAGAACTGAATACTGAGATATGGACAGAGTTTTATGCCATGGCGGGAGAGGAAGCTTGATGAGCCTCCAGGTATTCACTACGAAGGCCTGCAGACCGTGAATTACATCCAGCGCCAGGTCTTATTATGAATTGGTCAATGATATGCGCGCGAAGAGAATGGTGAATGACTGCGGGCATGCCCAGGATCCCAGCAAAGCGGGCGTTGACGGGATTACGCATAATGAGGATACGAATAGAAGAGGAGAGGAATACAGCTGATTTGGACGTCTTGGAGAGTGTATGAGTGAATAAGCATGCCACTGCTCCAAGCAAGCCACGCCTAGAGAATTGGGTAGAAAAGATTCATTCCTTAAAATCTCGAAACTACCGAAACTAGTATGCGAAAGCGAACTTGGGTATCGCGAGCATACACGTACAAGTCATTAGCTGGAGGCCTTCCGCAGTTCATTCACCCATGTTTCCACCGCATTCTCCAATTTTGCTGCGACGCCATGCTCGCGCCAAAAGTGACCTGCCCCATTCACCTCTACAGCACGAAATTGATCGGAATTCGAGCTCAGCTTCTGAGTCCATTGACGAATCTTTCTCGTCGTAGTGAACACATCCTTGTCGCCATAGACGACTAGTGTTGGTTCTCTGCCCAGGGTAGTCCTGCAGTCAGCCGCTTCACCATGAAAGCCGAATGCCGAGAGCGCTGACCCGACGATGCCCAGGACTGGTGAGACCAAGAGGTATTGAGGTTGTACTGTTGGCATACCAATACTATCGTGGTCGCTTTTCTCCATGGATGGTGGTGTTTGTTCCCGACTGCGACTATGACTCTTGTGCTCCTTAATCCGTCGCGGAATGTCTAGACTTCTCTTCAATCCTTCCAAATCCATACTCCGGGAACCCCCGTCTCGACTGACACGTCTTTGGTCTGATGATGTCTCCTCGCCACCCATAACTATTGATGGGGAATGCTTACGTGGCGACTTTGGTTGCTGATTCTTGGCTTGACGAGCAGCTTCCAACTTTTCGTTTGTCCAGCCTGATATTGTATGTGCGCGATGTAATATCTCGGCTGCTGCAGTGCCATCTTCCGGATTTTGAAAGCGAACAAGTATGCTGCCGAGGGCAGGAAGACGGCTGACGATGGTTGATCCGTAGGAATATCCACCTAATATGAGCTTGACGTTCGAGCGCGTCGCCTGCTCCGCTGTTGACGGAGGGATTGCGGCAGATGCAGGACGCAAATTCGGCGAAGAAGAAACCGTGGTAGTGCTATGGCTCACAGCATCTTGTATGAGGTGGAGATAGTGGGAGAAAAATCCGGCGAAGGAAATATAGTCTTGCGTTTCAGACTTGCCAGTCCAGCTTGTATGACCATTGCTTCCGTAAACGCCTCTATTTTGCCAAATATCAGCCTCTGAATTGAACCTTTTCAGGGGGGAAAGTGGACCTAAAGTTGAATGTTCCTACGAAGCAGCCTCGCCTCAGTAACTCCTCCACGACGATCAGAACTACAGCGTCATCGTAGCTTCCGCCTAGAGGCGCATATGGGTGCGCCATTACAGCTCCGATAATTCCATGACGCTGTGCCACTCCCTCAGCAATCGAAGAGAGGGGAGGGAGATATACGCGGCAATCAAGGATCGTGTCATCGTGGATAGAGGGAATGGTAAAGCTGAAGGCGGCTTCGGGCATGTTGCGTGCGGGACACCGCTGTCCCTCGACTGTGGTCGATCATATCATGGTAATGGACAAGCTAGGGATACTGAGCCTTATGTCGGAAGAGGTTCAAAGAGTTTGGGTGGTTCACGCGTCTGAAATAGGTGTCGAATGATGGACGAATACCTAGGGAACGGTTGTTGTGGGTGCCACGAGGCAAGCAACCAGGCCAGGCACCAAAGACACCACCATCACCCCTAACATAATCTCTTTGAAATCACACCTGAGCGTACGGCAATGAATCGAGCATGTTCAGGCTCTCGGCCATTCGGAACAATATTAAATTTCGCATGACCTTGGTGGGCGTGTTCTATGGTATTTTACATAATGCTTTCTGAGCCTCTTGCGCTTTGAGTCATACCAGACTGGACTTTCTGAATACAAATCATACCAAAAAAGAATGTCAACTAGGAACTCCTGGGACAGATTGAGCGCCGCAAAACTCTCCTTTTTGGGCGTTCCGAATCTGGAGGCGAACTGCTGCAGCTGGTTTCCAGCCAAAAAGCCCGGCCATCTCCCAATCGACGAGTTCCACGATCTTCCGGCTATCGATTATGCAGTTTGACAAAGAGGAATCATTATGCGCGAAACCTAGGTCCGGTCTTTATTGCTGGGAGAGAGAATAATGTCTCTCTCCAAGTCCTGGATACCTCGATGGCTCACCGGGTCTGAGTCTGGAACAGGGAATACATCATCGTGTGACCCCTGGGCCGTGTAGTTTGGAAAGACCATTGCCAGAAAATTAAACAATAGAATTACGGAGGATATGGAAGGCACATTGATTCAGTCAGTCGTTGATCCGTTTCAAATGTTCATAGTTGATATGCAGTTGAAAGGCTACCTTCAGTAACCTATTAAAGTAATTGAGCATGGCAAGGGCGCCGCTGGATATCGAAGAACTATTCCGATGAATTTGAATCTTGACGAGATATGAGAAGTTCCGGATCAGGCTCATCGTCTTCTGTATCGTACGGCTTGTGGTCTGGCTTGTGGTTCAGCTTACTGCGGTGCAGCACACTTTCTCTGCTGTTTGTCATGGCTGCCGGATCCTGGCCCAGCAGTCCAGCACCGAGATCATGGGGGCTTGGTTGAGGCTGCAGAATCTCAGAGCTTGGTGCCAGTGATTGCGCTTCCTCGCCCAGCGTGCTCTCCAGAATCGCTTTCCCCTGCCTGAAAGCTTCCAATTCTGCGCCAATGCAGCACACCAGAAGCTTCCAGTCCCTTGCCTCGGCGAGCTTCAGTTTACTTTCAACTTGAACGATTGTTTGATCCATACTCTTCAACAGCGCCTTCACGTCGTCTTCCCTCTCTTCTTGGCCAAGAGCTTGCATGTGGCCCCTCAGGTTACTTTCAAAGTCCATGACTTCATCAACGACATCTTTCCAGACCACGACACCTTCTTCAAGCGCCTCTTTCTCAAACTCGACCGCTTCCCGCTTTCTTTCCAAGCTCCGTCGACGGTCTTCCCAATGACTTCTGGCCATTTCCAACGTCCTTCTCTTTGGCGGTAGTGCCATCAAATAATCCGCTCTGCCCTTGGCCTTGCTGCGACTACTGGCTGAAATTGCGCTTCCTTGTTCGACTGCGGGACGCTCCAAGAAGCCCCTCACTTCTCGCTCCACGATACCCAGACTCTCCCTATAACTGCTTATCTGCGCCTGTACAGAGTTTTCTAGACGAGACACTTCTTGCAGCATGACGCGGTGCCTGCTCTTCATTTCTGCTAGTCTTGCTTCCAACTCTTGTATCTCGATGCCCAAGCCGCCCGCCTTCTGTCGTAAAGTGCTCGCTCGCGCACCCTCTTCGCTGCCATGCTCGATATTCTTTATTGAGCTCTGGAGACCGTCTCGCTTCTGTTCCCACTCATCTATCTTGCCCAAAACCCCTCCGTTACTCGCTATCTCGTCGCCGATCAAAGCGACCTCTTCCTGCTTGACCGATGCTAACTTCCGAATTGTTTTCCAGAGTCCTCTCCTTGCTCCACTGAGACCAACCTTCTTGGGTTTCGGCCGTCGAGCCTCTGCTGCTGTGATTCCGTTGGCTCGTAAAGTGCTGGTTCTGAAACTCGTAGAAGCCGTCGGTGTACTACTGCCGTTGGAGAGCAGGTCGTCGGGGACATTTTCTGGCACACCACCAAGACCAGCGGTCAGTCCATCAGCTTGTGCATCTAGGAGGGATTGCAGATCTGCCTGAAGCTGTTCCTCTCGTCGACGAAGAGCGAGAAGGGCATCGGGTTCACTTGGCGGAGGTGCAGCAGACCGGGATGGCAGAGCTACAGTTGAAGCTGCTATGGGAGGTGGAGGTATATAGGATGACATCTTAAGCGGCTGCGAGAGGTCGCGGAGTTCGTAGATGGACGAGGTGTGTTTAAGCCGGTCACCAACGGCTTCAGTTCTAGATAGAGGCATTTGGTGTTTAGTGTATAGCCTGCGCTTGGTGGAGAAAGGGTACAGGCACTGAACGCACATTCATCAACTCACATCTTTATCAGCAATACATGGGACCAAGAGATACATGGTCACACGAGCATGGCGCGCAGGTGATGGAACATTTGAGTACCTACCTAAGCTACCTAAGGACCTCCGTTATTCCGCCGCTCAGCTTATGTCATCCGACCCATTCGTACCTTAGGTAAGGTAAGGTATCCATGCTATCCTCTCCCTTGCCTAGGTACCTAGAGATCTCATCCAATACCTTAGGTACTCTCTTCATTCGCCTGCTCAAGAGCTAATAAACCAATAAGCTTATCGCCGTCTACGTAGGCCTTATCTTCAAATTATGATAAGCGGACTTACAGGATGAATGTCAAACGCTCGACCCAGCGTTCTAATAGAGGAGAATGTCAAAGACGGCTCCATCGTACAAGGAGGATGACACTAGATACTATCAAGGCATCTTGCGGCGCTAAAAATTGACGACGTGGGGGGATAATACCTTACCTAGTCTTGCCTCCCCGGCTATGTGGGTTCCTTGGAGGCGCGTCTTCCGGATTTTACCGACAGTATATAGAAGCATGGTTCGCACACGTTCTGAAGACGCGTGCTAAGCGCATGGATATAGGCAAAGGCGGGGGCGTATGAATAATAATTACCAAAGGAATTAGTTGAGCAGCGGGTCTTGATGAGACAGGGACCGGTGAACTAGCAGAGGGGCTCATTTAAATTTGACTGGAGCAGGCAGAGGTGCAAAGCGTTCAAATAAATGGAGTAAAGTGGAGAGACCCCAGAGTGAAAGTTTCATATGAACTATGTTTCTGTCCTGCAGTAGTGCTAGCACTAGCTACAGCAGCAGTGATTCACTACGACTGGGTAATCCATACATACGAAACCCATACGTTTGAAAAGCATCCACATTCATATCATGTTGCACGCTGCCCCAGTCACATTGTGTGACAAGACCAGTCCAAGAGACCGCACAAGGTTCGACTCCAAGCGCCTAACACCGCGCTTTTGCAAATGCCATATGATCCCATAAATCGCGGACGGTGTGAGAATATAATCATGCTGACCGTTAAGGTATCTCCCCATTGATAGCGTCTTAACCGCGCCTTCTTTCGTACTATTGTCGTCAACTTTCGTGCCCCTCTTTTGCTGCTTCTTGTCTTCTCGACTCTCTGCACCTGTTCCAATCCAGAGTCTACTCCGGTCGCGGACGCACCGTAGAGAAGATGGGTGACCGAGCCGTCACCATCGCCATCCTCACCTCCGCATCCTCATATCTTGACTCCCCAGATCCCCCTTCCTCCACTCACACCCACCCACTCCCCACCCTGTCCCGTCAAACTACTGTTCGGCGCCCACGAAACATTGCCTACCTCATACTCACACCGCCAACTCGCATTCGGCGTCTTCTCCTGACTCGCCTGCGCCGCTCCCTGCGCACCATGCGCACCACCATGGCCCTGCCCATGATGCCCACCCCCTCCCCCACCTTGTCCACCCTGGCTGCTACTACTACTACCCACGACCCCATTCTGCGCCGCCGCGGCACCCGACGACGACGACGACGAGGAGCCCAAGATATTCCCGGACGCCGCATTCATGAGGTCCCAGACGAGCACGAGCCCGTCGTCGCCGCCCGTGGCGAGGCAGCCGCGGCGCTGGGGCGCCCACTCGACGGCGTTGACGGCGGCGGCGTGGCCCTTGAGCTCGAGCAGCGCGGTGCCGGGCTGCCGGACGTCGAGGATGCGGACGAGGTTCGAGTCGGCGGCGAAGGTGGCGAGCAAGTGGGCGTCGTGGGGGGATGCGGCGAGGCGGAGGAGCGGCGGCGAGGCGACGGGGGCGGTGGGCGTGGCGGGCGTGGCGCTGCCGAGGGGGTTGGTGGGTTCGGGGACGAAAGGGGTTTTGACGGGGGATGCGGAGGGGTGCGGTGGGGTGGCTGTTGGATGGCATTAGTGGCTTGTGGTTGGGATGAACGGCGGCAATCACGGGGATATACAGACTCTTGTCTTTGTCGTTCTTCTCGCTTGGCTCGTAGATGATGGTGCTGTGCTCGAGGCTGCGAAGATCGAACATGCGCACGCTGCCATCTGCACCGCAGCTTACGAAAACGTCGACACTGCCGGCGCAGAATCGGACGTCAAAAACTTCTCTGTCGTGTGCAATGAGTTGCGTCTTCGCCGTCAACGTCGGTATATCCCAGATCGTACATGTTGTGTCAATGCTTGATGTGATGATGAGTTTTGGTGATAGCGTATTCCAGTCAAGAGATGTCAGCGGTGCGGTATGTTCTGGACTTTTAGAGTTTGAGAGCAGGGCGAGAGGCTGTAACTTTTGAGGTTGCGAGTCGCGATGGCTTTGGGGCCGAGTGATGGTGTTGCCGCCGGTTGAAGGGGCCGCAGATGGTAAGGACCATAACCGAAGATGGTCTCCAGAGGTTGCGAGGAGGTCCGTGGAGGCTTTTGAAGCAGATGGAGGCTCCCATAAGATCCGTGTCACCGGGTACGCGCAGGTTGCTTCGGCGACTTTAACAAAGTCCAAGCCGTACTGCGGAGAACCAGGTTGCACAACTTCCTGGGGCGTGACTAGAGTGTCGAGAATTTGTATCTGGTGTAGAGCCGTAGGTTAGCGTTTCCCACACAGTCGCCAATGTCTCCAATCGCCCACGCATTCAACCGATAACCCTAGCTCTTGTTACATAGGAGACGACTAGGCTACTCACGAAATTGTGCTGGTCTTCCAGATAGCTCCCTACAGCCATCTTACCGGCGCTGTTTCCACCATGTACGTTCCACTTACACCAATCGAATGCGTACACGGGCCATGGCGCCAGATAATTACTATTCCCAGGAGGCCTGCTGAAATCCTCAGTTGGTGCTGTAGTCGGTCCTAAAGCATCTTCACCCAGGGTTGCCGCAATTTGCGGCCGTATGTCTGCCAGGCCCAAGGGCGAATTGGATGCAGCGCCGGATGGTGTCTGGGGGTAATACCTTTGTCCAGGCGTTACGGGCGGGTACTTTGAGCTTGAGGTGTCTGGCGTCACGGCAGACATTGGTTGGTATTTTTGTTCGAGTCCCGCCGGACTCGACCTCGAATAACCGTGTGAGGACACTGTCGTAGACCTTGCGAGATTCGAGCTATTCTGAGTGCCGGTATTGACGTTCAATTGGGGCATGGTAGGGACGGTGGTCGGAGCTGTAGCAAACGAAGCAGGGCCCGGCCTGCCCGTCGCTCCAGGCTGAAGTGCGCCAGGGACGGCAGTGTGCTGAGAGGGCGAATAATGTGAAGCCTGTTGATTTGACTGAGACGGGACAAAGTTTGGTGCGGAAGCACCAAAGTTGTTCGGAGTGTGATACAGCTGCGGCATCTGTGGGGGTTGCGATGCAATGCCCTGGTTTCCCGCCGGAATATGCAGCTCTTCGCCTTCTCTTGCCAAAGCAAGTTGCCTCTTCGGCGTGGAAAAGGATTGAGGGTTGTAGCTATTCACGGCCGAGGAGGGCGCCGACATCGAGGCCGAGTTGGAGCTCGGGACGGTCTGGCTGGCGGGAGTAGCATGAGCGCTGCCGTAGACGCCTGAAGAATTTCCAGAAGAATCGAGCTGCGCATCGGTCCCTGCGGCAGTCTGGCCAGTGGCTACCCGGAGCGCGCCGTGGGGAGCGGCAACAGCGCCTAGTTGGTGGGCGGCCTGATAGATGCCAGTGGCAGCAGAGGCCTGAGGATTCGGACTGTGACTGCGATGTCCATGGAAGGGCATGGTGCCGCAGCCTGGGCCCCGAGCGGGAAAATAGCTGAAAGGGAGATCAATGGGATTTGGGGTCGGAATTCGAAGAGCAGGTCGACGTCTGCAGCTGCATTTCGACGTCACGTGCGGCGGGTGCCCTTAGGTAGGCCCAGGGCTCGATCTCATGCAGATTGCAAGTCGTTGGAACAGACGCGACGCATCCCTCACAACACAACCTACTACGCCCCTCCATGCTGACATCGCAGGAATGAGGTGCGCTCTTCCAAACATCATGTACTCAACATGACCTCGTCAGAAGACGCACGCCCAAGTGCTCTGCTGCTGCTCCCCCCACCACCCTCATCTACTGCGTTTGCTTCGCTCAATGCAGCCTATGGACCTGCCGTAAAGGCGGCTTTACAGGTGACCCAGTCGCGGTCGTCCACGACTAATGCCTCATCGATCTTAGAAATTGCAATTCCATCCAGTCATCTACTGGGACGGCAGCGAGGGCCTAGGTGTGCGGCCTATCCTCCGTTGCAGTCCTTAATATCAGGACTGTATAAGCTTGTCTGCGTCGTTGGCTCGCAGAATGCCATCAATCTCGAGGACGCCGATGGCGTTGATGTCCGAGTGATTCCCATCGACTATCCCAGCCGCCACAGCACAGCTGGATTGGAAATTAGAAATGAAGACCTTGAAGGCCCTTTTGTCAGCATCCAGCGACTTGCCCTTTGTGGCAGGTCCTGGGAGAAGCTTTTCGCGGTCGAAAGTGAGCAAGGACTCCGACTCTGCAAGGAATTCCTAGGGGTCGAGGATACTTCGATCGAAGTTCAGCACGTGCAAGGTGGTATAGTCCAGCATACAAGTCACGAAAGCACTGTCTACGATGAAGACGCAAACGTAAAAGCTCATTATTCTGTTGCGGTCGGCGGGACGTTTGATCATCTCCATATCGGACATAAACTTCTGCTGGAGATGACCGCGCTCGCTTGCGAACCTGCTAGCCTATCGCCGAACCAACAAGAGAGAATCCTGACCATTGGAATCACTGGCAATGAACTTCTGAAGAATAAGATGCACGCAGCGTATCTGGAGTCATGGAGCACACGTCAAAAGGCCGTCACCAGCTTCTTATTGGCTATCCTTGACTTTTGTCCAAAACGACATCCACTGCGAGAAAAGTTCATTACCACAACCTATAAGTCGATCCCCGGGCCCAACGGCCACGTCGTATCCACGCGGCTCGCTTCGGGAATCACCATAAACTGCGTCGAAATTGAAGATCCGTATGGGCCGACTATCACTGACCCTGCCATTTCGGCATTGATCGTTTCCGCTGAGACTAGGTCTGGGGGACAGGCCGTGAACGGCAAACGCACGGGCAAAGACTGGGCTGAGCTGCAAGTCTTTGAGGTGGACGTGTTGGATGCGGAAGATGATGAAGGTGGTCGTAATCTGGGAGAACAAGAGGCTGACAGCTTTCGGACGAAGATCAGTAGCACCGAGATACGGCGTTTGCGAGCCCGAAAAGGCTCAAAGTAGGGGTCAATGGTAGCATGCACGGGCTTTCACATAAGTACCGGGGAGATGCCGGTTAATGCTACCGGCGCGGTGGATGCCCCCTCGACGTCTGTGGCGGAGCGCGGGTCCATAGAAGTTTGGTTGTTTTCCCGACATACCTTCTTTCTTAAAGCCGCCTAATAAGCGGTCAGCTGCCGGCGTCTGGGCTTCTTCGTCGCTCTGTGGTGGATTCGCCGATGTGCTTGCGGAAAAATTGCTTTTGTCTTCATCTCGTTAGCTGATCTGACAGGCATGGATCTCATCTTGTTGGCAGCTGGCTCTTTTAAATACTCCAATATGAAGGGATTGTGATCCTTTACGGGTGAAGTCGGCCACCGTTGTTGATCTGGTTGCATCAGTAGCATTCGTGACTTGGTTCTTGGTTGCAAGCCGTCGTCTTGTACAACGCCATCCTTGCCCACGAGAAACAGCACAGCGTAGTCTAGAGCACAAGCGCCTAAAACTGCCCACGTTTTGTGTGTGGTCTTCCGAGATGAAACGCACAATTCAGCAAGCAACATGACGTTTGACATTCTGCAGCCCAGAGGAAACATGGATTACATTGCTGTGATGTGGGAGTACGATGGCCAGCTAAGGCAAGACACGCGCAGAAGTGCGATCTCTTCCATCGCATCCCCGGAACGGCTGACGGAGTATTGCTTTGCGCTTCCAGCCATGGTCAGCTTTGTGACATGAACATCGCGTCGTTCGTCCTCGCCGGGCTGGGCAGGTCACAGCTGCTCTCCCATTCGACTCTAGCCCGTCCGCCATGTAACAAAACGTCCGGGCCGGCGGGAAATGCAATTTGTCGGCTCTGAGATGAAGTGCTCAGCCGCGATGGTGTCCTCGACACGCGATGGGCGATGATTGGAGTCGTCGACGTCGCGTCCTCTTGGACGACGTCTGCATGCCCAAACTGTGTGGCCGCCGGGCGGCAAAAGATGCTCGGCCGTAGACTTGGTCGTTGCAATTGGTCCTGCGCCGGGTCGGTTGTTTTTGCTTGAACCAACGTCGTTGTTGCAACTCTCTCCTTCGCACTCATGCCTTCGAGATGGGCTCGGCTCCCTGCTATATATCCTCGTCGCCAACAGCGGCGTCGCGAGGGCCAGGCCTCCGCCCAGTCCGGCGTGCTGGAAGACGATGTGCTCGGAGAGCGCAGTGCGAGAGCGATTGGGGACACCGTCGCTGCTTATGCATGCTGCCAACGCATCGCACCGCTACCACTGCATCACGCCGCCGCCAACCACCGGCTCATCCCCTCTCGCTCTCTCCCTAGGCGACCTCTTTCACGACCGCGACAGGGGCTTGCCCTGGCACGGAACGGGTATCCTCCCGTAGCTTCATATCCTTCGGTTACGCTAACAGTCATGTGATGCTGTGGTGTACTGCTATGACGATTGATTTGTCGCGCACTGCATCCCCGTGGCTGTTAAGGATTCATTCTGCTGCGAGATGCTCTGCTGGCGGGTGTACACGAAGCTGGCCGGCTGACTTTTGCTCCTTTTATCTACCATCGTGACCCGAAGCCGACGTCAGTCGCTTTCAGCTTGTCCTTTCCTCCTCTCGATGCGCCGATGTCCTCATCCCTTCGTTCCACCGTTCACGTCATCTGTAAGATCCTCTCCTTTCGTCACATCTCTTCACTCTCAACCATCTCCACACCCCCCCAATTCAAGATCCGTCGTACTGACCTACCGCACCCAGTCAATGAGACGGCTTACCCCGCTTGACCCGACATGGCGGCACCTCGTGGGATTCAGAAGCTATCGAACGAGCTGCTCCGGGAGATTCTCGATCAAATTGAAGCTGATCCAGAGAAGCTCGTGAGCCTTGACCGGAGGGCCTATCTCTCGCAGGAGAGTTTCAGGCCGCCACCGCCGCTTCAGCCAGACCAAGCACAAGACATCGGCCACTTCCGACTCACCTGTAAGCGCTTTTCGGAGCTTGGTGCGCTGCACCAGTTCGCGCGGGTGACGACAAGATTCTCTCGAAAGGGTCTCAAGCGGTTAGACAATATCGCGGGCCAACCGCATCTGGCACGGCATGTCAAGAAGTTCAGCTACATGGTACCCTACTTTTACGTAGAAGGTCTTGTCTTGAACCGCACGATAGAGCTATAGGCCCTTCTTCTAACCCGATTTTCAGGCCGAGAAAGAGTGCGTGAACTCCTTCCCTCACTGCCCAACAGCCTTGGCCACCTTGATGTTAGCCATTTCACCCAGAAAGTCTCGGACCAAAAGGAAATCCTTGCTTCCGAACTCGACGCTCGAGTCTTGAAAAAGGCCATCCGAGCTTTCACCTCTCTGCAGCACGTCCAGATCTTACGGGTTCAGGACGAGGAAGATTCGGTGCTACTGAGCTATATCCGCCAACATACGAACGTAACCAACCTCGTGGAGCTGAAATGGGCTCCCGCATGCAGCCACTCGACGAGGACCATTGGAGCCGCTTTGCTCGCAACCAAAAGCCCCTGCAATCGATTTTCCTCTCCTATGCTTTCCCCGCAATCTGCGATCGTCCTTGCAGAACAGCGGCCGAGGTCCTTTTCAACGCTCGCTGCACAATTTACCTGCCTGGAACTACATTTCGATGACGCCAGCACCGATCTTGACTCAAAAATGCGTGAACTAAGCGAACTTTTCAAGACCGTCTTCCAAACCGCCAAGAACATGCAGGCCGTGCATGTCGGTTTCCCAAGCCATCGGCCGCTCAGCCTGGGTCTAGAGGAAGTATTCCATCACGTTCACTGGCGAAATTTACTTGCGTTTGGAATCCAAGGCTGGCGTCTTCATTCTTCCGAAATCATTGCGCTCTCACAACGGCATTGGGAGAAGCTCAGAGGCCTGCGACTGCGGGATGTGCTGCTAAAAGAAGGGAGCAATTGGAAAGACGTTCTCAGTTTCCTGCGGGAGAGTATGCCGAGATTGGATTGGGTAAGCCTTCGGCGGATAGGCTATGCTAAAAATTTTGACGAGATGTACGCGGCGGCAGGGGCGGAGGTTCCCGACGATCCGCCAGGCGGTGCAAGCGAAAGCGACGACGAGAGTGACTGGGATGCTCAAGCAGATGGCGACCGCGACGCCGAAGCGGACGACGCGGTTGGACCTGCGGGCGGATATCACATGACCCATGCCTCGGCACAAACGAATCACGCCTCTGAGAACGAGGACGAGGAAATTAGCGATTCCGAGGAAAGCGACGACGAACACGGTCCCGCGGCGAACGAAATGGACTTTCCCGTCATGAGCCCGGATACGCCCAGCAGCGTACCCTGGTGTAACTGCAACGGACAGTCCTATCCCGAGAGTGCCGAAGATCTTGGCGATAATGGAATCTCCGTCACAAATATACAGCGGAAGGCGTGGGAAAAGTGGGTGGTGCGCCGATGTCCCGAGCATAGCGGAAAATAAACGATGAAACGGCTATACTAGAAAGATCAAGATGGAAACGAGAAATGGAATTTTCGTTGGTCGACGAGCACTAAAGAGGAAGGCAGAAAGGAGGGTCAACAAAGAGGGCGACACAACCTTATAACAGTATATTTATCCATCTTTTACATATGCATACGCTTACAGGCGTAAGACTTTTCCAGTCGAAGAAAAAGCAATTCTATTTGGGCGCTCAGCGGATCTTGCGCGATTGTTTTATCATCTTTAAAGACGGTGGGCATTCTTCTAAGGATATGGCTATCTAGGTAGGAACCGGCACGGACGATCACTGATGAAAGGAGAAGACCAGGAACCTTGAATTTTTCTACTTCTGAGCATTTATTCTCCCCATGGCATCTACCGGCAGCATGCATTAGCGCTTTTCGGCGTACTTTCTTCCCTTATCACTTTACCGTGTTCAAATATATATCATCTTACAATCTTCCTCTCTTGTTTCTTACATAGCTCAGCGCTACTTTCTGCGAAACTTGGGGTACAAGCAGATTTTCGTATGAAGCCAGCTTTACTGGTCCAAGTATATGAACCTCATACTACGAGACTTCAAAATATATCTCTTCTACAAGCGGACGGGTCTCGTGGAGCATACGGAGCAGTACCACGAGACAATGCCATTCTGCTAACTAAAAGTAATGCCTCTGATCTCTCTTACCGTCAAATTTATTTCCGAGCTCGCGCTGAGATGTTGCAATCTCTCAAGCCACCTGACGCCTGCATTCATGCCAAGCTACGCAAGCCCCGTGGTTCGGGCTTCAGAAACGATTCAAAGTACACGCAACGTAACTCATTGCTCGATACCCACGATCTACCCTACGGCGCACCACTTCACTCATACCTCGGATCATCATCTTCCGCCCCGGCCCCCGGCGTCTCCGCCGCCCACGCTCCAGGCGTCTGTCCCGCACTCGTCCCCGGCGTCGGCGCCGCATACGCTCCTGGAGTTGGCGCGCTGTATCCGCCACTCGCCCCGGGCGTCGGCGCATTGTACCCGCCGCTCGCACCTGGAGTAGGCGCCGCGTACGCGCCTGGGGTGGGAGCCGAGTAGCCGCCACCACCGCCTGGTGCCGGCGTCGGCGCGTCGTAGGCCTTGGCGCTGGGAGTCGGGTGCGAAGGCGGTGGGCCCCAGGAGGGAGTCGGAGCGGATGCGTACGGGTTGTGGGCTGGGGTGCGGGAGCCGACGTCGAGGGAGCTGGAGGTGTTGCTGGTGGAGGAGTTCCAGGCTGGGGTGCGGGAGCCGGCAGCGGCGTTGGAGAAGCCGGATGAGCCGGATGAGCCGGAATAGGGGGTGCGGGAAGAGGAGTTCCAGGATGACTGGGGGGCATTAGCTTCTTTGTACCGGGGGTGATGGAATAGTGTATGAGGACGACTTACTCCGCTAATCCCACCGCCGTAGGCTGTCCGACTCCCATCGTAGGGATTCACTGTCCTATCTCCTGCCCCAGCACTACCCCATGCAGGCGTCCTACCTCCATCGCCTGCCCTTGCTCCCGCCGCTGGCGTTCGACCACCACTCGCCCAACTACCTCCCCCTCCTCCCCCTCCACCCCCTCCACCACTGCCTCCGCTCCAAGCAGGCGTCTTTCCGCCGGCGCCGCTCCAAGCCGGGGTTCGCCCTCCATTCGCATTGGCCATCGGAGTTCGCCCTCCACCACCTCCAGAGCCCTGCCATCCGGCCTGGGCGCTAGGCGTGCGTGCACCATGCGGCGTGCGTCCCACATCGGTCGGCTTGCCACGTCCGCCACTCAACTTCCAGCTCTCGATGGTCTGGCCAGTGATCGGGTCTTTGACTAGTACAAAGTCCTTGGACACATTGACGGTCTTGGATTTGGTGTGGAGTTCCACCCGGGCTTCAGTGTCGGTCGTGTCTTTGACAATCCCGAGGAGACCTTTATGAGGGCCTTTGCGGATGGTCACAGTACGACCAATGAGCTTGTCGCGACCGAATGTCTTTGGTGGAGGCATTTGTTGTCCACCGTTCTGTGCGCCGTTGTTCCGCATGGGGTTCATTTTTGTGAGATCGGGACCAGCATTGTTAACACGTCCGCCTTTCGCTGCAACGGTAGTGACGTTGGAAGTGCGAACGACGAAGACGCCGGCATTTTCATTTTGCGTTCGCGAAAGCGCGAAGAGGAAGTTGCGGTGGATGTGGAGAACTTGTCCTTGCTTGCGCTCGCCAAACCCGCCCTGTTCTTTGATAGTGTCGTCAACACGAATTTCAGAGCCATCACGGTCAGTGGCGACTGCATTGCGACGCTTCTCGATTTTGTTGGAGATGTTGGAGGGTAGCAAGGAACGAACGGAACCGGTTTGGTCAAGAACGCGGAGTGATTCTCGGTCGACCTTGATGATACAGGCTACGGTTGCCGCATCGAGTTGGACAAGGTCGTAAAGGTCGTATTTGGATGTTCCCAGAGGACCGCCAGCGTCAGTAGCTTCTCGGAGATCTTTGCTGAACACGGTAATTTCTTGGTTGCTGGAATCCGTGAGCAAAGTAACACGATCGTCTTTGATCTTGACGATCATGCCGACCTCGTCGTGATATTTACTTGCACCCACGACTTTGACATGATCGCCTTCGTTGAATTTCTTCCGTAGACCTTTGACAGGTGCTTCAATGACCTGACCTCGGAGGTCGCCCTCGGTCACTGTGAGTTTGACAATGTCGCCATGGACAGCGATTGCTTTGCCGCTAACGCCTCGCTGCTCGCCTTGATAAACTTCGACCATGTCGCCAGGGAGATATTCTGCATTTGCTCCAGCTGCTTTGAGTGTAGCTGCAAGGGCTGTGAGATCAAGGTTTTCTACGCCGTCTTCTTCACGAGCCGCAAATCGAGTCACTTCTTCAAGCGAGGGGTTGACATCTTCTGTAATGAGATGCTGCAGCTTCATCTCCTTGATGAGGAAACCGTCGATGTAAGTGTCGTTGAGATACGTGAACTGCTTCTTGCCCAGATGGACTACTTGTTGTAGGAACTTGCCGTGTTTTCTTTTTGCTTCTTGCTCGCTGAACAGTCGTGGAGGTGGTCTGTTTGCAGCGGGATTTCCTCCTCCAAATCCTGGTCGCTTGCGCTTCTCTGGGGACGCATTTGCGTCTTCATTCTGTCCATAATCCAATCGGGGAACAAGTCTGACACTGACCTCCAGGCCATTGGTTTCAACGTCTTCAACCTGGGCTAAGTCGCCTTGATATTTGCCACGCTTTATCCGCACATAGGCTCCTGGTTCCAGTTGCTTTGACTTGTTCACCCGCAAAAGATCCGGCATCTCGCCAATTGGAATCAACACCATCTTTGTCCGGGGATAGAGAAAGCTGATCCCATCGCATGCCGTCATCACGTCTGCCTGCTTGTGCGCCTCAACGTAGATGTAGCCAGCCATTGTACCACCGCGCTCAAAGGCTGCTGTGATTGACAGGGGTTCTCGAGTATGGGCACGGTCTTCCAGCCTCTTCATGATCGCGTAGATGATTTCTTTTTCCTTGCCTGGCTTGCATCGTACACCCCAGATGGTCGGGTCGTCAACACTCGGTAGTAAAAGTCGCTGAGGCATGATTGCAGCATCCGTCGCGGCAGCGCGGTTGCGTCCGTAACGTTCTTTGAGCAACGCAGCCTGCTTTTCGGCGTCCAGGCTCTGCTGAAGCTCTCTCTGTCTATCCAACTCTCGATGCCTCCGATCATCCTTATCCGCGCCAGGAGGCAAATCGTTCAAGTCATCCTGATGGGATTCGACAAGGAAGTCTTGAACAGCTTCACCCTCTTCGTCTTCATCCATGTCTTCGTCTTCGTCGTCAACCTCGGCCTCGACATCAATGAACTGATTTCGTGGATCGCGCCTTCGTCTCTTGCGACGGTGACCGCCCTACACGACGTTACATGAGGCCCTACGATCAACTCTGCTTAGGGATGTAAGCGTACCTGAACATCATCTTCTTCGTCCTCATCATCTTCATCTTCCTCATCGTCCTCGTCATCGCCACCTCTGGTGCCGCCATCATCTCCATCCGCATCCACCTCGCCATTCACCTCCTCATCGCCCTCGCCGTTGGCCTCTGCCTGGCTTTCGTTTCCGTTCACGATTGCCGACTTGTCTTCATCCTCCTCATCATAATCCTCTTCTTGAACAGTGCGGCTGGCAGGTTCGGAGCTCGGCTTCCGCGACTGCTTATTAATTTCCGGCTTCACATCTCCTTCATCATCCGAATCGATAGCGGGCGCGGGATTAAAGTCATCGTCTTCAGACTCCGAGCCGAAGTCTTGATGGGTAAAGCTAGCCATTGTGGGAGCAAAGTGGTGAAGTGTGTCTTGGCGATGGGAGTGAGATGCAAGAGGAGTTGACGTTTACGGATGTCTACGCAATGGGCATAACAGCGACTGAGCAGGGAGACAAGTGCAGCCGGAGTTGGTGAAAACGCGAGCTGACGCTGCGCTGGGAGAAAGGAAAGTCAATTAGGTGGACGGCTTTCGAAGCTGTCCCTTGTTTGAAGTTCTGGGTCTCGAGTTCGGCAGCCGGCAAAACATCACCTCCGAGCACGTGCCATTTGCATCATGTGATATGTACCTAAAGCTCGGGCGGCTGTCGGGTGGAGGTTTTCAGCTTGGAGGATGCAATATGTTTGCTTTGTCTGAAGACCGGCCGCGGACCTTCCCCTTCGACACCATTGTGCTGTAGCATGATGTATGAGGCCATGTCCATGCCACAACCCGTCGCGATCCTGCCGTATCAGGCGCTCTGATTGGGGAGGATTTGTTTGCGAGTTTCGAACCCCCGCCTGAATCGCTTTATCCAGAACGCCAATCGCCGGCGGAGCGGCCGCCTATCAGTATCAGGTCGAGCAAGGCAGGGAAGGTGGGAAGGTGCAGGTGGTGCCAGCGTTGGTAACGGGTGAATGGGCCGCCATCATGGGCTCGAGCTCCGCGAATCCTTATCTGATAGGTAGCTCGCCACGCAGAAGCGTATCTATGGGATCCCTATAAGTGAACCCATGCCGGGGTTAAGGCTGGTTTACGCTTTCCTTGCTGGGTGGGACCCTTTCTCTGTGCCTACAGACTCTCAATTCTGCTTTCATTGAGCCATTCTCTTTGTCTCTCAAGCTTATCCGACCATGGAGCCTCCAGCTCCAGCCTACATTGGCAATGGGTCTGACTACGAGAAGCACGGCGACGCAAAAGCCTACGACGAGGGCAACGGCGGGCACGGGCTTGGCGAGGTTGAGGTAGAAGAAGGTCAAGGCCAACTTAAACGCGGCCTCCATGGACGACATATGCAAATGATTGCCATTGGTAGGCCCCAATACATTCTGCATCATGTCCCTTCCGACAGCAGCACTAACACGGCCATCACAATAGGCGGCGCAATTGGTGCGGGACTCTTCGTGGGAACCGGCAGCGCGCTCACGACCGGCGGGCCTGCTGGCTTGGTACACCAGCTCCCGTCCATGACACGTTTCTCTATTGACTGTCTATAGTTGATTGGCTACATTATTACTGGATTCATGATGCTTTGTACAGTCCAAGCTCTCGGGGAGTTAGCGACCCTTTATCCCGTCAACGGCGCATTCTTCAGCTTCTTCTGCCGCTTCTTGGATCCCTCATGGTACCGTCACACCGACACCTAGATTGATGGAATGATTGGCAACGCTGACCTTATACAGGGGCTTCGCATTGGGATGGGACTATGCCATCGGTTGGCTCGTCATTCTACCCTTCGAAATCACGGCTGCTGGGATAACTATCAAATTCTGGCGCAGTGACCTCAATATTGGCATCTGGATTGCAGTGTTTCTCGTCGTCTTGGTCCTCGTACAATTCTTCGGTGTCAGAGGATACGGAGAGGTTGAATTTGTTCTCAGTATCATCAAAATACTCGCTTGCACAGGCTTCATCATCCTCGGGGTCGTTATTGACTGCGGCGGGGTCCCAACTGACAATCGCGGATACATTGGAGCTCATTACTGGCACGATCCTGGAGCTTTTCGAAATGGATTCCATGGCTTCTGCACAGTATTCGTCACGGCTGCGTTCGCATTCGGGGGGACGGAATTGACTGGGCTCGCTGCAGCTGAATCAGCAGATCCAACGAGGATGGTGCCTAAAGCCACCCGGCAAGTCTTTTGGCGTATCTGCTTCTTCTATATTGTCAACATCTTTATCGTGGGACTCCTCGTCCCTTCTGATAACGAAAATCTCATGCATGCGTCGGGAGCGAACACGGCCTACTCACCCTTTGTCATAGCTATTAAGCTGGCCGGAATCAAAGCGCTACCCTCCATTTTCAATACCGTCATTACCATCTCAGTCCTCAGCGTCGCCAATTCGGCAACTTTCGGCTCGACACGCACGATTCAGGCGCTCGCGATGCGCGGCATGGCTCCCAAATTTCTTGCTTACGTCGACAGGCAAGGTCGCCCGATTCCGACTGTCATCCTGCAGATCCTCCTCGGTCTGCTGGCTTTCGTCAATGAGGCTAGCTCCGGTTCGGACGTCTTCACTTGGCTGTTGGCACTGTCTGGGCTCTCAAATTTCTTCATCTGGGGTAGCATTTGCGCAGCTCATTTGCGCTTCAGATACGCCTGGAAAGCACAGGGCTATAGCCTATCGCAGCTACCATACAAAGCTACCCTTGGTATATGGGGAAGCTGGATGGGTCTTATCCTGAACGTGCTATGTCTTATAGCCCAATTCTACGTTGCTGTCTGGGTATGTTTTTCCAATCTTCTGGGCCGTGCTAAGCTGACAAACTGCCAACAGCCTGTGGGTGACTCTCCAGACGCCGAGACTTTCTTCGAGAACTATCTTGCGGCTCCTCTCATCCTTGCTCTTTACGGCGGCTGGAAGATCTACTCTGCGGTCTCCAAGAATCCGAAGATCAACTATCGCGGGTGGAAACCGTACATTCGCGCTCATGAGATTGACCTTAAGGCAGGCATGCGAGAGAATATTCTTATTGAGAATCCAGAACCGGAGCGTCGTGGCAGTATTGCACAAGAAGCTATTTCATTTCCGAAGAAGGTCTTCACCGCCCTCTTTTAAGCAATACGGCATCATTCGATGTCTTTAAAGTTGCATCCCATGATTTTGTTTGTTTGCTAGCTCTTCTCGCTTTACATGGCTATCGAGCTTATAACGAAAAGTACCTACCAGCTAGGGTCTCTGCACGTGCAGGTAACGAGAGTGACTTGAGTAGGAGCTCTGCCATTCTGGTATGGAGGTTCTATTCTGCGTTGTCGTCTCCAAGACAACAAGTCAAGTGTCGAGCGCCTGCAATCTTCTGGGACTCTCCTGAGCAGGCATTGAATGGCTTGATTCTCTCGGATGGGAAAACACACATTGATCAGTTAAGCGGGACAAAAACTATAAGAGCAGGGCTTGAGGTTGATATTTACTTAGACACTCCTAGGCTGCCATGTAAATTTGCAGCCGAGTTTAAGATCAAGAGGAGAATAATTACCTACGCTTGAAAATAAAACTTTCCGAATCACAAACCGTTGAGATACCGGACAGATTTTAATATTATATATAGATTGAATAGATGT
Source organism: Astrothelium subdiscretum (assembly GCA_021030935.1). NCBI lineage: Eukaryota > Fungi > Ascomycota > Dothideomycetes > Trypetheliales > Trypetheliaceae > Astrothelium > Astrothelium subdiscretum. The sequence continues at coordinate 191,260 of JAGFMW010000025.1, forward strand.
TTCATCCAACTATCCTACACGAGTTTGGATACTTATTTTGTGATAATATTGCAGTCCTGCCCCACCAAACCAAAATTTCTCAAGCTCGAGCTTCACTCCTTTTTTGTCGAGCAGGAGTCCTCGTCAGAGCAAATGTCACTCGAAGTGAGACATCTTTAGCCTCCCCGGGTCCATTCTGATTTTGTGGAATCTGCTAATTGCCTCCAGAATGAAGCTGCCTTACTACCAGTCACCGCAGTCGCCTATTTGGATGGGTTTTACCTCGCCGGAGTAGGAAAGTCGCTACGCCTATTTGACGATACGTGTCATGTATGCGCCGAAATCAAGGTGTTCGATTCTCAGGCTATTCACGGCATAATCGTTGACCATAGACCGGTGTCGGCTGAAGAGGTTATACTGCTGATATGGGGCTCGCGAGAAGCGCGACTGGCACGCGCAAAGACTCGTCGAGGGCAGCCTGATATATCACTTGGGCCTGCGCTGGAGGCTTCAGACTGGATCTTGGATGCTCAATTCGTCACACCGGACGACGCCGGGTCACAATCAAACCGGAAAGAGATTGTCGATGGACAAATACGGGCAGCGCTAATCACCGCTCACAATTCATTACTCGAGCTGAATTGGCCGTGCTCTACGGAGTCTGGGCAGCTTGATGCGTCTTCTAGGTAGGTTCCCAAGCTTACGTTCTCCTCGGGATGCTCCAATGCTGATGCAAAGCAGTGTCATGGCACGATCGCTAAAGAAACCTCCAGGTCTCAACCCTCCTTGACCGAGCTCACCGCAGCCTCGCGATGTATCCTTTATTCTGCAAATCTGGCTTGGCTTTCCAAAACTCAAATACTGGTCGCAGCTGGGACTGTCTTTGGAGAAATCGTTGTGTGGTCCTGCAACACAAGTAAGAGCAAAGATGGTGGCAATGTGGAGGCGGTCACACATAATATCTTCACCGGACATGAGGGTTCTATCTTTGGAGTACGCGTATCACCGCCGCTGGAAGTATTTCCTAGAAGGCCTCCCCAGCGTCTGCTCGCAAGCTGTAGCGATGATCGTACAATCCGGATTTGGTTGATTGCGAATACAGCGATGTCAGATGGCTCGATAGCTCCGCACGAAACGGTTGACGGCCTGCAGGAAAGGATGACTGGTTTTGGAACTCTTCCAGAGCCTATTGTTCATGGTTTTTCAGCAAGTAACGCTCAGCTCGCGTGGAGCTGGGGACATGCATCCAGGATATGGAATGTGCATTTTCTCCCGTGTAGATCATCAAAAGGGACAGGAACCTGGGGATTGAATCTGGCATCCCTGGGTGAGGATGCGACGTGTCAGTACTGGAGTCTCTCACGAGAGGAAGATAACCAGTTTTCATTACGACACCTTCGGTTTTCTGAGCACCACTCCAGGAAGAATATCTGGTCATCTGCAGTAATCCACCGGATTGACGACAACTTTGATGTCATTACTGGTGGGGCGGATGGGAGCATTATTCTACATCAGCTCATGGACATGGATGCGAGCAACAATTGTTTCCATATCCACGAGGAGTGGACAATGGCTAACATCTCCAAGACGATGTCGATTTGCCCATCAAATACAGAAAAGCCTTCCACTATCGAAAAGGAGCTGAAAGAGCCGAGATTATCTCTTAATAACAACCAGAAGCAAAAAAAATCTTATCATTCCGACGGCAAAGATCTAAATGCAGAGAGGGCCGGCTTTCCACTGGAATCCGGTGACATGTTTCGGGAATATGCTTTCGTTCGGCCGAACGCGTTCGTGATAACGACAAAAGCAGGAACTTTGTTGCTTGGCGTTTCCGAGGCTCCGAACTCTGAGGATGAGCCTGATGATGGCGGAGAACGGAAGAAATTAGTAAAATGGCATCGAATTGTGGACTTTGGTGAACTTCGCAATGATTCAGCAGTTTCGAAACTTTGCACATCAGATTCTTGCTCCTACTCCTTCATCGGCGGTCGTCACGGAACCATCTACAATTATGATGATAATCGAGGCTTAACTTCTGAGGCTGTCAATGTGGATGGCAAGATATCAAGTCTCTTTCTCGATCTAGTCCAGTTTCGCAATAAAGATCCCAAAACATCATTTCAATCTCTCAGTCTTACAGTTAGTACAGGTGGTGGAAGGTATCTCCACAATTTTCTTTCGAAGCCCCACGAGTGTAACGATGACTACATGGAATCCAGCCATTCCAAAGTCGTCTTGCCATCCGGCTTTGTTATCACCTGCATGAAGCATATATCCATCGGTATGCAGCATGAAGTTCTCTTTGCTGGATCTAGAAACTCTGGAATTGCGATTTATTGCATTCGAAGGCCACGGGAAGTAGGCGTTTCGGACACTCGCCAACCACCAAATGATAATTCTGGTGAATGCTTACAAACTTTTGTGCTAAGTAACGCGCACGGTAAAGAAGCAGTTACATCAATTCGCTGGTTGTCGGATACAAGCGACGAGATTCAATTTCAGCAGCCAAGCGATTCCGGCCACCTTTTCAGCACCGGACGCGATGGGACATGCTCTGTTCATTACCTGACCATCGACCATGACTGCATATGTTCACTTCTTATCCACAAGGTGGCCTTACCTTTTGGGCCTTGCATTGAGGGATTTCTCATCGACTCTCAGACCTACCATTTACTCGTATGGGGCTTCCGCAACAAGCACTTTGTTCTCTGGGACGAGACAGCTGCCGAGGAGATGATGAGCGTAGAATGCGGTGGAGCGCACAGAAACTGGGCTTTCCATCCCTTGGAAAGAGGCCGAGGTGGCGTTTTCGTATGGACGAAAGCAAATGTGTGCAACTTCTACCGACAACAGCACCCTCTACATCGAAGAGTTCAACCAGGTGGGCACGGGAGAGAGATCAAAGCCGTGGCGGTGGCTCCTGGCCACTTTCATGAAAACGAGGGATCAGCGTATTTGATCGCTACGGGGGCTGAGGACACCAACATTCGTCTTTTTGGGTACGATCCCGCCACAAATATGGCTCCATTGCACAGGGGGACTTTTCGCTGCCTTCGTGTACTGCGCCAACACAATACAGGCATTCAGCACCTTCAATGGTCCGACGATGGCAATCATCTCTTCAGCAGTGGTGGCTATGAGGAGCTGTTCGTGTGGCGCATTCGATCTGCGCCTATCATAGGCATTGCTGTGGTCTGCGAGTCCGCACTACCATTCCGAAGCAGAATTCCTGACCTGCGCATCACAGGTTTTGATATAAGGTGCTCCAATGGGTCCCAGGCGACAGAGTCTACAAATGCGAATGCAGAATTTGAGATCGCTTGCGCTTACTCAGATTCAATTGTTCGAGTAAGTCTGCATGCCGGAGACAGTGCTCGTAGCAAAACTAGAGCTGACACTTTTTCCAGATTTACAAGTATCAATCTAGTGACGGTGGCGGTACCTGGCAATACTTATACACTGGCGCTTATGGCCCAAATCATGCTTGCCTTACGCAATGTATTTTTCTGCCGTTCAGCAGTGCTTTGCTCACTGCAGGAGGCGATGGCCATATAGCATTTTGGAAAGTTGGCGGGTCCTCGCACACAAGCCCGGCCTCGCAATTGCTAGATGAGGTTGATTCCCGACAGGCCCCACAGACTTGTGAATCAAGGCATTTGATCCATCAAAGCAATATCAAGACGCTTGCATACCGTCGACTAAATTCCAACTCAACCCTGTTACTGACTGGAGGCGATGATAATGCTTTGGGTATATCAATTATTCGAGACACGAAACCTGATACTGAGCAACCAGGCTCCGGGCCTTTCGCTTTAGGCAATACAGCAGGATCAATGTCATTGTCTACCTTGCTGATTCCACGCGCGCATGCAGCAGCCATTACGGCCGTTGCAGTGGTGGATGCACCTCATTCCAGTCCTGCTATTCATGGAAACCCTGAAAGCGCGGCTGCGAAGCTTCTCGTGGTTACTTCGGGCAATGATCAACGCGTCAAGTTATGGCAACTCAGCATAGATCTTACTGCGTCAGTGATGCAAGGTGTACGGGTAAAGAAGCTTGCAAACAAAGGCACCGATGTGGCTGATCTGGCGAATATAGCGGTTTTAGAGCCGTTCGTTAACGAACATGCAGCTGTTGGAAATCTTGCAAACTTAGAGCAGGATATGCTTGAGGGGAGGGCGGACCTAAGGTTCGTAGTTTGCGGAGTCGGCATGGAAGTGTGGAGTCTTTCAGAATAAAATTGAGCGGTCTGGCCACGTCTTCGAAGGATCTTCTCGAAAATTCAGCCACCATCAATGACAGGACCTATTTCAATTTGGTTGCTCACAACCGGTTCGAAATCGACATCTTCCGTCGACAGTTCTCTATCTCCCACTTCAGCTTCACCCGGTATTCCTTCTTCGATGTACACCATTCCTGCCTTTTCAGAGGACTGAAAATGCTACAACGCTTTCCCCAAAAAATCCTCCCAAGTGGGCGCATTTTACCAGGTCATCAAAACTACCCCGTGTTCTTCACCGCAGATGATGCATATCCAATTTGACCTCTGGGAATAGGCAGAAGGTCTCATTCAAGTCAATTCTACCCTATTGTTTACATGGCCAGCTTGAAGTTGCCGAAATGCAAGAGCATTGGATACGCTGATACCTTGGATTATGCACTTTGGACGATTCCGAGATAACCATTTGGAAATGCACGCTCTCCAAGGCCTATCTGAAGGAGGCCATGAGTAATTCAAGGGGACGTGAACTGTATCGCCTGCAAATTAATGTCCGCACAGTCTTGCTCGCTAAACGGCGTCGCCGGCGCAGTATCATTCCTCCAAAATAACGTGTACTGGGATCGATCGGGCTGGTACAGAGAGGTACCATTCGCCCAGCACAGCGCAAACGTCGTGAAGCCCATTCCATCGAATTTGAGGATACCGTCCTTATTGATGCTAAAGCCCTTCGTGTTCACTCCTGCATTGATATCGACAAGGTTGTAGTCAGATGGCGCGTCCGAGTCGTGCAGCTCCTGCTTGAGGAGATCGAGAGAGTATGGAACACGGCCAGAGGAATTGTAGACACCACGCATGTAAATTGACGTGTCGCCCCCCTGGACATAGAATTTTGCGGCTTCTTTCAAGTCGCCTGGTACGCCGATCGCGAGGTTGCTATCAGCTCCGCTGTGCTCCGAACCAACTTTGATTCGGCGTTAGCCATTTGCTTGAATACTTGGTTCAGAGTAACATACTCCAGAAGCCGTTGAAGCCGTTGTGATATGGTTCTGTCGTGACAGTCTGGAGGTAGAAATCGGCACTTCCGTTGAAGGCTCGTGCTACAAGAGGCACGGCGAAGGATATCGCGGACAGCGCTACGACGAAACCGAGGTATACACTGCAGATCATTTTTGAAGCATTTAAAGCAAATAGTATGTTTGAGTGAAGTATGAGTTTTGGAGAAACAGATATCGAGTTTTGAAGTCGCGAAGAAGAAATTAAAGAAGTTTGCCCAAGATAGTGGGAGAGAGAAATCACGGAAACTTACACAAGAGACACTTTATTCATCGTCGAGCTTGCTTGAGGCGTACTCGATGACTGTGAAAAATACGATGGTGTATAGAAAGCCTAAAGCTAGCTGACGGTATTGACGGGAATAGAAAAGGCGTCCAAACGATGGAGTAGAATACGGGTAACGAATTTATGAGTGTCCGCTTCGGGTTGTATAACGATCAGCTTGTTCTCGCCTGAAGTATTCTAAAGGCTCGGCTGTGCCGCGAGACACGCCGATCATTACACTAGCGTTCCTTCGAGACACCAGGTAGTCAGATCAGGCCTGCTATAAGTAGGTATTGGACACCCTGGGCACTAACTTACCTACCTTAGGAAGGTACCTTACCTGGTTAGGTAGTCTCGAGCACCTGAGCTGTCCACTGAGCGTCGTGCATCTCAATCGGGTTAGCGTAAGTGGCCGCCTTTACCTACCTAGGTAGTCTCGTCCTTATTCCATGTCCCTTCATTACCTCAATGAGGCAACGCAAAACCTACCTATATTGGCTGAATATATGGAAGCTGCCTCTGTACACAATGACGCGAAACCTTTCGTCGCTCACGTTCCTCAAGGCACCCTCGCCCAACGCAGTTCAAAGGATAAGTGGTGCCTTCCCCCTAGGCCTGGCCTACCTATCTACGTGGCACTTATCTCTTGGGCTGCGTGCACCTCTTGAAAATAGATATAAGGGCTGCAAACAGAAAGCACACACATCTATTCTGTAGGGCAAAAGAAGGTTGCCAAATCAACACCGCGAGAAACGTAGCTTGAAATGCTTCAAAGTTTTGAGACATGGTCAATTTTACGTGTGTCTAACTACCAGAGCCAACCAAGTATTAGATTGGCAGACAAAGCCCCACCAATGCGTACGTCTTCAGAGGTTAGTATAGCACAGCCTAGGTACACCCATTTCACCCGTCACAACTACATTGATCCTTCGCCGCATCAGTTTGCATCCACTCCATCTCATTTGCACCTGGCCCGTCATTAAACCGCTCAAAAAAGTTCGCGTCAGTCGGTAAACACGTGCTCGCATCCGTCGCGCAGCAGAAATTTCCATTAATACAATAGCACCCGCCTCCCCCGAACGTCGCCCATCCACCTTCATCATTGTCTGCGTCGCCGTTCGAATGTGGCGTGCCTGCGGGGGCAAATAGTGTAAAGAGCGTAGAGTTGGAGCCGCAGGTGAAGATATCCGAATGTGAGTCCCCGTCGCTGCCCGCACACGTTTGCGAGCCATACGCCTCAGTCTCGCGCGGTGCAGCGGAACCGGTACATGTTGACGGCAAACCGGGCGTTGGGGTGGTGCTGGTCGTGGCGGTGGAGATGGTGGAGCCGACACAGAAGCTGCCTGGGACACCGATACCCTCTAGGCTGCTGTACCCTGTGCACGCTATAATGTTGCCGCCAGCATCTGTGCTTGTAGTGAAGGGGGTTGTAGAAGGTGGGCTCGTTGGAGTCGGGGTATCGATCTGAAGACTGCTCAGGGGGGGAGATGTGTAAGGACATGGATTCGTGCCGCTGGTGATCGAGTAAGTGTGACCGTCGCTGCATTGACATTCCCCTGAGATTCCATTGTCAGGGTCTGCATACGGATAACAATAGGGCTCAGATGTGGGAGAGGGCGAAGGTTTTGTCGGAGGATTATTCCCGCCAGTCGTAGGATCTGTCGTCGGGTCGGTTGTAGGATGTGTCGTCGGACCTGTTGTAGGATTTGTCGTTGGACCTGTTGTCATTGGGCAAGCTGAGCCGTCATCACGGCGCTGTATAACCTTAGTCTTGGTCTTTTGGGGGTCCAATAATGCTCCCGAATTGAATGTCCATTGTGCTTCAGGATAACCTTTCCTGAACGCTTGAAGACCTGGATCATGATTAGTACATGTTTCGAACATCAAGCGCATCGCTTAAACCTGCCCTTGCCAATATCGTTCAATTGTCCGTTCGAGTCGGCCGTGGCGGCGAAGAAGTTGTTGTTGTTGTTAACCATATCACTGATAGTCTTCCTTACAGCATTATTCTCGTCCTCTAGTCTTGAGCTCATGTAGCTGGAATAGGCATCGGCCCAACCAAGTCCGCCTTGTGGTTGCGGAGGCGTACTACCACATTCTAGGTCAGTCTGGACGAGATCGTCGATTCCTAAGAACGCTTCATAAATTCTTTGATTAGTCTTCTTAAAAAGCACAGCGATCTCTGCTATATTTGTGATGTAAACGGAAGCCGCGAGCATATTCAGAAATTGAAGCTTGTCGACGTCGCTGTTGAATTTTTGATACTGCCCATTGCCAAGGGCTACCCCTTTGTAGCCATTTAGAGTGCTATCCATACCAGCAAAATCCGGGAATTGGATGGATGGAAGCTGTTCCCAAAGAGTTTGTAGTCTGGCCACTGTCTTCCCGCCGACTTGGTTAGCAGGGTCAGACGCCATGAAAAAGGAGTTGAGATCTGGGCAAGTCAATTGCTTCGAATCGATCATCTCCCCAAAGAATTCGCGTATGAATTTGACTTCGTAAACATGGTCGGCGTTGACATTCGGTTTGGGATTACCTCCGAGAGCGTACTTTGGAGGAGCTGGTGCGTTTTTATCTACAGCCGTCATAATCGGGTTGGCGGTCAGAGCCGCAGCATTAGGATAGCTTGTCACTGTAATCGTTGGGCAGTCTCCAGGAGCGTCTCTGGCTGTCGACGGAACGTACCACCAGGTGGCATCAGGGTATTGCTCGAGATCATTTGGCCCGGGGTGGTCCGGAACGGTGATAAAGGTTGCCAGCTGCTTTGGCGCTGTGGTTGTTAAGGAGCACACTACAGCTGTTCCCAGGTCGTAGAGTGTCTTGCGGCCCTTTTTCCTTTTAACCATTTTCTGTAATTTCATGAATTCTCGGTATTGTGTAACTCGCTTGTCGAGTTCACGTTTCTTCAGCTCGTCAGCTTCATCGCCCATATCCTCATCATCGAAATCTTCATTCGGCGGGTTGGCATCGTAGTTATAAGACCAACACCCCTGCGCGGTGGTTGTTGTTGATGTTGTCGTTGTTGTCGCTCTTGCAGAGCAGCCCACGGTAGGGGAACAAGAACTTGACGTGGAGGTCGAAGTAGTAGATCCCGCAATATCGACCTCATAGCTCAATTCAGTCTTGCAGTTCGTCGCCGTTGTGGGCGTGCAGGAGCTTGTTGGATCGGTTGTCGGGCCCGTCGGAGATGGGCTGGGACTAGGACTCGGACTAGGGCTCGGATCTGGTCCTGGATCAGGCGGATCTGGACCATCATCTTCGGGCGGGTCAGAGCAGTCGCCGGAGATATGTAACCCAAGAATTTTGATGCATGGCAAGTGGAATTTCGGCAATTTTGGGAATTTTGGGAATTTGAAGTCTATGTTGGGTGTAGGGGGCAGTTTCCATAACACAATGCCTGTGTCTCGTCGGCCGCAGCCGGGGCAGAAGAGCACTGGAACTATGGTTGAATGACCACTAGAATCAGTAGTCGTGGTCCATTCATTCGATTTGATTCCACTGATAGCTGCCGTGGAGAATCCGGGAGGTTCCGTGCTCATCGTAGATGTCACCGAGCTTGAACTGCTTGTCGGCAAGCTGAAAGGGTCTGTGGAGCCTCCTGAATTTGGAGGCCAAAAGATCACTTCTGTGCCCCCTTGAGTTGTTGTTGATGGCTGTGACCCAGATGGAACCGGGGAGAATATTATTGCCGAGCCATTCTCTGAGGTAGTGATGGGTGAGATTGCGGTTGGAGGAGAAATGACTATTTGGGTGCCATTAGTAGATATTGTAGTGTGTTTCGTACCCGTTGGAGTTATCACCACTTGTGTACCGTTCCGATTTAGAGTCGTTGGATTAGCAGATTGTGTATCATTTGTCGATGGTCCCACTGACGACGATAGGCCAGTAGTGTGATTCCGAAATGGGCTTTGAGAGGGTGAAGTGGTATGGTTCAAAGTATGATGTATTCTCGAACGCGAGCTATTATGGTGATGATAATGGTGAGCCGACGTCGTCGTATGATTTGGAAAGAGCTGTACTGAGGTTGAATGGTTCAAATGAGAAATTCCCGATATGGTTGAGTTAATGCCATGCGTGGCAGTCGGATGGCGGCGAGTTGGAACCGTGCTATTCTTAGGATGGTACGCTGTGACTGAATGGTTTAGTTGTGGGTTCGCAAGGGAAGTTGAGTCAAGGCTATGTGTGCTAGTAGGATGGTAGTGTCCGTGTAAGTTGCTCGTGCCATTTATGAGAAGAGACTTTGGGCTGCTTCCATGATGAGAACGAGTCTGGTTCGACCCATTATGGTGCATGTGATTATGGTGGAGCACATGAAGGGACCTTGCGATAGGAAATTTTTCCCCGTGAGCAACGCCTGCACTGCTGCTCAAGTCGTGTTTAGACTGGGCTCTATTTTTCACATAACTGAACCCAGGGAGGCCAGTACCCTCAGTAATGATTGAAGGCTTTCTCGTCACAAGCTCAAAATGTGAAAAGGAAAAAATTATTATTAACAAGGTAACACACGCCAGGGATGAGCGCAAAGAGAGCATAATGTAAAACGATACAAGGACAGGGCAGAAAACAAACAGATGAAAAGTGGCAATGAAAAGAGGGGGCTCTTATTATACTATCCATAGGCTTACTATGAGAATGTCTGGAAGCCAATTATTTCATTCGCACTAGCTGGCACCTCTACGAAAGATGCCATGTAACTGTAAGCTCTGGAGATCATGAGACGTCATTAAAACTCGTATGTGTTCTACACGGATAGACAATCTGCTTTAAGGGAGCGAAGCTGTGCAAGCGTACTGCACCGTCAGTGGTGTGAGGTCCTCGTTTAGCGAGAGTTTATCAATTGCTGCTCTGACATCTACTTGAAAAGCAGCATGACGTACGTCTAAGCACAGCCAGAGCCTGGCTAGATGGAAGGAGCATAATGACCGCGAATCCGGAGACAATCTAACCAGCTCCATTTCGGACAGCAAGCTCTTGAGAAACAGCTGTCCCTGGGAGATGCGATGTTGGAGTCACGACAGTTGTAGTCACCTACCGAGGTTGAGCGTTCAGCTACGATGAAGTTGTGGATAATCACGATCATCCGGAGAATCAGAAAGTATCCCATTGACTGCTGAGGTCGCCGAGCACGGACGTTTTTTGTAGGTCTATGAGGGTTTCAGGCGATCAGGCAGCATTTGAACACCTCAACTCTATGAAACTACGTCACTTCTGAGAGACACGGCTTCAAACAGGAAAAAACAAAGCTAAAACCTGTTCAACATGTAGTTGTTGGACATTCTATCCGCGCCTACCCCGAGTATATTGAGATTCCATACAAAAAACGTCCGTGCTTGGCAGTCGAAAGGATAGCTACCTACCTAGGTAACCTAGGTACCTAAGGTATTGCACTCAATGCCCGTAAAAAGGAGGCATTGGGTCCGTGCGGTTGTCCCCTAGCCTACCTAGGTAGGCGCACCGTGCGAGCCGTTCCGCGGCTACATCTTGGATCATCTGTACCTTGGGTACCTAGTTAACACGAGAGACATCTGTCCAGAGCTCCAGCAGCCGAGAGAGGAAAGTCGAGCGATGAGCGCACTGTAAATCATTTCGTGGCGCACGCACCTATCACGATTCGGCAAAGCCAACGATTATCGAGCTGAGGGAATAGGACACTTCATAACTTCGAGCACAAATCGGGACATTGCATTATTATCGGGCGACAACATCTATAACACGTTTTGTGAGTTATGGCCTAGCTCACAGCGAATCCACTGCCCGATGGTGACGCGCCGGGTCAACGACGCCAGACGCAGGATCCACAAGCAGCTGTAAACTCTACCGCTCTATATCCTCCATGTATCCACGAAGCTTGTAGGTATCTTGCTCCACTTCCAGGATATTATTCAGTTGACCAATTCAGACCCTTTTCCACGAACATGGTTTCTCGCGCCCCAAAAACGATTCTAGACCTCCCAGACGAACTTCTCGACGGCATTTTCGCCGTGATCAGTAACCCTCACGACGTAGCAGCGCTCGTGTACACTTCCCGCCGCTTGTGGCATCTCGCGGAACCAGACGAATATAGGTCGGTAGTCATCAAGTCTCATAACGACAATGTAGAGTTCAAAGCCGCTGTTCGCCGGAAACCTCAGCGCGCGGCAGTCGTACGAAATCTTCTTATTGACCGTTCGAAAGACTATTTTCAGTATCTCTCGGATGAGAACGAGGCAAATGAAGATGAACAGAGTAACGATGCTGCTCTGCACCTCGCTGATGACCCTGACACGGAGGTCTCCTTGCTTCCAGAACTTGTCAATCTAGTGACGTATCGCGTTTCGAAGGCTGATTGCTGCGATTCTTTTCCCGCAGTCCTGAGTCTTGCTAGTGAAGGTTCCTGCTTGGTGAACCTAAAGACATGTAAGATCACTAAATTACTGGAGGTTCTTAAGGCTATTTCGAGCTAAGCAAGCCTCCACTCGGTTTCAAGGAAAAGTGGCAGTAAAAATGGTGGCACCGTCCGCATAAGTGATGCCACTTTTCCTTGGAATCAGGTGGTGTTTTATTTAGGTAGCATCCAGTTACTACGTGAATCAGACGATGACGGAATGGCTGGCGACTTGGACTCCCTCCTGCCTTTGTTCACCATCCCAAACATCGAAGACCTCACGATTCGTGGCTGCTTCGCTTCCAACTTTGAGATGCCACCAGCACACATGAACATGGCTCAAAGGGCACTGACAGGATCAACTGCGCTCAAAAGACTTCGCTGGCTTCAAGGAGATCTAGCGACCAGAGCACTACAGCAGATTCTAACGTTCCCACGGGAACTACAGGAACTCATGATCCAGATTTCTTTCGCTTATCGCGCACCTGACAGCACCAGGAATGGCCACCCTCAGGACTGGAATGAGTACATCGACGCCATATCCTCACTTCAGCCCGACCTCAAAACATTGATATTTGATTCCGATATCAGTCCGCCTACCCCACTACCCCCACCACTACGACTCGGCACTTTGATATCTCTACAATCCTTCTTCAGTGCTCAATCCGTCCTCTCATGGCCGCGCTCCAGCCTAGAAATTGAAAAGAATACTCAGTCTATGGACTTGCTGCCAACAAACTTACAAAGCCTTGGGCTAGTCTATGACAAGGCTGGACTCCCACAGCCTGTGTCCAACGCTTTGGGTAGCGCAAAGAAAGAAGTCCGGAGCTTACGCCACCTGTATCTCGCGGTGAATCAGGATGCGGTTTCGGATGATTTGACTAGAGAGTGTGAGGGCGAGGGGGTTAGGCTTCACGTTGTCGATGTGAGGACAACGGGCAGCTCTGGGTTTCGCAATTTTGAATCCATGGTTGAGTCAATGATCGATGCTGTCAGACGGGAAAACGAGAACCCCGTAACTTGCGAGACCGAAGGGCTCAGGATGCTCTCGATCAATCCAGCTTAGTAGATCCTCATAACCTATTAAGAGGTTATACATGAGAAATCGGTATTTCTGTGGTCAACGTTACTATCGAGCTTGGCTCTAGATGTGTCTAGCTCTATCCAAGCCGATAACCCACCCTTCCGAGCCTAGCCTTGGCTTTTCCGCTCGAAGATGAAAGTGTTCCAAGTCCCAGTAGTTAGGAGTTCTGCAACTACGCAGATCACTTCTGCTCGGAGAGTGACGTATTCGTCCTTGTGCAAGCAAGTGCTCTCTACCAAGGCACAAGTAGGAGAGCCGCATCAGTAGAGGAAATGTAGAATACTCAGGTCTTCATAATGCCACGCATTTCTCTTTGAAAGGCTTCTCGGCGTCAGTCCAGACGCGTGCCGTCTCAATATTCTTCAGCTGTAGTAAGCTCGTCAGTAGCGCGCTACTAAATGCTTCACTGGCTTCTCGCGGCAGTAAGCTTGGCAAATGATCTATTGAGATGATCGAGTCTCGACAGAGGTGGTCCAGCAATCTTCTGCTTGGTAGGTGTAGTAGGATTTGTGAACAGTATGTATTCCGTGTAGATAGATAGGTAGAATAGTAGATTGTTGGCGGAGTTTGGATCGCAAGACACGTCACAGATAGTCCAGCACTACGCATTCTTGAAATGTCAAATCTACCACATTTCAACTACTTCTCGCATAATGGCAAGAGCTATCAACAGCAGAGCCCATTTGTGTGATCTCCTCTCGTCCGGAGGTGTGTTTCTGTGTCCGGTAGATCTTAACGCAACCTGGCTCGGACCATCCTCGGAGTATTCCCCGGCACGAGGACGCGAACGGGAAGGAGAATTCCCTCCACCGCGGGAGATAGATCTATCCGATCTTGAGGATGCGCAAACATTTCGTCGCGAATGTAAGGCGTCAGAACTGCTTTGACTTCTGCAATAAGGAGCCATTGGATGACGTGTGGGAGGTGACACATGACTATCATGAAAGCCTTGACCCTCATACGGGTCCAAGGACTCTCGAAGGCCGTGCATCTCAGAGCGGCGAGAGATTTGTCCCGCTCGTGGTTCCATCGGTGCCGCTGGTAATCCTGGAAACGACTGTCCGCGGCCCTCATAAGAAAGTGCAAAACGTTTCTGGCGTCGGGTGTCCGTTTGGTAATCATTATATGCAGTAGCTGGCCTGCGAGCTAAACCTCCCTCATCGTCCGTCCGATCTTCTCTTCTAACCTTGGGCAATTTGAAGTAATGCTTGACCATTCTCGCTGCCCGGACGCCTTTCGCAAGCTGCCTATCCACCACATTATGATCATTCATATCTGAAAATCGACGGCTCTTTCTGGTACGAGTCCTTTCATTTATTGATTCATCAGAACTTTCATCCTTGTAGCCATGGTACAGCATGCTTTCGTCACTGAATGTCCTTCTAAGCGGGAGTGTTGACAGCGAATCTGAGATGGGGTTGCGAGGAGGCGGAGGAAACGCAGTCTCAGAGATGGGAGGCTGAGAGGACGCTCTTTTGGAGTTATGAGGCGACGATATTGCACTACTGGAGAAGAAGGGCGGAGAGAGCGTTGTGTTGGGACTGGAAAGCGGAGTGAGTGCATTGAAGGTGGAAGGCGAGGGTAGCGGATTTCGAGAGCTGTAGGGCGCCGGAAGTGCATCTATGCTCCATCCCGTGAGATGTTGCTGTAACTGTTCATGGTGAGTTGGTTGCTCTGCACTGTGACAAAGTGAGTGTTGTGTTTGGTAGTTTGGCGCTGGATGATAGACCGGCGCTCGGATTTGTTCATGAGGTGATTGCGCTTGCAAGTCCCACCCCCGTGGTGCAGAGCTTAGTGCCTCCGAATCCGCTCTGGCTTGAGGTAATGGCGAAATAGCTATAGAGTTCGGGCCTTGCCGAGATGTGGTGGCGTCCTTGGTGAAGGAATACTTTATGTTGTCTCTTCCGCTCTCTTGGGGAACGGGTAGTTGAATGGTTGGGATCTGATCTGTGGTCCAGGAAGCAAGTTGTTCGGTGAGTGAATTTACCGAAGAAGGGGAAGCGATATCCTCAAGCTCAGGATCTGGAGCTGAGGATAGAGCTACATATTGCTTTATCCAGCCATGTTCCAACGCTTGATTCGCGGTTAAGCGTTTACCAGGGATAGGGGCCATTGCGCATTGGATGAATTCTTGTGCTACACCACTGACACTATGCTCTTGGAGCACCACCACCGGAAACGGGCATGTTTCGTGCGCATACTGATTAAGTATGTCCTGGTTCTGAAACGTCGGTCTTTTGGTCATCATCTGAAAGGCGATCTCGCCCAGTGACCACATATCAGCTGCTTTATCCGTCTCTCGCCCAACGAATCCATGTAGTTCTGGCGCAATAAATCCTAGTGTCCCTTTGAGAGATGATGATAAGGGATAAGACTGGTCTTCAACGCGCTTGCTAATGCCGAAGTCGGTTATCTTGACCCACCATTCTTCTGGTGGTCTTGATTGGATTAGGATGTTCTGGGAGCATCATTAGCCGCATGCCCATCTGGCTGGGTAAACAACGAAAGGGCAACCTACCCCAGGCTTCAAATCTCGGTGAGTAAAATCGTTTTCGTGCATATAGTTCAGACCCTCGATAACCTGATGTATTATCGATCCAGCATCGCTTTCCGGGAGTGCCGGTACTTTTCGCAGGTATCGTTCCAAGTCACCCAATTCCAAGTATTCCATAGCAATTAGGAGCGCATCATCCTGCTCAAACCAGCCAAATGACTTTACGAAGCATCGTTCGTACTGACACAAGCTCAGCAAACTGCACCAGGGGTTGGGTATGGACTTGATTGTCTATTGGGAATACCTTCTCATGGGAGAACTTGGCAAACGCTTCTAACTCACGGCTAAAGCTTTTTGGTCGAGGATCATGGAGATTGGACACGGAGATTTGCTTCACGGCCCTCAAGCTTCCTTTCCGCTGTCCGTGTCTACACTCTTCCAGCCATACACTGCCGAAGCCGCCTCTTCGGATCAGTCTTCGTCGTTGCCAGTACTCTTTTTGAGGTATCGGCCGCCTGCCAGAACCGACATCTGCATCGAGTCTTTCGTGCACGAAGCAGCCGCGATCGAACCTTGTTTCCAGCCTAGAATCTCGGACTGGGTCGGAGAGCTTGTTCATAGCGATCTACGCTCGTAAAAGGTCCTGGACCTGCCAGACATCGAACTGTGAAAGAAAATGCAAAGGTACAACCAACATCTTCTATTGTAGCGGGAATACACTAAGACCCAGAGTGTGAACGATCGATGGAAAGCAAGTTCTCAAGGAGATGACGAGGTCACAACGACACGAGGCTGAAAGTCAAGGGGAAAATGTACTGGCAAGGCAGCATTGCGGTGGCGGGGTATGCATATTCGCCACCGGGCCCTTGCAAATGAATGGACTGATCAAATGAGACGTACTCGGTGAGGAAAAGGGCTCTTAGGAAAGGGTATTAAATATGTCGCGCCTTTCGGGATCATGTGCCACATCCGGTCCCTCTAAGAAATTTGCAAGAGCTTCCTTTTCGGGCCATGACTGGCGCTGAGCTTGGCCTCGCCATCGTTGCTTCGGTCGATCTGTGCTTCAAGTACGGTCTGCTTCCCAGTTATTCAGGAAATTGTGAACTTACGTGAACGAGAGCAGATACAGTGAAAGCTTCATTAAACTGTGTGCAGCCTTTAAAAACGCCGAGACGGAGATTGCAGAGCGGATCATCCGGTTTGAGGCAAGCTGGTTGCGGACCAAGACCCAACTCGTTTTCATTCGACGCATCGCTCCTACCCTCGATAATGAATTCCAAGTCTTACACGATGAGATACTCAAGGTACTGGCCAATAAACTGGATTGTGCTCACTCGAGACTGGACGCGGTTATGCGGAAGAGAGGCGAAGAAGCCCAGGTAAAGAGATGGAAGTTTGCACTGGTCAAGGAGAATCTTGACAAAGCCATTGATGACCTCGAAGCATGGCAGAAGATCTTCGATCCGTCCTGGTACCTGCTGATGAAGGCAGCAACTCCCCAGATTGACGCCGAACTGAACCAGCGACGGCGAGATCCCGGTCATGAGCCAATCTCTTCTGCCCTTTCCTTGAGAACGGCGCTGCACGTCGAGTCGCACGCAAATATACCGATTCTGCTGCCCGAGAGCCCTCTTCGGCTTATGCGCATGACCAGTATTCCATTCTGTTCCGCAATGCTAGGTGATCGAGGCTCTGGCAAAGAAATCATTTTAGAGCGGATCCTGCGGCCTTCGGCTGCTTCCGTCGTTGAGATCGACCTCGTCACCCAGAACATCCGCGACCTTGCCAGAAGGTTGCACCACTCTGATCCCGTTACCTTTCGCCTTCTTAACTGCAAAGGTATCGTGAAACGCTCACAGCTACAGCCACATGAGGCGAACTTGCACTCACAGCTTGATGAAACGATCCTTTTTGACGTCATTTTTCGTGTACCTGAAGGGTTTACAGAGCCTCGAACGCTCAGAAGCTCAATACTTGAGGAAGAATCCACTCACTCCCTATCCGATCGCTTTCGGTTAGCTAGTGAGTTGGCAAAGTCCATTGTTCACGTGCATAATTTTGGCTTCGTTCACAAGAACATTCGCCCAGAGACTATTCTAGTCTTTCAAGACGGACAATCTACCATCGGTTCAGCCTTCCTTACTGGATTTGAACAAGCACGTCCTCTAGAACGTCAGACATTGGCGCGTGTCGATTCAAGCTGGGAGAAGAATCTGTACCGTCATCCCCAGCGCCGTGGCCCATCTCCATGGGATGTTTATGTAATGCAGCACGACATCTACAGCCTAGGAGTTTGTCTACTTGAAATTGGTATGTGGCAGTCTTTCGTTACTTATGATCAAGATCTCGAGCCTTGGCCCTCCCAGGTGCTTGATCTAGATTCAATCCAGCAACTGCCTCGCGAAGATCAATTGGTCGATCTTGCGCGTGACTCGCTTCCTCAGCGGATGGGAACAAAGTATGCGAAGATTGTTGAGACCTGCCTGACCTGTCTCAACAATGAAAATGATGACTTTGGCGATAGAAGAGAGTTTGAGGATGAGTATGGCATTCTCGTCGGTTCGAGATACATTGAAAAGGTGGTCATTCTTTGTCAATATAAAGAGTGAGACATGCTGATTTTTCTAGGTCCTAATGAGGCTGAACGAGATCACTTTCTGAATATCTCTAGTCCTTGCTGAGTTACTGCATTTCGTCCTTTTTGCAGCGCACCAGAACCCTGAGTGAAAGCGCGAGGTCTCCTGTTTGGGAACAACACCTTTCTACACTGATTCCGTTTTTCAGCTGTGCATTCCGCACAACTGGCAAACACCGATCGAGGTCCTCCCTACGTATAACTCTATAATCATAATAATAATCATAGATCGGCTCAAATATATTCCAATTACAGTATAGCTAGATCTATTGAACTAGATTAGGGAGCACTCCAACAAGATATCCGACATATTTTTAGAGTATCGCCTGTATACTCAATCGGTATCCTAGTGCACAGCCGGAAAACGAAATGACTGCAGAACAATTGTGTGCAGTATTATTCGAGTATTTCGCTGTCCAACGCAGGTATCCGAGAGGATCCATCAAGTCCGTCTTCATGGAAAATGCCCAAAAACATCCAACAACGCCCGTTTACAACGCTAAAGGGCGGGGGAAAAAATTCAACCAGATTTTAAGCTTGTGCAAATTCATGTACTGGTCCCAGCTCTGACCTTCGCTTCCTTAATTTGTTCGTTAACCCACCACTATTGCTACTGGTCGACCCACTTCTCCTCAGATCTGTCCCATTGTTTCCTTGTGGGTGACTGCTCGCCTTTTTGACAAAGTTTCCAAGTAATCCACTTGACCTCTTCTCCCTCTGCTGCTGCCTCAGCGTTTCCTGGTCATTCGCCGATATCGATGTCTGAGTTCCTATGCCTCCCTTGTTCGCGTCAGTACCCCATGATTCTCGTAGCGGGGAGGGCTGGGGCTGAGACTTCTGTGCTCGATCAACACCGTAAAGCGCTTCGCGATCGATTTGGCGAGTGTCGATTTCTTTGCGGCCTCGGTCCATTATCTGTTGGTTTTTGACTTGTTGCCCCTGGTTGTTGGAGCGAGGAAAGTGTTTATCTGCTACATTTGCGACTGCACCTCGAAGCGTCTCGCCAGCGCCCTAAAGACAGTAAGGTTATCAGATGACCGGAATTCTACATCAATAAATGCATGAAAATGGCAGAATCTCTGAACTTACGTGTATTCCTGCAGCTGCGGCCTTCAGCTCTGCTAGCGTTCCCTGCGGCTGTTGTTGCTGTTGTGGCTGAGCGTAATATCTCTTATTTTCCTGGGCGTCTGCTGCCTCGTTGGGCGGCGGAGTCTTGCGGGGATAGGAGAAATTCTGGCCCTGTTGCTGGAACTGGGCACCGGGCGGTGGTTTGATCGGACTGACGGGCGGCTGTCCAGAATTGTGTCTGCTCTTTTTATCGCCCAATGGCATTGGCGTGGGAGCCACATATTGTCGATTGGGGCTTCGTCGAGAGGCTGGCCTTTCGAACGGCTGAGCAGCGGGCGCGTCAGCGGTCTTGTAGTTTGTCCCGGTTCGAAAGGCTGGATGAACGTTCTCTTGGTTGAGGCTACTACCGCGATGTGGAACGTCAGGGCCACCCGATTGACGCCTCTGGTTTGGGGGAGTAGTCCGGTTGGCAGCGGTAGGGAGTTCAGCACGAGGTTGCTGGGTTGTAGTCGTACCGCCCGGACCTGTGACGGTGGTGGTGGTGGTGGTAGTGGTAGTAGTGGTGGTTACGGTTTGGCCGGTACTGGGATCGTGGTGGGTCTCTCGCGTTATCGCTGGACTCGTCCATGATTGCGGAGCTTCGTTACTTGATTGTGGTTGAGGAGAAGGTCGACTGCCCTGTGCAGACTTGCTGCGGTCACTGTTGACGCTGGATTTGCCGTTCGTATCTGTCTCGGAATTGCTTGCATAGGTGGAGTCAGGGCCATTAGCAGGGGGTTCCAGGTTATCAGTCTTCTTGCTCTTCGAGCTAAAGGGGTTCCACTTGGACATCTTTTCTTCCTTGGTGGCACTGGGCGCCATTACGAATGATTGGGAGAATTCTCAACAGATGCAATCGGGGAATTGGGATTACTAGACACTACCAGAACGCGACGAGCTGTACAATGATAACAATACAACGTAAGGGAAGGATCGACAAGGATTCTATGGTGCTATCCTGCCGTTAGAAAACCGGTTAATTGGTTCCCAGCGAGATGACGCAAGTGGTTGTGTGGCTGAAGCTATGAGCGAGGCTGGTAAGCGGCCCCCACCACTGTGGCGGTGCGAACCCCCGAGTCGAGCTCGATTCCGATTTCTTTTCACACCTCCATTCTTTAAAGCATTAGAAAGTGTTCACTGATGACTGAGGCCAGGCCTTAGGCTGCTGGTGTCGTTGCGTACGAACGGTCCTGTGTTGGGTGCCTCCCAATCGTGTACCAACGTCCAACCCTAATATCAAATTTTATGTCAGTTCCAGCTTCAAACACAACCTTTCCAGGTGAAGGGGAATCACGATGGGTACCCTCCAGCTCAATTCCGGGATTTTAGTGGGTATCGTGATCTGACGCTTTTTTTTAGTGTCAATTTTCGTCAAAGGGCCGAAAGTCATACGGTGGGATAGCCATGAGAGAAGGTTTAGCTGCCCTCCTTGCCGACTCGATGGATGAAAAAACCGGCTCGAAAAGTTTGATAGGTGCTAGACTGGGGAGCTGGTTCTGGATTTCCTCGAATACTACCTGGGCCTTGTCTAGGTTGCGTGCTACCGGCTGGATTTGGCCCGCATGATGCCTGCATGCTTCAGAATGCACTGCTTCCCCAGTCCGATGCTGTGGCCGGTCACTAGGATTACTCTCCCATCGAGTTGAGGGATATCCTAACTCCTGCTTGGGCTTCAAGGATGCTGACTTCTTTCCAATAAACATGGGATATGGCGTTGGAACCGAGAAATTACAATGGCGGTCAAGCAAAACACGGGCAACGGGAGACTATCATCTCGACGTGCAGCATCTTCGTGCGTCCCGTCATCAGCGCTTTCTCACCGGTGAGGGTCATTTCCAAATAAAGAGATCCACTCCAGGATAAGGTTCCTACGAAATCTGACAGAATCAACGATCATTAAGCAGTGATGAATTATTTTGCTGTGAGGGGGCACCAAAAGAAGTGCTAGTCATCGGACGCACGAAGATGCAGTACCCAGCCTTGAATTCCTCCTTGAGCTTTGGGGGCAGGAGTACTCCGTAGAATACACTGATTCCGGATGCCGGCTGTGACGCCGACTTTCCCCCTTCATCCTGACTCCAAACCTATCAGCTAGATCTCCCAGACCATCAATTCTCAACAGACCGACTGCTGATTATTCTGTGGGTGCCTTTTTCAGTCTTTCTGGTGAGAAACTTACAGTGGAACGGCAATTAAACACCTTGGACCTGAAAAGGTGCAATCGGGCATCTTGAAAAGTTGCCTGCTAATATCCGCGAACAGCACGCTCATCGAATGCGGTATAGTCATCTTATATAATCGGAAGCTACCTAGTCGTTCATTCTGTGATAAAGAGTGTATCCGGAATCACTATTTTTACTTCGGTGAAGTATTCATCTTTCAGGAACCCCCCAGCTCCTCCTGCATCGCAATTCTAACTTCCTCTGAGTTCGGATCCTCAATAGCAGCATCATGCATCTCCTTTCTCTTCAACAGAGGTGTCGCTTTTGCCGACCATGTACAAGCACTCACGACCCAACACGCCGCCGCCACATACATGCACACCCGTAATTGAGAATTGAAGCTCAGGGCAAATGCATATGATATCGCCGCCTGTTGGGGTACGGAGAAGTCGGGAATCGAATTCAGCGTCTGTCGTAGCGCTGTGATTTCGGATGGGGAGAGTATGCCCTTCAAATCCGTGCCGACACGAACATTAAAGATGATTGTGCTGACGGCTAAGCCTATCGTGCCCCCCAGTATACGGGCTTGATTGACTACACCTAATGCCAGAGCTGAATTCGAACGATTAGTACAAAATCTTACGTTTCCGGGGTTCGCAATTGAAAGCGGGCTTTACCGTAGTACTGAAGTGGTGCTTCAATCGTGGTGACGATAACACTTGTCGCGAATGTCATTCCGATTCCCAAGCCAAAAATAACTTGGTAGCCATAGATGGCTGGTTCTAAATGGGGACCGGTCGAAGTCGTGGACAAGAGGCCCGAACCCAGTAGCAAAAAGCTGCTTGCCAACATGAGAGTGACGAAGGTGTTATTCTTCTTGCTCGAGGCCCAGCTAGCGACAGTGGAGCCGAAAGCGCTTGCAAATAGCAGCGGCATCAAGCGAACACCACTGGAAATTGTGGAGGTGCCGTTGACGATTTGAAAGTGCTCGGGCAGTTGAACGATGACCAAGAAGAGATGGAATCCAGTCAAGAGTGTTATCCTGTAAAAGCAAGGGTTCAGACTGGTCTCGAATTTTCACGCTTGGGTTATAGAAGACAGAAATACAGCCAACAGGCTCAATGGAGAAGGCTTTGACATACACAATAGTACCAAGCAAAATCCTCCTCTTGAGGAAAGCAGATGGAAACGTCGGAGTGATCTGAGTTCTGTCGCCTCTAGACTCGAGGAACCAGGTCCATACTATGAGACCGATGGCGGATACCCCCGAGGCAGTCAGCAATCCGATGGTGATTGATGAATCCCATGCTACAATTGCAGAGCCAGCTTGCTGCAAGCCAACTATCAAGAGAACGATGGCTGCAGTGAGTAGAATCAAGCCGATGATGTCGAGCTGGGCCAGTGAAGATTTGTGAAGGTATAGAGCTCGCTTTGCCACTGGAGTCGGCCAAGCGAGAAGAACAAGGAGGGCGACAGCGGCACCGACAGGAACATTAAGCAGGAAAATCCAGCGCCAGGTCGTCTCATTACATATAACGCCTCCAAGCACGGGACCCAGCACGGAAGATACTGCGAAGACCGCGCCAGTTGCCCCACTCATCGTCTTCCATGCTGTCAGCTCCTAGTACAATTTCAAATGACTGGATCTTTCTTACAGCAAAGTGCTCCTTTGGAGTAATTGATGGAATTACTTTATACGGCATGAGCTTGCATTTCTTCATTTTGAATGGCGCTGGACGTTGCACCTACTTAGATTTGTCATCGAATAGAGTCCAGAGCCTCCAATTCCCTGCAAGGTCCGGAAGAGAATGAGTTGGTTTATGGACTGGGCCAATCCACATCCCAACGAGAAAGCGACGAAGACGACCCAAGCTGTGATGACCGCCTTTGAAATCTTAGCTCTACGGCGGTGGAAGTCTCCAAAATCGAGATCTCACCCACTTGTGCCCAACGACGTCGCTGAATCTCGCCCAGATAACGCAAAATGCTAGAATGCATTAGCTTAATCGTCTTCCCCCCAAGAGGTTGTTATGAATCACTCATATAAGCCAGAAGATAGGCTAATACTATCCAGTATGTCTAGCGATTAATCAGCATCTTATTTCGGAAGAAAAAAGGTAGGACAACCTCGACGAAATCATTGAAGTAGCGACCAATTGTAACGAGTGCCGTAGAAACAATCGACGCATCGACGATGCTCAGCAGAAGGCCCATACACAAACTATTTGCGCCCCTGTCACAATTCCGTTCTTTACAAGTGTAGGAACAGCTATATTCACCAGAACTCCACAAGGACCAGACGCGTTCCATGCAGTCTTTTGGGCTCAGACGGTCGGGACGTCTCGTTCAACGACTCCGCCCTGGTTGGTGCCTCTGTAGCCGCTTCATCTTTTCCGCCAGCGGTGGAAGCGGAGGAGGGGCTCTGATCAGCGTCTTCCGGCCTCAGACTGGTGGCTAAGGATGTCTTGATTTGCGGCTCAGCTTGCTGGCTGCTAACATCTTGCCATTGCTACTTACATCGTCTCGCTGTATGTCCTTCTCGTTCACGGATTCAGACATTTTAAAAGGGAAGAAACAGGAGGGTTCAAGCTGAAGCTCGAATGCGTAGCATCTTCTCTTCAAAGCCAGTGTCTGTCGAACATATTTTACCCTCGCTCATTACCTAGGATCGGGCCGCCTAGTACCGGTGTTACGCGCACATAGTATCTAAAGGATAGAAGATTCCGATCGTTGGAGATTATCCGATTCGCGTGGGGCTGATTGATGGACAGAATGAGAAGTCTGTGGGGGGACATGCTTCTTCCATTGTAGTCGGAATGCTAGATGTGGGAATGCGGTCGTACATCGTTGAGTTTGTATTCGTCATCACGGCAGATGCCGCGATCTGCGTAGCGAAATCATGATCAGTTCTGAAGCAGAGGCGAGGTGAGGTCAGTGCATTGCGATTAGTGACTGGGTCGGGTTCTGCTGATCGGCAGTGGGCATTGCATATGCAGCTCCAGATGCGGAATAGAGGCACAGATCTCATTGATATGGACCTCTTATCGATGAGTGAAACAATGGCTGTTGCGCATTGCATATGCAGTCAGATACGGAATAGAGGCAGGCATGTCGATGACATGGAATTCTTGCCGATGGATGAGAGGATGGGTACTGCGCATTGCATGTACAGTTGCAGATACGAAGTACAGGCAGTCATCCCATTGACATGGAGTTCTTATCGATGAATGAAACGATCGTCATGGCGCCACGTGGTAATTACAACCCCCTCTTGCATCCGATTGCTACAAAGCTTCCGGGTTCCGGTCGAGCAATTACAGGGGGTCTCCCGAACCTAAATCTCGGAATCAGGAGTGAGTCTCCTTTTAATAAATATAGATTAAATCTTCTGATCCTTATCGAATATTGAAAGTTTGAACTAGAGTGACCCCCACAATAAGAACTTTCGGGCCAAGGGTCCACCCTTCTTTGTGGTTGATGGGTTATATTAAGGTCATCGGTGGAAAAGATGGTTGGAGGCCCTACCTTAATGAATGCCCAGTCGGTGAAAGGAAGCATTGCAGCGCTGAAGGGGACAAGGATTTGAGTCAGAAGAATCGGCGGCTCCGAAGCCTCAGAAGCCGCTTTCGTTACTCTACAGTCGCATTACATTTAAACAACAACGACTTGGGACAAATTACTAGTTCCGGTTAGACTTTTAGGATCATCAGCGCTAGCCATCGGAGTCGAAAGGGTCTTGTGCATCACTCGCCAATTCGAACTACCTGGGTAGGTATTGACACGTTCCGTCCCAATTGTCAGACTAGCCTCGCCTTATCAGATCCAATGGCTCGGAGTCTCCCACCGCCGCGGATCAGGTCGCCCTGCATAACAGCTTTAGCGAGGGACAGCACGAAACGCAATTCTGCGTGCAACTTCCAGCCTGGTCCATGTAAGGTCGCTTCAAACAGATGAACGCTTCGCCCCAAAGCAAGTTTATGAGGGAAATATCTACTGCAAGGCCCCCACCCTCTTCCCGTCCCGTGCTTGACATTTTCGTTCCGCGCTTGACACTTCCCTTCTCTGTCTGACATTTTCGTTCCGTGCTTGACATTTCCGCCCCCTGCTTGAGAAAGTGAGGTGAGGTAGCATTCCTCCAGCAGAGCAAGCCTGAGGCAAGCTGGATTGTGCTAATCTAGTCGATGTGTCCTGGTCTGAGATCGCAGATCACTCTGAGATCGGTTTCGAAGCTGGTTGG
Source organism: Astrothelium subdiscretum (assembly GCA_021030935.1). Taxonomy (NCBI): domain Eukaryota; kingdom Fungi; phylum Ascomycota; class Dothideomycetes; order Trypetheliales; family Trypetheliaceae; genus Astrothelium; species Astrothelium subdiscretum. The sequence continues at coordinate 216,864 of JAGFMW010000025.1, forward strand.
CTAAAGTTCTCCCGGGTCGATGCATATTCCATCTTTAATGCACAAGAATCGGCTAGTAACACTCTTGAAAACCCGACCGTCCATGCAGAAATGGTGTTATGACAAGGACGCCTCCCTTCCGATTAAGGCCAGCCATCGCTTCGATGCGTCCGTCAAGGTATTGAAGTCTGGAACAAAACTACACTCGAAATGGAAGACGAAGAGTGCTTATCTTCGGTAGGACCGAAGCTTCTTTTTGCATACCGGTAAGCGCCTCCTGATAAGGCAGCCTATCGTAACTATTGCAGGAAACTCTAATAAACCCTGCATGTCCAAAAGGAGCAATCTCCAAATGTCCGTGGAGCCGAAAGAGCTCTTGCGCTGGTATTGTACAACCTCCGACGTCATTTCATTGGTGATGTCTACGGGTACTTATCCAGTGCAGTACTATTTGTCACGTGCGAGCTTACGTATGCTTGTATTGATTCAAGATATGCTCTGGAGGTGTTTTGGGGATTTTGAAGCAAGCACGAGCTCTGAACGCCCGTCCATGATGCAGCTCCGGGCCATGGTCTTTGCATAGAACACGTATCGCAGGTTCCACTACGGGACTCCACCAGGGAACCCACGATACCTTAAATAGAACCGACTGGGATCGATATCTATCTTAGTGTCACCTTCAAAGACTGTAAGCGATTGCTTTACATCGCCAATGCGTTGGTGAAATTTTTCGGCTAGCGCTTTTTTTACTTCTTCGCGAAAGATTACCATGATTGAGCCCGAAAGCATCTATCAGCTCACAAACCAAATACTGGCGGTAGCCACATACATCACTCAAGAAAACAATTGAGGTCAGATTACCCCCATGATCCCATTCTGCTGGCTGATAGGGGGAAATTCTGGACCGTCGATCCCCGGCGATCCCTCAGAGTGGTAAGATAAATGGCTGCAAGATATATTGCTGCAAGATAAATTACTCTCTGACGTGGGAACGGTTGCAGTATGCTGTCCCGATCATTGCCGATCGACGAGAACCAAGATGATCAATTCGTCCTCACATCAGCTGGCAAATACATAATCTATGTCAAAGATGCTTTGGGAGCTTTACGGACGGACATTCGCTCTTGAAATCCCTACCTAGGGCGCAATCATCTTTCAAAGTTTCAAAACAAATGTAGCTCTTCTTCTTGTCATTTCTACTGGATCATTGAACGGAAACATGGCTTCCCGTCAGCAGGACAATGTCATGCCCATTGCTGTTGTGGGGATGGGCTGCCGCTTCCCGGGCGAGGCCAGATCCCCTCAAGCATTCTTCGAGATGCTATCCAAGGGCCGTGCCGCCTGGTCTGAGGTCCCCAAGGACAGGTACAATATTGATCAGTACTATCATCCCTTTAACAATCGAGGTGGCACCACGAATTCCAGGGGCGCACATTTTCTCAAAGAAGACCCCGGTCTCTTTGACGCACCTGTAAGGCCGCCTGCCCCATTACATACAGACTAGAATGACTGACATGGAAATAGTTCTGTAATTCAACATTGGATATACCTTTTGGGGTTATTGCCACTAATCTTTTTAAGTTTCTATCACCGCCGCCGAAGCTACAGCTCTCGATGCACAGCTCAGGTTATTGCTTGAGGTCACGTATGAATGTTTAGAAAATGGTAATCGCCTACATCGTAGGGCTGCAAGGTTTGAACGGCTGACATTTCCGCAGGTGGCCTTCCATTAGATCAAGTCGCAGGTAGCGAAACTTCTTGCTATGTTGGGTGTTCAAGCAAAGGTGTGTCTAGCTCCCCTTATCTGCCTCGTATAATTCAAAAAACCCCATCTCTCTCGAAGAGAAAACTTGACATGGATTAATGCAATACCACATTTACGCTTCACCCTATATGCGCTGCGAGCTCATTTTGCCCCTCAAATTCTTGAGAATCGGTGTCGGTAACAAAATACAGATTACGATGCGATTCAAGCCCACGACATAGGTAAATACACCAATCCCCCAGTTTTTATTTGACAAATACTAACTTAGCAGATGATACACCTCTTTACCAAGCCATTGGGGGTGGTTATGCTATGCTTTCAAGTCGACTCTCACATTTTTATAACCTTAATGGACCATCACTGACTCTAGATACGGCGTGTTCCAGTGGGCTGGTTGCACTGTAAGCACACTTTAGCCTCACATATACTTTTTATCATCGCCTGATAGTGAGTAGTCATCTTGGGTGCCAATCCATTCGGAGTGGAGAAGCAAAAATGAGTCTGATCGCCGCTTCTCAACTAATACTGGTGCCTGACATGCCAACATCACTAACATCGCTCCACATGCTGAGTCCAGATAGCCGATGCTACTCGCAAGTCCCCTCGATCTGATCGGGAAGTACAAATTCTAATCAAAGTTTAGATTTGATCACCGGGCAAATGGCTACGCGCGGGGTGAAGGTATTTGCGTCATGGCTTTGAAACCGTTGGATGATGCACTTCGCGACGGCGATACCATTCGCGCCGTGGTTAGAGGAAGTGGTATTAATCAAGATGGTAATAGTTGTTTTTCTTACTCGACATTTCCTTAGTACGTTTGCTCAAGTATGCCTAGGTAAAACTCCTGGAATCACTGTACCGAATTCCGATGCCCAAGCGTCAATGATTCGGTCAGTGTACGAAAAAGCTGGTCTGGAATATGCTCAGACTCAGTACTTCGAAGCCCACGGAACAGGAACGCCTGTTGGTGACCCGCTGGAACTCGGTGCCTTGGGTAATACTTTTGGTAAAGCCAAGAGAGAGGCCGGGCCGCCACTTTATGTAGGATCAGTCAAGACCAATATCGGCCATCTGGAAGGTTGCGCTGGTCTTGCAGGGCTGTTGAAAACCATCCTCTGCTTGGAGAATGGTGTCATTGTTCCAAGTCTAAACTTTGAGCGTCCCAACCCAAAATTGCGTTTGGACGAATGGGGTCTCAGAATTCCTACAAAGACAATCGCTTGGCCGACGACTGGTCTGCGGCGTGCCTCAGTCAACTCCTTCGGCTACGGCGGTACTAATGGTATGTATATCGTCTCTTACTACCACTGATTGTGGCTAATCATCTACAGCTCATGCTATCATAGACGATGCTTACCATTATCTGAAGCTAAGAGGACTGACTGGAAATACGGCTACCCTCCCGACACCGTTTTCTTTGGATGACGATGCCGACTCAGGCCATGGTACCATGACCAACAGCCCAGTGAGTGAACGCAGTGAATCTCCAAAATTCTTGCCGCCAGAACTAGAAAAGCATCCAAGACTCTTCGTTCTGTCTTCACCTGAGCAGAATAGCTTGCAGCGTATGGCTGATGCCCTTGTAAGCTATATCAAGGAAAAGACCGCGGGAGCTGCATCCGCAGTAGATGAGATTCTTTCAAATTTGGCTTTCACTCTCGATAACAGAAGGAGCGCTTTCCAATGGAGAACCACCTTTGTTGCATCTTCTGTGGAAGATTTGACATCGGCACTGACTCAGAGGATTCGAAGTGGTCGAGCTGGAAAACCCCCAAAGATCGCATTCGTCTTTACTGGTCAAGGAGCACAATGGCACGCTATGGGACGAGAGTTACTCGTTTACGAGGTCTACGCTCAAACCTTGAAAGAGGCTGATGAATACTTGAAGAGTTTAGGCGCTGATTGGAGCGTCTGGGATGAAATGATGGCGTTGACGGAAGATTCACGCATCAACAAGCCCAAGTTCTCGCAACCGCTTTGTGCAATTTTGCAGATTGCTCTCGTCAGACTCCTCGATCGTTGGGGCGTGACCGCCGCGGCTGTTGTGGGCCATTCCAGCGGCGAGATTGGTAAGTGATCAGTGACGTGTTAGTTTGTGGTCAATTCACTAACTTATTGGTGAGCTGCTGCATATGCTGCCGGAGCACTGTCTGCTGAGGACTGCTGGAAAATCGCTTACCACAGGGGTCGATTGTCACAGGCCATCAAGACGATTAAACCTGAGCTGGACGGCGCCATGATGTCTGTCGGCCTTTCCGAGGAAGATACAAAGAAGTACCTTGCAAAGTTGGCACCGTCGGAGGTTGCTATTATAGCTTGCATCAACAGTCCATCAAACGTAACCGTTTCTGGTGATGCTCTCGCCTTGGACAAACTTCAAGGGCTCCTTAAATTGGATGATGTTTTTGCTCGACGGTTGAAGGTCGAAAATGCCTACCACAGTCCCCATATGGAGGTCATTGCGGATGACTATCGTGCCTCAATTCACGACATCTCGGTATTGTCTCCGAAGTCAGCTCCTCTGATGTTCTCCTCCGTCACTGGATCCCAAATTGCGGCTTCGGAACTAAACGCATCTTATTGGGTACGTAACATGGTTTCTCCCGTACAGTTTGTCCAAGCTGTACAGGCAATGATCCCCGAAGCTTCAAAAGGCGGTGGCCGTCGTCGTCGGGGCGGCCTGTCCCTCGATACCCTATTGGAAATTGGACCCCACAGTGCACTTCAGGGTCCGCTGAAACAAATATTAGCCGCAAATGGAAGAACAGAAGAGATCGCATATCACTCTCTGTTGCTCCGTAACCAAGATGCGACGAATACGTCCTTGGAAACAATTGGAACCCTTTGGACGAAGGGGCAGCAACTTGATTTCCTTTGTGTTAACTCTCTCGATTCGAAGACATATCCCGGAGTCGCTCTGACTGATTTGCCGACTTATTCGTGGAAGTAGGTCGTCCCCAACTTTCCAGACTATGCTTGACTTGACATCTTAGAAGAATGCTAAGTTAGCTAATTTGCGCAGTCATACCCACAAATTCTGGCACGAATCTGATAGCATGAAAACTCATCGTTTCCGAAGCATTCCGCGACTTGATCTTCTCGGAAGACCCGTAGAGGACTTCAACCCACTCGAACCTCGGTGGAGAAATATCCTCAGAGTTTACGAGCTTCCTTGGATGAGTCAGCATCAAATTCAAGGCGCAATACTTTACCCAGCGGCAGGCATGCTCTGCGCTGTGGTTGAAGCCAGTCAGCAGCTAGCGGACAAAAACAAGAAGCTCAGAGCATTTGAGTTCCGAGACACCGTCATTGGCCACGCCTTGGTGATCCCGTCGAACGACGAGGGCGTCTCAATGGAGCTTTACATGAAGCCTCGGAAGGCTGGGACCAAAAACGCCAATTCCTCTTGGTGGGAGTTCACAGTTTATTCTAAACCCAAGGGTGGAGAGCACGTTGAGCATTGCGCAGGACTTATGCAGATTCACTACGAAGCACAGTCTACGGAGCTTTCGAGCACAGAAGAAGCTGTCGAAGAATGGAAAGCTTACCAAGAGGAATACGCGGAATGCCAACGCGTTTGCACAGACCCTGTAAAACCAGAAGACTTTTATGCCAAATGGGATGCTCGGGGTCTAAACTACGGTAAGGCGAGAAATTAAAACTTCAAATATTTAGACTCCAGGCTCATGATATACAGGACCCAAGTTCCGGCCAATCACGGAGATCCACAATACTCGGGGCATTGGATGTTGCTCACTAGAAATACAAGATACCAAGTCTATCATGCCGCATGAATTCGAGTATGATCATCTCCTGCACCCAACAACAGTCGATGCTTTATTCCAAACTTTCTTCACCGCTACAACAGACTGTGAGCAAGGCATGGTCCCTACATCGGTAGATTCTATTTTCATATCTGCCGACATGCCAAAGGGGGCGGGCGCGAAGTTCCGCGGCTTTGCAAAGGCAGCTCGCAATGGTTTCCGTCACTACCTCGGATCAATCGTCATGAGCGACGAAAGTTGGAGTAAGCCGAAAATTATTGTCAAGGGATTTATGGGCACGGAATTGGGCGCGTCCTCGAGCGAGTCAGACTCTCTTCAAGATTCTTCGGTAAATATTAGGAAACTCTGCTCCACAATGTCGTGGAGAGAGGACGTGGATCACTTGACTCAAAAGGACGCCACAGTAGTCCTCCATCAAGGCCGGGAATATGCACCCATGTCCAAGGGAGCTGTCCCGGATTACGAAAAAGCCGCCAGAATCTACATGGTGAAAGCTCTGTTGAGTCTTGATCCCGCCTCTGAAACCACGATGGCTCCTCATCTCGTTCATTTCGTGCAATGGATGCGTCGCCGTATTGAACTCACAAACAGCGTTTCTGCAGACCTTAGCACTGGAGAAGCTGCCACGCTCTTGAAGGAAATCACGACCAAGGGCATCGATGGTCGGCTTCTTTCGGCTGTCGGTGAAAACCTCGGGAGCATTCTTGACGGCAGTATTTCTCCAGAGTCAGTCATGATGAAAGAGAACATGTTTTCCAAATACCGTACCGATAGTGTTGGACTGCAAGGTGCCAATCACGCTATGATGAAATGGTTAGACTTGCAGGCACACAAACGGCCCGGTCTGGATTACCTTGAAATTGGTGCAGGCAATGGTTCGATCTCCTTGCCCGCTCTCCAAATCTTGGGCGCGAAGAATACCCCCAGACTCAACCATTACGCCTTCACCGACGGCGACCCTAACCAATTCGAACATGCGCAAAAGCTCCTCAAACCGTGGCAAGACCGACTTCAATATAAGAAGCTGGACATTGATCAGGATCCTTCGGATCAGGGCTTCGGGAAAGAATCATTTGACGTAATAATTGCTGGGAATGTAAGTATCACACTCCCATGATACGTGTTGCAAAGAACCTAACACAAAATAGGCACTTCACGAGACCAAAAACATCGCAAAAGCATTGTCTCACTGTCATTGGCTTCTGAGAGCAGGTGGTAAACTGATATTTACGGAGTTCACAGAGTCTTCAGACTGTACTGGTCTCATCATGGGTACTCGACCCTCATGGTGGCTGGCTGAAGACGGCCGTGTTGGCCAGCCTGTGATCAACGAGACTGAATGGAAACGCCACCTTGCGTCGGAATTTAGCGGCCTCGATCTTGTCGTTCAGGATAACGACGACCTTCGCAGCCATTATGCGTCATTCATGGTCACTACCAAACCATCTGCTCCAAGGAAGCTGCCATTCACACAGGTGGTTGTACTGAATGCCACGGATTCGTCAGCGGAGAGTCGTAGGCTTTCGGACAACGTCGTCAGTAGGCTTAAAAAATTAGGGCTAGAGGTCGACACCGCTACCTTGAAAGAAGCCGCCACTCCCGATGCTGATGGCAAAGTATTGGTGTCCGGCAAAGCTGTTGTGTCCTTACTTGAAGCCGAAAGGCCGCTGATAGCGGATATTTCAAAGGAGCAGTTTGATTATGTCAAGAAGCTACTGTGTAGTTTCAAGGGCGGACTTTGGGTCTCCCGGGCTGGCATCCAGGTCGACTCATCCAGCAACCCTATGTTTTGTGCTACTAATGGCCTTTTGCGGACGATTAGAACTGAAAAACCCGATAGCCCGATGTTCCAGCTCGACCTGTCAAGCAAGGCCCAGATCTCGAGTTCACATACAGCTGACCTGATTGTGCGGAGCTTCAAGTCAGAGGGTGAAGCCGAATCTCCCAACATTGAGAGCGAGGTCTGTGAGCGCGATGGTCGTCTGTACATCCAGAGGCTTTACGATGAGAAGCCCATGAATCATGCTTTGCACGTGCGGGGTCGTCAATCTCCTCCCGAACCGCAGTCTCTTGTGCAACCCGGTCGACCTCTTCGGCTTGCCATTGGTACTCCTGGCATGCTAGACACTATTCATTTTATCGATGATGAAGGACCTCTGGCGGCCCTGGGCGAAAATGACGTTGAAATTGAGGTCAAAGCCAACGGTGTGAATTTCATGTAAGGCAATCATACTGCTGCACTGAGTATTTTCCTTTTGACTTACACCGAATTAGGGATATCATGGTCAGCATGGGTCTCGTTCCTGACACTGTGCTCGGCTTGGACGCTGCCGGAATCATCAAAAGAACCGGGGCTGGAGTGAGTCTCCTCAAGCCTGGTGATCGAGTTACAACGTTCTTCGTGGGCGCATATGCCAACCTAATCCACACCCACGAAAGTCTTATAAACAAACTCCCAGACCACATGAGCTTCGAGGAAGGAGCCTCAGTTCCAACGGTATACGGGACAGCCTATCAAAGTCTCATAGAGATTGGCCGTCTCGCGCGTGGGGAATCCATCTTGATCCACAGCGCAGCTGGCGGTAAGTAAAGCCTTACGATTGAACAGAGAGACCTCGGGTGCTAATCAGCGTTGCAGGCTTGGGACAGGCTGCCATCCAATTAGCAAAACATATCGGCGCTGAAATCTTTGTTACTGCTGGCAGTACGGAAAAGCGTCGGCTGATTGTAGACGAATACCAGATTCCAGAAGATCACATCTTCAACTCGCGTGATACTACATTTGCCAAAGCCATTTTGCGCATGACGAACGGCAAAGGTGTCGATGTAGTGCTCAATTCCTTGGCTGGTGAGGCACTCAGGAAGACTTGGGAGTGTATTGCTATGTTCGGTCGGTTCATCGAAGTAGGCAAGAAAGACATCTTAGCCAATAGCGGATTGGAGATGATGCCCTTCCTCCGAAATGTAACCTTCGCAAGTGTCAATCTCGAGGTTTGCATATACTTTACCTGTATTTGTCTCCAGAATGCTAATCAATCTGAACAGCACATGTATCGTCACAACCCATCGATGATGGCACGCGTACTCAAGAACAGTTTTGAGCTAGTGCGAGAGGGGATTGTTGGGCTCATCAAACCGACCACCGTCTACAAGTATTCGGAGATAGAGAAGGCATTTCGACTGATGCAGCAGGGCAAGCACACCGGTAAGATTGTGCTCAAAGTCGATCCAGAGGACCTCGTACCAGTCATCCCACGCAACCCTCATCCACTAACTCTGGACGCGAACGCAACTTACATCCTCGTCGGTGGCCTTGGAGGCATTGGCCGTGCCCTTGCAGAGTATCTCGCCAAGAACGGAGCCAAACATATCGCCTTCATCTCTCGGTCTGGAGATACAAAGCCCGAAGCCAAGAAGACGCTCGCCGACCTCAAAAACCTCGGGGCCCGTCCGGTCTCATTTGCATGCGATATCACGGATTACGAGTCACTGAAATCTGTTGTTCACCAGATTTCGTCTGGATATCCCCCCATTAAAGGATTGGTCCAAAGTGCCATGGTCCTCAACGACATTTATTTTGAGGAAATGGAGCACGAACCTTGGGCTGCAACAGCACAGCCAAAAATCCAAGGTTCATGGAATTTGCACAACCTCATGCCCAAGGACCTTGACTTTTTTGTCATGCTCGCTTCCATTTCCGGTATCGTCGGCAACGGATCTCAAAGCAACTATGCTGCCGGAAATGCGTTCCAAGACGGTCTCGCCCACTGGCGGCGGGCGCAAGGCCTTCCTGCCTGTTCTCTGGATCTCACCATGATGGCGGGCGTGGGTTGGGTGGCGGAGAACGTCGAGATCGCCGAGGAATACAAGGCGGACTTCATGCGCCTGGCCATGGGGCCGGAAGAGCTGTTCCGCGTGTTCGAATCCGCAATTACTGGCTATCAAGAGGGCGAACATCGCATGCCACCGCAGTTGATCACGGGCGCAATTACCGGCGGTATCGGACAGCAGATGGAGCACTTGAAAACAGGCTCCAGTTTCGAGGATGCCAAAGGTTCGTACCTCGCCCGGCTCGATGTACAGGGTGTCTCAGGAGACGCTGCGGATGCTACCGTGGAGGTTCGCGGCCAATTAACAGTCGTCACATCGCTGGCGCAGGCAGGCGAGATCGTCGAGGCTGCGCTTGCAGCCAAATTGGGCAAGTCACTCAATATGGCTGCCGAGGATCTTGACACTGCCAAGGCTGTCCACAGCCTTGGCGTCGACTCGCTTATAGCTATTGAGATAAGAAACGTGAGTACCCCTAAGCTTATTCACCGTCTACTCTTATTGTGTTTTTGGCTGACTTACGATGTTGCTACAGTGGATCTTCAAAGAGCTCAAGAGCCAGGTCAGCGTCTTTGATATCTTGAGCGCCATCCCAATGCAGCAACTTGCGCTCAAGATTGCAGAGAAGAGCTCGCTTGTTCCGCAGGAGGTTGTGAAAGCGGGAAATTAGATATTTTTAATCGGACTAGGATAATCATTAAGGTATGTTCTAAATCTTTGGCTTCGATTTCTGCGTCTCCGCAAATTGATGACATTAAATGTACAGGATTTTCTGTTGGACGGCCTCCGACCATTTGTTGTTGTCCTATTCTCGGTTAAATTTCGGCCGCACATTGCTCCCCGAGCATGGCCAGCCAATCGGCTCGGCCAAGGGTACGCGGTACGCGACACCCATGACTCCGTATCAACAAACCACCTGCAACCTCCACCTCTTTGGCCTTGGTGGCGTAGCATCTATTTGACGGCCTCGACACCCTCCTTTTACTTGTTTACTTCATTCGAATCAGCTCTTGCTACAAAGTAATGATTATGATAATTTTTTCACTTCTTACGTTCATCTGCGTGAAAGAACTTGTCGATCGAAGATGAGACGATGCGCTTCCGACCGATCCAAGAGCTTAAACTCCAGATATCAGCCTTATTCGGACTCACGCGAACCGTTTCGTCGCACTGTAGCTGCCCGAAAATATCATAAATTCATTCCGATTCGCCATAGACCCTCCCACGTCCATCTCTGCGTCAAAGCCCATCCCGACCCCTGTTCAATTGCATAACCCTACACGCACGCGTACCATAGCCAACGTAATCATCCACCCCCACCGCTGCTCATGCAATCTTCTGCAGTCTCACCTTCATAGCCAAAGGAGTATCCAGGTCTTTATCGCTGCGTCTTGGCATGTAGATCAAAGATCCAGGGAAACCGATAGGTTGGAGCAGCTGACGATTGATAAGTCGAGCAGATCGAAGGCTACATATCGCTAAGCTTGTGAGACAGGACATTCTTGCCGATCAGACGAGAAAGCCTTCCGCTGAGCCACTCCATTTGACGTCATTGAGCAGCTGTAGAGCCATAGGCTAGCATATAAGGATGTTCGGCCACGTCAGCCCGGGAAGGGCTGGGTACGGATCTTCCTTTCCCATATCTCCTCGTATATCTGAAACTCGTAAAGGTAAGCTAGTCGGAATCCCCTTCCCCAAGTTCTCTAGCAACGAATATTGCTCACTATCTCTTAGAGCGCTGCAATTGGATTTGGTGGGTAAATTATCCAGCTGCTTCGCAACCTGTCCATGACTGAGATCAGAGTCGATGTCCCAGTTTCAACCACTTCAACGACATACTTACCAGACAGTCACAACATGAAATTCCTCTGTCTGCATGGGTATGCTTTTTGCTTCTCTCTCTCCCTCCCTTTCCCCCCTTCCCGTGCCCGGAGTGACGCTCCTTCCCATTCCCGCGTTCTCTTGTTCTCCTTGGCTCAAATCTTGTTGACGCACTCGCACATAAAATAGCAAAGGCACCAGTGCCTTGATCCTCGAAGCCCAGACGGCTGGCTTCCGCGCCCTCCTGCCCGAGTACTACGAGTACCGTTTCTTCGATGGCGAGGAGGACTTTGAAAGCTACCCTGCCATCTCGAGCGTTTTTCCGGGGCCGTATTTCTGCTATTACAAAGATAATACTATGAAGAACGTGAAGGCGGCCCATGAGTATGTTAAGGAGATCATTGAGGAAGAAGGTGACACCTTTCTTAGTCCTTTGTTTTCTTTTCTTTTACTATCCCTTTACTTTTCTTAGTGACGGGGCTCCAGATGAGTGTATTGTATAAATACGCCAAGCATTGTTGGGTATCAGAAGGAGGCCGACTAACTATTTTTGGTTCTTGTAGGACCATTTGATGCTGTGATTGGATTCAGTCAGGTTAGTAACACGCCATGAATGGTCTTTTTTTGCAGCTTTCGCTCACTGACGGTGTTCCGATTTGTAGGGCGCAGCATTAGCTGCTTCAGGTAGGAAAGCAAGAACTTCCGATCCTCATGCACCCAGTTCAACGCTTTCGTACTGATTGCATCGCCAGTAATTCTGTACCACCAAATCGAGGACCCTCTCGCGCTACCGCTCTTCCGCTTCGCCGTCTTCATCTGCGGCGACCTCCCCTTCACCCGCAGTCCCGATCTCGGCGTGGATGTCACGGAGCAATACGTCAAGGATGGCATCATGCATGGGGACGTGGTGAACGAACCAGAACAGATCGACGAGATGAAGAGATCGGCGTCCGGACGGTCGTCGCTGGAGCTCAGCACCGACTCGGGCTACACGTCCGACGAGGAGGGAGCGAGTGCGCGCACCGTAAGAAGATTCGTGCCGGAGGTGGACAAGGAGAGGATTCAGATTCCGACGGCGCATATATATGGGGCGGAGGATGTGGACTTGAAGAAGAGCCTAGCTTTGATTGAGATGTGCGATGAGGGGTTGACAGAGAAGTATATGCATCACGGGGGCCATAACATTCCGAGAGCGGAGGATGTGCACCAGAAAGTTGCAGAGGTAGTGCAAGCTGCTGCTGTGAAGAGTGAGATCATGATGGTTTGAAGTCGCCTGGATAAGCAGTCTCTTTGTCCGGGAGCTTGGACTTGTTTTGATGGTTGGAGTTTGTGGTAGATTATCATGTTGCCGCCTTTACACGTTTTGAGGTCGACAAACCCTAGAACCCTTTCTGTTACAGGATCGAGAGTGTATACAGGATAAGGTCTGCTCTGCGAATATACATCGTCGGGCTCTGTCTTCATGACACCGCAATCCAGAAATCATCAGTAGGCTTGCAGTGCGTGCGACAGAGAAGAGGACGAACACTACTTTCAGATAACGAAGGAATGTAAGAAGGTGAGGAAGATGAATTCATATCCTGACAAGAGCCACCAAAAGATGAGCCGACTAGGCTAAGCGTTTAAGCCATGAGGTGGCAGCGAGAACACGATCCTGGATCTCAGAATATTCAAACGATGGAATATCAACCTTTACCTCGCACTAGACGGGAAACGGATCACCTCGATGCTGGAACTCTGTCCGAAAATTGACCTCGAGGAGTAAGGTCGGCAACTTTCAAAACTTACGTACACAGCGGAAATGGGCTTAAGAAGTAATTCGGTCTATGGCTGTACTAGAATATTTCGAGTATGGCATTAAACATCAAACGCACCTGCAAAACAGACTATCCAATTGGTTCTGGGTTAGTCTTAGGCGTGTCGGATTTCTTTATCTATTTCTCTATCAATTTTTTGGTTATACTACTCTTTTGAATTCTCAATTTGAGAGAATATATAAAGTTGGTGGATGGCAAAACCCCATATGTGTTTTCAGACTTCTAAGAAGTTCATAGTAACGGTAAGTTATTTTAGAATATAACACCGTAGTCTAAGACTTGTACACTGATTCCGTCTTCTGGCTACCTTAGCATGTAGAACCTGCTTCGCACTGAGTGTGCAGTTACGAGCACTAGCACACAGCGAGTTTACTGGCTCAGTGCCCACGGAGGATCAAAGAAGCTCGCTAATTTGAATGACAGAAGCAGAGACTCTTCCCAGGCATCGTAAATGGATGATCGGCTCGGTTTAATGCTCGATTCTCGTTATAAATAAACTAATCAGTGTAATAGTCGTCAGACTCTCGTCGCCTTCCTTCTCTTGGCTAGTAACCTCTGCTTCAGTTCCATTACGGCATCTGTCCAGCCATCGAATCCATCTCCAACCTTGCTGCCCAAGAACTCTGCCATTTTTTGCTCATTGTAACTTTCTCCATAAGCTACTCGAGCCGTCGGCGAGACGTGGGTGTCGAGTCTTCCATCCTTAATGCATGCGCTAACCTCAAACCCGATCATAATCTTCGTTTCCAGCTTTGACAGCAGCACCATGGACCGAATTGCCATTTTCTCATCGCTGACGATCGAGGCCTCCGTGACAAACTCGCCCTCCAGACATTTGACGGCCTCAGAAATTGCGCAAACCCTTTGCCATCCAACTGCGACAAAGTCTAGAAGCTCCTTGACCCGAGTCCGACCTTGGGTGAGACACTGGAGGTGGGCCCGCATGATTTGCAAAAAGAATCGCATCTCGGTCGTCAAAGGACGTGGACGATACTCGTGATCATCCCCAATGTATGTGAGTCTAATAGAGGAATTTTCTTGCTTGCTAGCATGGGATGAATCGCCGAGCAAAAACGAAGCCATGTCGAAGAAGAGTTGAATGTCATTGCGGTAGACCATCGTCACGTTTGTACTTGAGGCGGAGGAAATCGACCAGCCGTGCTTCGCTTCTAGCGCTTGCACAGATTCTGTACAGATAGTAAGCATTCGTATAGCGGAAGTTTAGACCTCCATATCATACCTTGCAGCTGTCGAACTTCCACAGCCGACCAGCCGCGACATTCTTCTCTCACTCGCTCGGCCTCTTCGATCTCTGATGTCATTTCCGTTCTCCTTTCTCGGGCCATTTCGACGGCGTCGCGCTTCTCGTGCATTTCACGTTCAAGATTCACCAACTTTCTCTTCTTCTCTTCAACCTCATTTCCAACGTCGACCAACCCATTCCTCGCTTCACGAAGTTCCTCTTCGCGGCTTTCATCATGCTCCCTTGCCTGTTGTTCCAAACATTGCTTTTCAGCCTCAAGATCCCCTCTCCTTGCTTGCAACCCAGGAAGTATGCTGTCAGTCATTTGCTCTCTGTATCCAAGCAATTGAGCATCATCATTCAGCCCATCAGAGATCGCCCGGAGTCCTTGCTCTAAGCTCTTGAGCAGTTGGCCTCGCCATTCATACCACATTTCTTTGCTCAATAACCTCGCATTCGTCTTTACGTTGACAAACTGCTTGTCCATGATCGCCTTCTGGCCCCTTGGCGCGCTCGAATACTCGCTGAACAAGGCTGGCTGGCTTTCTGCTACATCCGCAGCAATCTGGTCAACGATGTCATGGCCGCTGGATATGTAATGTTTCAGTTCCCTGCACGAATGCTGGAACATGTCAAGGGTTGGTACGATGCAAGCCCCTGCGACAACACGAGACTCGAAGCTTTGCTGATTATCGCTTGGCTTGGCATTGAGACCAAGGCCTTTCATTGCGGATGGCGCTGCCGTATGGCGACGCTTTGTCGTCGTCAGCTCCATGAATCGGATTGAGGTCATGTCGAGGAAATCCTGTAAATGGATACGCTCTGGTGATGGTTCTTCCAGCTTGGGTGCCTCCTCTGTGCCTCCGTCCTTGTCCGGTCTTTCATCATGTTTTGCCGGCGAGGCAGGGGAGCCCTCGACTTGGACCCTCTTCCTCGGCGACACGGACTTCACGGGCGTGGCTCTTTTAAGTGGTGTCAAGCTCTTCTTGATAGGCGAATCAGCTTTGGAGGTAGCCTGTTTTCCTGGCGTGGTTCCAGCTAGGCGCTTGAGAGGCGACTGATTCACTTCTTTACGAGGCGTGGAGAGAGATCTCGTTGATTCGCTGAGGGCCTTTGTTTCTCTTAAAGTCGGCTCCTTGTTTGGCGTCATCGAGGCTCTGGCAGCAGGGCTCATTGCTGCAGTTTTTTTCGGAGATGGAGTTGGCGGTTCGTTCTCTTTTTCGTCTCCGAGAATGCAATCAGCTTGGATCTCTGGAGTAGCAGGAGCCCGCACTTCTACTTCTGTAGGCCGCGGTCCTGTCAGCTGCTGAGCATTGCGGAGCGGTGAGCGCCCAACGCTCCTTCGAGGCGATTTCGTTTGGATATTGGGGGGTGTTTTTGGTTCTGGAGGCCGAACCTGCTTCTCTAGGATAGGTGTCAGTTTCTTGGGCGTTGGCTCCTCTACTTCTTTGAAGCGAATCTGGTCTTTCGGTGTTGAGGCGGGTGTATTGACCACTTGAGATGCTTCTTTAGTAGGCGTCTCAGGTTGTTCTTCTGGCTCTACGGTCTCTCCAGCTCGAATGCCACCGATGACTGTTGTCAGTTCCATGCTCAATTCTTCGTTACTATTCAGCGAGGGATCCTCGTCCCGTGCAATCTTGGCATTTTCATCTTGGATACTGCCAACAGCCATTGTTAAGTCCATCGCTTCATCATCGAAAGTTGAACTTCCCCCTGAGCTTCGCCGTCGCGATACGCTGTCTCGTTGGCTCCCTGCCACTTTGATTGGGCTTTTCTGAATACCTCTAATAGCTGTTGTGAGATCGATATTGTCACCGTCCTTCATCAGAGCCACTCCGGAGCTGCGTCTTCTTTTCGTTACCGCTCCAAGACTGACTCTCCTTGAAGGACTGCTTTGAGATTCTCTCGAAACTTTCAGCGGCGATCCAGAGCTCAGTGTGCGCCTCCTTTTGGAACTAATTCTGCGCTCCCCATGTTGATCAGTGGGGTCGGATTGGATACGTCCCATTGCGAGTGTAAGATCCATTGTCGCGTCATCTGATGGAGACATTTCAGGTTGCGGTTTATTCGTTCGGGGAATGATCCCACCCACAGCCTGAGTGATATCCATGCTCATCCCACTGGTTTGATCATCATCATTCTTCCTAGAGTCACCCGAATCGACCGCTGCTGCCTTGAAAGCTGGACTGAACGGATTCATATTCTCCTTGTCTTTTTCCAAAATGGGTGCAACCTTGGCCCCTTGCTTGACCGGACTTCCGCCTGCCCGCGCTTCTTCTTGCCGCGCCTTGATCCAAGGCTGAAGTGCATTCGTCATAGTGCCGTCTGCCAATTCCATGCTAACCTCTTCGCTCTCATCAAGCTCGATACCCCTCGTACCCGCGGTCTCGGCGGCTTGCCTCAGCGCGGCATCCAGACGTGCAGATGAGCCTGTGGAATCGGTACTGCTCTCGCTGGATCCACTCTCCCGACCAGTGACGGTAGGCTCGCCAACATCTGTTACCAAACTCATAGCTGTGCTGTCGTCATCATCATCATCACTCCCAACTTCGTCCACGTCTGCCTTGAAGGGAGAAGATCCGACCGCCGATTCGCCGCCGATAGGGCTTGAAGAGTAAACATCATCAGGATTGTTAAAGTTCATCGGAGGAACACCCGAACTCCGTCTCCTCCGCTTTTTTTGGTGTAAGTCCCTTTGATGTGCAGGACTCGTTGCTGCTGCCGGCACTTCATCAGCTTGCTCTGGTGGAGTGCTGGGTGATTCGCAAACAGTGGCGCCGGCATCCTGCGACGGTGATTTCTTGGCTGGAGATCTCGAGCCACCTGTCCTTGTTACATTTGAGGCGCGACGAGTGGACTCAGGCGAAGTAGTTGAGGTAGTCGCGTCCCGCATGTATTCGATAACATCCCACGTATGTAATGTCGCTTCCGGGGCAAATGAGACACGGCGGTTGGCGAGAGACTTGCGACGCGCTTCACGGCGTTTCTGTTCATCTTCTTTCGAAGGAAGGATGGATTGGGGAACAAATGCGGACTGTACTCAGAATCATTTAGTGATGGAGGTGGATAGACAATTGCAATGATTCACACCTTGCGCCGATTTTTGGCATCGGCATCATCCTTCAATGCACCCGTCCCACCAGGCCCAATGCTTTTACTGCGAGACTTCTTGCTCTTCTTCTCCTTTGTAGGCGATTTATTCGTCGTAGGCACAGTCATATCCATGGCGGCCGTGTTTGCTCTTGGTCGGACATCAGCAATCGCCGTGCAGAATGGTGCGCAAATGTGTTTACTGTATCAGCAGTGATCGCGGGATCGGAGTGGAGGCCCGCAATAATGCAAGGCTTCAATGTTGTTGTTGTTTACTCCACTCTGGGCCTAGCGTGGAAGCTACAGATGGATGGCGTCGGCTCGGTAAAACCATTTGACCGAATTGCGTCCTCGCACACCCATTTTACAAGCGAACGGAAGAAACTGCTACCGCGCAAATCTCGACGCTCACAACCATCTACGCCCTCGGTCGGACTGCGATCCCATCTGAACATCAAAGCCTGCAATCATGGCGACCGAGCTTACGGTTCAGTCAGAGCGTGCCTTCCAAAAACAACCGCACATCTTCCTCAACTCCAAAGTACAAAGCGGAAAGAGCAAGAGGAAGGGAAAGGGTGGTCGGAGATGGTTCAAAGACGTCGGATTGGGCTTCAGGACGCCAAAGACAGCGATCGAAGGTCACTACATTGGTATGTTGTGTCTGAACACAAATCGTGCTTTCCACGAGCAGAGACGTGGAGGAGTATCGAAGCTACCACGAGAGCACAAGATGAGCGATCCATTGTCGCTCTGCATGAACACGAAACGGTTGGCGAATGTATGGTCAAAGAATTGATGCTAATCAATTCCGCAAATAGACAAGAAGTGTCCCTTCACTGGCTTGGTCTCTATCCGTGGCCGTATCCTCACCGGCACTGTCGTCTCCACGAAGATGCATCGAACCCTCGTCATCCGCCGAGAGTACCTTCATTTCGTCCCCAAATATGCTCGTTATGAGAAGCGACACAAGAATCTTGCAGCGCATGTCAGCCCGGCCTTTCGTGTTGAGGAGGGTGACCAAGTCACGGTTGGACAATGTCGGCCCTTAAGCAAGACGGTATGATTTTCTACAAGTACAATGATTGAGATGCTAGGAAGCAATCATAATCCCACGGGCGAGCTCTAATGGCTTTGAGCAGGTTCGGTTCAACGTTCTACGTGTCCTTCCCAGAACTGGCAAAGCAGTCAAGGCATTCCAGAAGTTTTAAGAGCTTCGGGTTTTGGGGGATGAGAACGACGTTTACAATACAACAGCAACAGGAATACTGGCTCACAGGTGTAGCATAGCAATGCGAACCACATCTAGGGACAGACTGCGGGCCCAGGGAGGGGTGATATCATTCGTGGCGTTTTGTCCCTCTTAAATCTTATAGGTACCCTATCAAAAATCAAATTTCATCTAAATTGATGTATAATTCACCAATCTTCTAAAGTAACAGTGAGATCGGCAAATGAATGACAAGGTTTTTGCGTTTTGTGATCATCTTCTAGGACACGTACAGTTACGTGCCGCACTCATCCATGTTCCCCTTCGTGACAGCGGACCAGAACATCGTGTCATCATGGAGATCCATCCATCTTATTCTATTTAACAGATACCACCAACCAGAATATAAATTTGATACGTAGACGTTTGCTCGCTGGAACTCCACGCGAAGACTGCAATCGTTGCACTATCGGTAAACTGGCTCTCAGGCGTCACCAATATCAAGCACGCCCTGCACCTGAAGACTTCGCACAAGCTTTTCAAGTCGTGGCTATGAGCGAACCTAGAGCGAAAATTCATTCAGTGGCCTTTTTACACCCAGGTGGTGGTTTCCAAGGAATGCCAGTTGGGCGAGTAGGACGATGGTCACACGCGTTCGCCGAAACCAAAAATCACGCATCGCCCAAGCAGGCATCACCACTTTGTTAAAGCCTTCACTGAAGTTCTTTCCGAAGCCACCGATTGGTCGCGAGGCAAAGAAAACAGTCCGCGCCTGCACCAAGCAGCGGGCAACTTTCCATACCAGCCCCAGCCACCTAGAGTTTCACGTGATATTTAAGTTCCTGGGGGAATCCACTGGTTCAGCAAGATGGGCGGTTCAGTGGTAGATCTCACGCTAAGCGACGAAGGGTCGAGCGGAGGTGAGCGTTTAATTTGGCGCCATTTCTTTTCCACCGTTGAACAACTCGGAAACTTTTGATACGTGGGGTACCTTGACTGACATTGCCAACGCGCAGCATCTCTCCGCCGCCGGCCGCACGCGCCTGCTCGCGCGGACCAACAGGAAGTTATTTTCATCGAAAGCGATGGCGACGACCCACCGCAACTGACTTCACACGATCATGATCGCGTCGCTCCGAAATCCTCACCAGGTGCGCGTCGTATGACATCGGAGCCAACGCGCAAGCACCAACTAACTGCTTCTACAGACACTCCGTACGAAGCGAATCGCCAGATGGCGAGATCTGTTAGCAATGGAGCCCAAGAACCTAGGAATACCTCAACGAGTGGGACTGGCTTTCTTTCAATCTCAGATGCGGCCAGAAGCTCTGTCTCGCCACGTCAACGACAGCGACCACGTGATGAGCCAAATTATTGGAAGGACAAGAAACCTGTAAGCACCGGGCCACTGTCAAAAGCTTCTCCGGTCTCTTCCAGACATGGCGTCCAAACTAGGTCTCCGGTTGATGATGTCAGACGCCAGGCCACACGAGGCAACAGACCCAGTGAAGAAAAAGGGAGATTCATGTTTGCCCGAAAGTCTGCTCATCAGAACCCTGCAGCTATAAGCCAGGACAAGCCGGCTTCTTCTGCACAAGTTGGCGAGTCTGCTCCTAGGAAACGAAAGAGGTCGAGTGGTGAATCTCTAAGTCAGCCTATGAAATCCAAAGGTCCGAGACTCTCAAGTGCGGATTTCCTTGAGACTGGCAAAGATACCCAGCATCTCACCAAGTCAAGGAGAACGTTGACTGAGATGCAAGATCAGGCAAGGTCAGGGGTAGGGGTGAGCCCGGAACGGGTCGACAAGGGACTTGAACTCCGGGAAAGACCAACGCGAGAGATATCTCCATTTGACGCAAACCATGAGCGTGAGCACAGCGTGTTGCAATCAAGGACAAACACACCCCAGGAAAATGGAACATTCAAGATTCCTGAAAGACCCGCCAGCGGAAAGCCCCATGAAAGAGCGACAACGGTGCAAGGAGATGCGCCAGTCGCGCAATCGTTACGTTCCCGCCTATTCGAGAAGCAAGTTTCGCAGGCTGGAGCCACTCTAGAACATCGGGATGAGGTTGTCGAGAATCTTTTGACGCTATCGGCTACGGAGACTGTGCTTAGAAAATACGTGACCGAGATGCAAGATGATCACGACCATTTCTTACGATCTTGGCTTGGTCGAGCGAGAAAGTGCTACGAACAATCAGGCTCGCTCGAAATAACCCCCACAACAGATCTGTCCACTGGAGTCACTAAGGTCAATAAGGCATTTATCCATCAGACTTCTCCTTTTGCCTCTATGAAGCCTGTATCGGTCCACATCTCGGGAAAAGCAAATGAAAAAGGACGTACATATGTAACACAAGATGTCATGTTTGACAAATCTACGAACCACAAATACAATAGGTCATATCTGAGCATCCCAGTCGCACACCCGAAGCAGGAGAAACTCTCAGTACCAGAGTACACGAGCTACGTGGGTCTCAGGCAGAACGTTCTCGCCGAAAACGAGGAGGAACTCCTTTACTGGCCTTACATGGGGGAAAATGCTGATGAAGCTGCTCTCCACGAAGAGCTCGCGGACAAATTCTCTATTGACATCGAGCATCGGGGGCGTCGCCTGGAACAGTCTGCTCAAGCACAAAAATACGACCCATATATCCAGGATTTCCTGACTGAGCTAGGGTGCAGCATGAATGATGTGTTACGCTTTTTACTTGAGCCAGCCTTGCCTGCAAGTATTCAACTCACAGACAATGTGAAACAGGCAGTATTGATGCGAGGAAAGTCTTGTGAGCAGGATTTCAATCGTTCGAGCAAACGCTGGGTGCTTTTGCTTTCAAAGCTTCCCCTGTCCTCTGATCGAGCGCTGGCAGCTGCCGCTTTAGCATGTCAGGCCTTCCTCAATATTTGTAAATTCAGTATCTGGTATGTCGCACGACACAACATCCGCGAAAGTTCTGGGGCACAAGATATCAACGATACTTCGGCTTTGGAGAACGTGCCGAACACCGAATCCGATTTTCAATTCCGCGAATTGGGGTGCCGGATCTGTCATGTACACAATTGCACCTACCACGGTGAATACCGTGAGACTCCTCATAGCGACGTCGATGATAACGTTTCTGATACACGCTCTACGATTAGCGAGCTCTCGGTTGATGTACAAGAAGCATCGCGAATCAATTTCAAAAAGCTCGTCAAGGTCCGGCATCCGCAGCAGCACCAACACGATGAAAGCAGCTCCTTTAGCAGATCCATGTTATCTCGTCGAGGGTACTCCTACTGGATTCAGAAATCCAGCACGCACTTGATACACGATCGTGAACCATTTTATCCTTGTAGCCATGAAGGAACTTGCGAGCAAGCCCAATGTCGATGCTACGAAATGAAGATTACATGCGAGAAGACTTGCGCTTGTCCACCCGACTGCGAGCGAAGATATCGGGGCTGCCAATGCGCACAGAAGGGCAAAGTCTGCTTTCAAAATCCACAATGTGATTGCTATCGTCTCAATCGCGAGTGTGATGCCGACCTCTGCGGGACCTGTGGCGCAGCAGAGGTTCTGGATCCTGTCAATCGATACAACAAAGACGTAGCCAAAGGCAAATGTGCGAATGTGCACATCCAGCGTAATCTACCAAAGAGGACTCTCCTGGGACATAGTGAAGTGCAAGGCTTTGGGTTGTACATGGGTGAAACGGTCAAAGCCCATGAGTATATTGGGGAGTACAAAGGAGAAGTGATTACAAAGACCGAAGCAGACCGGCGAGGTGCAATCTATGCCCATCTAGCAACCAACTACCTTTTTTCCTTGAATAAATGTAGGTTCAGATGTCCTCAGAAGAGGGGTCATTGGACAGTGACACGCTGATTATATATCTACAATATAGGTCAAGAAGTCGACAGCACCAAAGCCGGCAACAAGATGCGTTTCGTCAACAACTCCGAACGGGACGACACCATGAATTGCTATGCCCAAACCATGCTTTGCAATTCGGTGCCTCGTATTGGAATGTACGCACGTCGCGACATTGCTATAGGTGAAGAGCTCTTTTTCAACTATGGGTACCCCAAAATCATAACCAAGCATTTTTGGGAAAAGGGGGAAAAGCCGAAGAAGCCAGTCGGTTCGAACCGTGGAAAATGGCGTGCCAGCACTACCTTCCCTTCCGACGACGAGGGTTTGCCTACTGGACCTGGGGCAAGCAAAGCAATGGGAAAGAAAGAAAAATACAGGTTGGATAAAGACGGTAAGCTTGTTAAGAGGAAATCCAATGCGGGCGGTGCTAGACCTGGTGCAGGACGTAAACCAAAGAACCGGCCGCACTCGAGTGCGAATATAGGCATCATCCCTCCGAATCCGAGCACCAGCTCAGCAGCGCAGTTGAAGGAAAAGGGCAAAGGGAAATTGAAGCTAATTGCTACTGAGAGCAGTCCCTCGACAAGGCCGTTGAGAAGTGCGCAGGAGCAGAAGCAGCAGAGGCAGGGATGGCGGGGATGGGTGCTTGCTGATGAGGTCGACATTGACCGAGATGGCTCTGGGAACAGAGATGAGGTGGACGAAGCGGGAGAAGCTCAAGCCGAGGCTGGGGCTGAGGACGAAGACTTTCGTGCTCCGGCCAGTCTGCAGGATTCTGATGAGGACTCGGATTATCGCGAAGACGAAGAAGAAGAGCTGCCCAGGCGTACAAGGCGGCGAGGCTGGCGGTAGCGTTTTTGAATGTGGTGTTTGCATTGCAACCACGTGTTTTTGGGCTCTTTGACCGTTTTCTCAATCAACTGAAGCTCCAATACATTGTTTTCAATGTGCGAACCATACTCATGGTGTCTATTAAAAATCTAGACATTTATGATTTTCAAATCCCTTGCGAAATTTCAGCGAAAAAATATATCTTCCAGTATCAACCAAGGGCTCTATGCTTAACAGGTTGCGAAATCTTATTCGGCCTGATCCGCTTCCAACTATGTTGTCTGAACTATTCAGATCTGCAGTCAGTCTTCCACCTGCCGGCACGCTGGCGTCCGCGCTCCCATATGATCCAATGGGGTAGGCTTTGACTTTGACTGAAAATCATTATTTCGTTGAACCTCTCATGGGATTTTATCTGTTACTCTTGAGTAATGGCCTTACAAAGATTGTCACATTACGTGTTCTATAACAGTCTACCGACCGTTTCACGCCCAGGTTACTGGAAATTGAAATACGCAATCCGCAAGTCCGAGTCTAAAGTGATATCCACAAATTTGTCGCTTGAATTACCGGATGTACTTTGGGAAATGATAAGCCTTTTCACCTGATCAAGGATGGGACAGGTCAACATGTAGAGAGTACGAAACGACCCACAACTCTTCTGCCACCTATCACGTCAAAACTCCGTTCGAGACACGGCCAGTTCGTTCATGCATGATGATCCTGAGTCCAGACTCGATGGTGCGTTTAGGATCTGCCAGCGAATTGGTAAATTCTCGACGAACAGCGCATTCTTGCCATGACGCTGACAATATGCTGGCCCGGCCGTTATCCTTGTTCTTGACGTGAACGGAAGTTAGGACGCTTCGGAAAAACTTTGACCCTCGACTAGCCTAAGAGTAGCTGTCGTGCTCTGAGGAAGCACACCGACTCTTGAAATCTTAAGGTTACCATTAGATTAATTATGCGCACCTGATTTGATAAACAAGCATCACGCTTCCAAATAATCTTTGGTGCCTTGCGGTAGGTACAACTTCTCCCTTCGGATCCTTTTCATTGTCTTTTTTCTTGATCGTATCGTGTCGTTTTCGTTCTTGTTCGTTTCTCTCCCCCGCTTCTCCAGAACAGCTTTTACCCGTTCCCCTCATCGGCATCAGGGATACTCTCCTCGAGCCGCAGGTCCAATGTTGACATGCAAGCTGACTCTGCAGGTGTCCACGAGTAAGAGTTGCTGCTTCTATGTTCCGTTCAAACCAAGATGGCATCGATGATTGTAGCGGGGTATTCTAACCCGAGAGCAAAGCATGATTTAAGAACAGACTGTGCCTCAAGAGTGTTCTCTGCTGTAGGTCTTGCTCAAGTTTTGCTAGTTTGGATCTGTTTCAGTCTGTTTCCATATTTACCAAGATGATTCGTTCGAACTTGGCCATCTGCGCCTTCGCTCTTATCTTTACGGCAGTACAGAGCGTGGCCATTGACAGACGTAGCCCATCACTGACTGTTGATCTTGGATACGAAGTCTACCAAGGCTATTATAATACCACGACTCATCTCAATGAATACTTAGGGATACGGTACGCTCAGGATACCTCGGGACCGAATCGCTGGCAGCCTCCCCAGGCCCCTCTCACCAACCGTAATCAGACCATACCCGCCACTGCTCTCCCTCAGCGGTGCCCACAAAGCCCCCAAGCCGGAGGTCTAACTCCAAATTACAATAACACGGGATCTGAGGATTGCCTTTTTCTAAGTGTGTATGCGGCTTCCAATGCTAGTGCCCTGCCGGTATTTGTTTGGATTCACGGAGGGGGATACGGCGCCGGACAGGGAAACGAGGACCCCACCGTGCTCATGAGCAATAACAGTAATGGCTTTGTGAGTGTGATAATACAGTATAGATTGGGTGCGTTTGGGTTTTTATCTGGGGACGAGGTTCATACATTCGGAACAGCAAACGCAGGGCTATTGGACCAACAAGCTGCTCTTGAATGGGTACAAAAATACGTCCATCTGTTTGGAGGTGACCCGGAGAGAGTCACCATTGCTGGAGAATCGGCCGGAGGAGGGTCGGTCATGTTGCAAAGCATGGCCTACGGCGGCTCCAAAGGGACCCAGAACTTTCAAAATGTAGGTCTCCCCAATTCGATATCAACGTTTGAACTAGTAAAGCTCATGGCTTGAAGGTCATAGCTTCATCTCCATACCTCCCTATGCAATATCCATACAACGGCTGGCAACCGGAACAGGCTTACTATGCCTTTGCTCTTGCAGCAGGCTGCTTCCCAGGACGAGCCTATGGAAACACCTCGACAACTATCTTCGATTGTCTCGTGGCTGCACCCTCTGCTGTGCTCCAGAATGCGTCCACGGATGTTTCAGCATCAGGTACCTTTGGTACATGGGCCTTTCTTCCAGTGACTGATGGTGACTTTGTCCAAGAGCGACCTTCAGAGCAACTGCTTCAAGGCAAAGTCAATGGATTGAGGGTGCTTAGCGGAAACAATGCCAACGAGGGTACCGCCTTCACGATCCAAAATATTACCACCGAATCCGCATTCGAAGACTGGCTCCATCTTGAGTTTCCGCTCTTCAATTCTTCTGATATTGCTGCGATTGTCGCCAACTATCCGAGCACCAGCGCTCCTGTTGATCCGTCAGATCCGCGATTCGCAACGACTGGTACGAATGCTCCGTACGCTCTAAACGAATCTTCTTTCGGCACCGGACAGCAGCAGAGGGCTGATAATGTCTATGCTGAAACTACATTTGTGTGCCCCTCGTATTGGCTTGCACAAGCGTTTTCGGGGGTCTCCTCATCAGGGTCTTACTCGAGCGGTCAAATGAAGGCTTACAAGTACCAATTCTCCGTCCCCGCCGCCCAGCATGGAGCGGATCTCTTTGCCGAAGGTCTAATCTTTCCGGTCACCCCCAACATCGCACCAGAATTCACTTATGCAGTGCAGCGCATCTGGGGCAACTTCATCCGCTTCAATGATCCAAGCATTTCTGCCGAAATCGCCAATGCCGATGGGGCTGCTGTCTCAGCGACCATGCCTAATCAGACGTATACTGGCACATTCCCGCTATTTGGCGTGAACAACGAATACAAGATGCTAGACCTGAATGAGACGGGAGGCGTGCCGTTCTCAACGCAAGCTGTTGGGGGCACACCGAATGTTACAGAGGATGAGGAACCTGGTTTGAAGAATGACATCACAGTGCAAGATGCATGGACATGGGAAGATGGCAGAGGAGCTAGATGTGCGTTTTGGGCGGAATATGGACCTAAGGTTCCTGAATGAAAGCTTCTGGTGGAATCATGTCGTAATATAATGTGCAAAAGCTAATCTTATGAGTCTTGGGAAAATTCAAGGAAAGAGGTTAATGCATTAAAAGTGAGATTTTACCCTTGAAAATCGTCCATATTGGGTCGTGAAACTCCGTATGGATCTTTCCCACGGTTTAGAGACTTGGGAGATCATAGCTACCATAGGTACATTAGACGAGTTCAAGGTGGAATTCGAAGTGGCATTTTGGCTTCCTGGCCTTTTCGAGCGTTTCAGATTCTCTTTCCAACATAATTTCGCCATCAAGCTTTCCCGCTCCAGCTCCGAAGTCTCGTCTTAGAGTCATACTCCGGCAGTCATCGTCGTCAGCCAAAAATCAGCCTCAAGACGATGTTCGGCGCCGAAACAGATCTCCGGCCCGAGCTGGATCTTTGATTTCATCCGTCTCCAGTTGCCACCATTCCGTTTGCGGCAACGTCTATCTGGTCCAAGCTCGTCATTAACTCCGTCATCTCCCCCGCTATTCCGTTTCGAGCCGGACCATCCTTGCAGATTGACAATGATAGATGACTCTCGCCGAATCAGAGTTCCCTATTCAAAACATCACATTCACTATCGGCTTTAATAGTCGCATCGGACTTGGAGTTTGCAAAATGTCCGCCCCATGGAGTCCTAGTTTCCTATTACTTATAGTTGAGCTGCTGCTGCTGCTGCTATATCAGATCCGTCAAAGATTACTACCACATCACCCTCTCTTCCCCCAATCGAATCCAAGCAACATCAGCAAAGCCAGAGCAGAGCAATAGCAATAATGATTGGACACAGAGATATGAAGATGTTTCACCACTCAAGAAAACTCAACCAGACCTGCAGGACAGAGTCCATGCGAACCGTGAAAGTCGAGAGGATCTCATCTCCAACGAATCTCCAACCCATCACAGTCCATCAGCGGGCTCCTAAATACACCGAATACCATCCTCTCCCCATCATGGGCCCCGAGTCCACTCGAGCCCCGGCAACTCGCAGCCGACGGGACAGCCTGAGCCCGTAGCAGATACCACCACTACAAACTTCACCAAAAAGCCCCAATTCATCTTCGCCCTAACCGACAAGCTCTTCCTCACGAGCCTCTTCACCTTCGCAAACCATCTTCGCCCCCTCTCACCGCCACCATCTACTTCCACGTCCTCCCTGTCCTCCACGTCAAGTTCGGCACGACGCCGGCCGCTACCAGCCTGAACGCTGGCCTCGTACATGCTCTTGCAGGCGCCTCCCTCGCGCCCCCAGCATCTTCGGGACACCCTCGGCGACGCTGTTCGGCCGCCGGCCCATCTGCCTTGGCAGCTTCGCTCTCTGATTACCGGGTCGCCGACATCGGGCGGGGCGCGGCAGGTCCGGTACGCCGCGCTCATGGTGTGGTGTGGCGGTGCGTGCAGGACAGCAGCAGTGGCAGCGTAAGCGCAAATGTGGCGCTGGCGCTGACGGACGGTGGCGGATATTGTGGGGCCGGAGGAGAGAAGAAAAATACTTGGATTGCGTGATTGAGTTTGCGATGATGGCGCTCGCTATGGAGATAATGATTGGAGGGCTGCTGGCCAAGTATTTGGGGTGGAGAGCCATCTTTTGGTTTTTGCTGATTGCATCAGGCATCTTTCTGGTGGTTTTTGCGATATTCGCCCTGGAGACGGGAGCGAAGATTGTGCGGGATGGGAATTTGTGGTTGCGGAGCTGGAATTGTAGCTTATTGGAGGTCGTGAGAGGACGGCGTGCCAAAAGCCGAGGAGAAAGCGTGGAAAATGCGGCGAAA
This sequence comes from Astrothelium subdiscretum, assembly GCA_021030935.1. Lineage (NCBI taxonomy): Eukaryota > Fungi > Ascomycota > Dothideomycetes > Trypetheliales > Trypetheliaceae > Astrothelium > Astrothelium subdiscretum. Next base: position 245,183 of record JAGFMW010000025.1, read on the forward strand.
AAGTCTGCGGTGTCGAAGGCATTGGCGGCAAACAGACTGAGATTCAAATGGCCAAATCTATTCGGGACCTTTGTAGTCTTCAAGGAGAAAGACGTGTCTATTGTGTTACTGTTGAGTGCGCTCTTGTGTGCAGCATTTTATGACATTACCGCAAGCTTGCCCTTGCTATCCCAGCAAATGTATGCTTTTTGATTATCTCAAAAATGGTCTGCGCTATCTATGAGTCTTGCTTCTGTGTGTTATTAAACGTGACTGGAGCCTCACCTGCAAAGGCGCCTTTGGAATTGGCCCAACCATCGCAGCGATGCTGAATCGAAGATTCACGGACTGAAACCATCGCTGCGTCGGTCGTAAATACCATGTTAGCACAGACAAAGGTTTAGGTGCAGATTTAAGGGACTTTCCCATTGAAGAAGCGCGATGGGGATTCATCCTGCCTGTTATCGCTCTATCGCTCATTACTTACATATACTATGGCAGGATACTGCAGCGAAACATCCCTCTCGCGGATCTGCTGGGGCTGCCTTTCATGAAAGAGTATGATATGCCAGTTGCGACAAACATCTTGAGTGCTCTACTGCTGGATTTGTACCTAATGAACCTAGCAATGGCAACATCAGCGAATAACTTTGTTTCGATCCTGGCTTGATGCATGGACAACCAAATTTATCGAGATTTTAGTGGACCATATGGGAAGAGATTGGTGTTTCACATTTAGTGCCTTGGTCTGCGCAGCGTCGTGTCCATCGCAGGTTCTGGAAATGAGATACGACTCGAGGTGAAGGGAATAGAGGAGGCTACGGGTAGAGAAAGAACACCAGAAATCGGAAACGTGCAAAGAGAATTGAGAAGAGCATTTCACCAGATGCCACTAGGAAAGTTTGTTGATATGGAAGAAGGATTGAAGAAAGCGAGCCGATAGGCGATACCAAAGAAGGTCAATGCACTAGATTTTTACGGTAAAACACAGCTTAGAAGCAGCGTAGGTATTCAGCAAGTGTGGCCAGATTTCTAAGAGAAGCTATGCGTAACGCCTGAACTGATACTGTATCACTATATCTTGATTTCATCAACTCATCCTGGGTATATATGTAAGAGAAAAGGCGGCGAGCAAACCTTCATTCGTATGTAACGGATGGCACGTCAGGCCAATCATTGGCCCTACTTGTGGGATCTGCCGTCGGTTCCGCAGGAGCAGAAGCCATGGGCATGGTAAGATTAGGATCGAAATTCCAGTCGACGCCTGACCACAATTGATCTTCCAGAAAGGGAAGAAACATGGCGTCTTCGCCTCCATAGAGATTCTCAAATGTATCAGGCCCAGGCGGAGGCTGGTTGGATGCTGTACAGGTGTTAGCGCGCAAAGCAGCAAAGCAGAGAAAGCCAAAAATTAACTTACGTGCTGATGAGCTCTCGCGTTTTGAGTAAACTCCCGGTTGACCCCCAAACTCTTCTTTCCACCACCAAACGCAGTCGAGCACAAGACTCACTGCAAAGCGACTGCGTATGCGAAGATCTAGACAAGGCGATCCATCCGGAAATTTGAAGGCTTTATCGCTTGTCCAGAGTTGGGCCAGGATCTGAGAGTATCGCGCAGGTAGATCGTTATTGGCACAGGACATGAGCTTCAAGACATTCACGCAGTCGAGAAGATAGGCCTTCCCTTCTTTATCGTCTATATATTGGACAAATTCACTCTTCAGAAGTCGTAAGAGCGTCGATCCTGCCGTCATGACGATGCCGTATACGTGATCCGGGCAGACGGAAATGAGATGAATTGAGCTGTCGCATTGGTGCAGAAGTGTTATCGCCTTGCATGCCATGGTATAGACTTGGGCGAGCTCATTCGGTTCAATTTCTTCGAAAGGTCTGAAGAGATGAAGTCCGATAACCTGAAGACGTGCCATGACGACGTAGAACCTGTTCAAATCTTAGGGTGGGAATTAGCATGTGAAATGCACATGAACGCAGGTCATTACCGTCGATCCAAGGATTCTCGTCCTCCATATCTTTAATCTGCTTGTCAAATATCTTTAATATAATGGTGAAGGCACGTTTCTGGTCTACCGAGTCTTTGTCACATCCATTCTCTAGAATAGCCATGTTGGCTTGAGATTGGAGTCGTTGGACTTTAAATTGGAAGAGTAAGGAAGGATTGACAAATTCGGAAAGGGCCTGCCTCCACTGAAAATCGAATGTCGAAACTACCCATGCCGACGGAGCGGCTCCGTACATGCAGCTTGCTCTTGCAACGAGTTAGTCATGTCGGATGGACGTAGCAAATGTCAGTAGCCAACCTTTGGTAAATTAGGAGACAGCATATCCACGCTTCAGCACGTATGATCATCTTACGTTCGCTCAATTCGACTTTGGTTCGATGGAAATCTTGAATTGAACGGGGCATATGAAGCCCCATTCGAATCGCGATATGAACGAGTGCCGCGCTGATGGTGAACGTGATATCTTTACTCGACGCATCGGTAGGAAATGGCCAGTTGACTAGCAGTGCCAGGCCCTGTACAGTTCGGCCCCGTGGTTCTTTCAGGCTTTCAAGCGCAAGCTTGGTCACGCGCGGCGCAAGCGATAGGAGCAGTGTAGCATCTTTGGTGTATCGTCTCGACCCGACAGATACGATCGCCCAAAAGGTGAATGGATACTGCGTACCATATTCTATTCACCGTGTCAGTTTCAGATTGGTCGGGACTGCCAAGGTACAGTACCATCTGGTGAGTACGTGGGATCGATGACCGGCAGGAGCGGTGCATAGTATTCGTAGAATCTACAGACGCGGGGCCCCCATCAGCCGAGGAAATCGCGAAGACCATGGGATATGCTTGCGTACAAACCAAATGTGTCAACGATTGTCTGTGAGTCGACGTGCAAGCCATCGAGGACCCTGTCAGCAGGATAGCCCCCGCTTGCTCCTGAAAGATTGGGACTGCGGTACGCAAATGCATTTTGTGATGTTGAGATAGGTGGATCTATCTTGTTTCTTGGCTGATGGATGTGGCTGGTCAAAGACTCCGAGGATGTTACTGGAGGTGGTAAACCACTCGGCTGACGTTCGATAGAAGCCGAAGGAGTGACTTGGTCGAGCTTTCGGCGTAGTCTGCCCGTCTCTTCTTCCAATTCTTCTAGCCTACTACGATTCGTGTGAGTATTGTTGTGAAAATCAAGCCCGTAATACCGAGTATTAGTATCTGAATGACTCGACTTACTTTCTCTTTGACGTCCGTTTAAAGGGAGTTGAGATGTTACAAGGAAGGTTGAACTTTTTGCAGCGAGAGCATGGCTGTGATAAGTCCGCATTCACATCGCAGCGGACCTAAGAGCAAGTAGAAACTTAATAAGATGGGTAACAGAGCATTGAAAACAACGGATCACATACTTTCTGGTGCCTGCACTCAGTGCATGCAACTTTCCTCGCCGCTTTCTCGGGAGTGCTAAATTCTCATTAGCAGATTGGCTATCACGGATTACTGATTGTGCAGAATGCGATGGCCCATTTCAATCATTTCTTACAATGTTAATCGACGAAAAGGGACACACGGTGCATATAGACGGAGAAAGAGTAAACATAGCAGAGCTAGGGCGAAACAGCGCGGTGTTTAGAGTGCGACCGTCATCAACGCCGTGACCAACTTCCCATTAACTCAGAGAGGAGACTTACCCATTCTCTATCGGCTTGGATACGCCGGTCTGCTGGTCTGTCGCGCTCATGGCACCATCCCATTCATGGCTGCGTATTCGTTAACATGGCGGTTTCTCGGGCCGGAGGTGGTCGGAGTCGGCGGAGGCTTCAGGCAGCTGAGCACCAAGAGGGCACCTGCACTGGAAATCCACCTCCTGACTAAGCACAGCATTATTTCATTGCATATCATTAGTAGAGTCATTGTGCCTCCTTTTAGATGGTCAATGTCAAGTGGAAATATATATCACGGCAGTTTCCTAGGCGTATTCGTGAAATGTAGCTGTAATCAGGGATGAACACGGTGGTGCGATACTCAAATGAGATTGAACGAAATGATGTTCCAAAATCCCGGGACCAAGATTGTCGGACCTGGTGGCATCATTTTCCAACCAAAACTGTTCAGACAGGCAAAGCTCGTAAAGAATTCTACCAGCTCTTTGCACCTCTACGGTCTAGAAGTAAGCACGGCCGCAAAAAACTTTTCCACGCGGCTTTCAATGCAAGCCTCATATATCAAGGACTTTGTACTCGGTAACGGAGTCATTTCATCTCGTCAACCAAATCGAAGACAGATCTTACGACAGGGAAGAAGCTTGTGGCATCACGTCGCGTGGGTGGACCACTGCGGCCACACGCGCCAACGCATCACCAGCCTCCTTTTTTCTGACGAGGCTAAGGTAACAGCGGCGTGAAGTCCCAATATCCCCCATCAAATCAGTTCGTACGGAGTAAAGCGGTGAAGAAGTAGATCCAAATTCCCCGGGATTGTACGACAACCGAGATAAAAATGAGATAGACTTCAATCTTGTCAAATCATTAGTTTCTAGAAACCGAGGAGAGCTTGGGCGTCAACGCATAGCTGCAGATCATTGATACGCAGCGCGTCGCTTGATGAAATGCAGAATTGTATCGAGGTAATACTCCGTACTCCGTACCTCGTACTTGGATATCCAAAGGCGAAAAGTTGGATATTGCCGGATGCCACCCCGGATAGCACGGCTTGGACGTGAAGCTGCAAGACGGAAAAGTGTTGCGCCTCGGCCAGGAGAAGCGATAGTAGCAAACCGTGCACCAGCCACAGCTGCTCTGGAGGACTCCTCATTTGTGCGAGCACTCCTGGCTGCGCAAGGCACGGCTGCTTGGCGTGCAGTGATCTGCGTGCAATTCCTCTGCTGGGAGCCCGATTGCTGCTGGGTGTGGGAGGCCAAGCAGGTTTTGGGTCCTGTCATGGCGCTGTGCTTCTGCAGGAGATTTGGAAGCCTGCAGAGTACGTAATTGTGAAAGTGCTTCATATCTGTCGATATAACATAAAGCTGACACAACCTTTTCACATGAAAGGTACCTATTTATGTACTTTGCTAGAACTGCATTCCCAAGCTGCCGGCTCGCGGATCTGCGCGGGGATTGAGAGGCCAGGATAAGTGCCGTCTTGTTGGAGCTGGCTCCCGTGCTGGTCGTGTGATGGACTTGCTGTAGCATCGTTTCAAGTCTGACTCTGGCCGAGCCTTGGCAGTCACTTGTAGAGTAAAAGCTGATGAGCTTCTCCACAATCCTCCTCGGAACGACGTAATCACATAATCAACAGTCCCCGCATCGTGTTTAGACGCGATGCTGCTCCAGTCGCGCATGCAAGATCCACAACCAGAAAATTTCTTGCTACCAAATGGCTGCGAAGCGGAAAATTTGTAGTAGTGCTCGTTGAGTGACTGGGCCCAGAGGCTAGAATGGCGAGATGAGATCTCCCATCTCATCTTGCCGGACTGGACCCTCTGCGGGTGGAGACTCTCGTCATTCAACGCGCGGAGTCGCGTGCCTGACAAAAGTCATCAAGTTCGCGTTTTAGGAAATTCAATTGATACAACCGCGTTCTGCGGCGCCACAACACTTCTGAGACGCGAATCGTTGCTTAGCCGCCCGGGTGCCGCTCTACATTTCGAAGGTTATTGAAGTGGAGAAAGCTAAAAGGAGATCCTCCGTTAGCGAATGTGGGTCTCATCAACCTAGCGCTGGGCTGCTGGTCACTGCATGACGGCATTCGGTCGTGATACAGACGCAGTCAAACGGTGAAAATATTAAATTTTTTTTTATTTTTGACCAAGCGTGCCTTACACTCCAAACGCCAATGGACCACGGATCAGATATATTGTGGAGAATTGGGCATTCGTTGATTGTGCGAGGGAGATACTTTACATAGTCGCTGAAGGGTCCAACAGGGTCCCAGAAGGGTTGTGAGGATTTAGCCGTTCAGGGCTGCGCGTTGGACGGCTCATCTCATCAGCAATGTCCGAAAATGCGTGACAGTGACACGGATTAAGTGAGGTGCGAATGAGTCCCTCTGCACGGGAGAACGGTACTGTGCCTCAACCACTTGTCCGAAACTGACCACTGTGCAAATGCGGAGATAATAAGCTTCCATCGGTTTCAACGTGGGACAGGCCCAGAGTTCTAATGACGACAGGCACGCCGTTCTTCAAACATCATCAAACTTAGTTGTAGCTGCCCTGATTGGACGCCGTGCTTATATTCACGATGGTAACTGGGCGAAGGTTTGCTCGTATTGCAGCAGTGCTGTGGACAGAGCTCTACTCTATTGGCAATCCTTTGCGTGCCCTCACACTACGGTGGTGGCCATGTGCTCTCGACTACAACCACGCGCCGCAACAAGCCGAACTTGGAAAAAATGATGATATTGGCGGACAGAGGAGCTGCACGGTTAGCGGTGGCTTGCAGACGAGCAGGCCAGGGTCCTGGTCGAGAAGGCTTCCGCTCCTGTTCGAGCGATACCCTTTCAAAATCAGGGGGAATTGGAGCACCAGGCTCGCCGACTACGTCCGGCAAGCATGGTTGCAGTCGCATGCTGCGAGAACGGATTGGCTGGATCTGGGGCAGAGCGGGTGCGAGTGTAGATAGCCTATCGAGGGTGCGATTGGCGGCGGCCTCGACGGTGCTGCGGCCACTCGCCCCAGGCTCGACGGCACGAAGGAGCAGCCAGCCAACCTGCCGCGTCGGGTTCAGTTAAATGGAAACACGGACGCGTTCCTTGGCTGCGATGATGGAGCAGACGCAGAAGCAAACGCCGGTTAATGCTGCAAAATGGAGCGTCTGAGGCGAGCGACACGGCATAGGGGGGCATTACTCCGTACTGGAGCACAAGGACGGGACTGGCCTGGGCAGCAACTAGCAAAGCAAGCCGTGCGTGTCACGGCGAGGGATGCTTTGTCCGTCTGTAGCCTATGTAGCAGTAACAGGTGGATCCCGGTGGAGGGCAAGCATGGCATGATGGCAGAGGGAAACCCGCGTGGAGAAGAGGCAGCGGAGGCGTCTCGTCAGGGGATGAGGTGATGTGCACGTCGGGGCCCAGTCGATTCGACGGCCAGCTCCAGGGCTCGCTCATCCGTCTGGTCGGACCCTGCAATCCTTCGTCGTAGCCTTTTCGCCCCTACGCCGGCCCTGAGCGAGGATTGGCTGTCAGCGCTCGCTGGGAGCTGTCTGGTTTGGGCATGGTGCCATCTCACCCGTGCTGCTGCAAAAACCGTCAGCCAGCGTTCCAAGTTCTCTCTTCACCACCGCCATTGCTCCTCCTCAGCAACTGGTGAGAGGAGTCTCCATTCTCCTCCGTCCCCTTTCCTCCCTCACCATTCCCTCCGTCCTGTCGACTCACGCTTAGACGGACGTTCCGCACGGGGCATAGAAATCCGCTCAAGTTCCATCCAGGCTCTTGTCCAGATTCCGTCCTCAGTTTACCCCTCGTGTGCCTGTCTCAGGTACCTCTTCTTGACCGTTGCTTTGTCTCTCAATCACAGCAGAGACCATTGCCCGTGTGACAATCCGTAACGTCTTTCTCACGAGCTCTCGGAATACTTGCCTCGTCCACCAGTGCCTCCGTCCACCTCCTCCGTTGACCGTGAGCAACGACGGTACCGCCAACTCCACCCACATTTCTCCGATACCGTTGCACTGAAGCGAGAAGCCATCTGATCAAGGCACAAAAGTCTTGTTCGTCAATTGGTAAGTTTCCATGGCAAATTCCCTTTTTTTTTTCCATAACCCCGAGGACGATAGACCTGCACTGGACTGGCCTGCTGTAGCGAACACGAACGGACATCCAAACTCCATTTTGGATCGGATTACATACTCAGAGTCGAAACCTTCCTGTCATCCGGTCAATTGGTTGGAACACGCCGGCTCATTGTGGGAGGAAACCACCTCCCAACAAATTCTTAGGCTTGGTGAAGAGAGGCGGTTGATGTCAATTCATTAGAGTCCCCCATGGCTCTGAGGACACAGTAGATATGATGGCAACATGCACAAGAGGCTCTGAAGGCCGTGGTGGTGGCCTGTTGCTTGAAGCACATGCATGTCCTCCAAACGAGGCAGAGCATCACAGATGCCCTTACCCGGGAGGAGGGAGTCCAAGCTCTTCAAATATGCTGCGATAGCACATGGTACAGGATCTCCACGGGAACTTTCAAGGCAGTGCCAATTGAGTCACGAGCTCTATACCAGAATCACTGGGCGCCATTTTCTTAGCCCAAGGCAAAGTCGAAGTGTCACTGAGCATGGCCACAACAATCAGCATATTATGACACTACTTTTCAACCTCCGAACACGCCTTCCTCGAAAAATCCGGTTGCATTCCACCTAAAATTGGGCGCTTGATCGCGTGCCTTGACGCGTACGCGATCGGTATCCGCACCAAATTTCCGCACAGTGTTCTGGACACTTTGACACACTTTTCTCGACATGTCCGCTAACATTAGTTGTTTCTCTAGGCCTCGGTCGCTTGTTCGACAAGTAGTGCGCCTTCAGCACGTGTCTTTCAAATAGCCCCCGCCAGTGAAATTTGTAGTTCACTTATTAGTGACTCTCAAAGGGCATTTGTTTAAGGTAGACTTTTCTTTATACTGTCCTCGACTGATTTTGGACTAATTTGCATCCCTTGCTCTAGATTCGTGTCATCCGTTCACCCTACATTCCTCACCCAGAACTCTTTGACAGCAGCCGAGACCTATAGACAGTCGTGGAGACGTTAGCTCGATCTCTACTAGTCACAGGCTCATCCCTGTCTTTGCTGCTTTCTTCCAGGCATTCCGAAGATAGGCTCGGATCGAATACCCTATGCTCGCGAGCTAGCTTGCAAGGGTCCTAGCTTCGTGATTACTTCGTTTTCAGTTTCTTTGATTGTTTCTGCATATTGCCAGTTTTCTCTAATAACCTAATTCCAAAGGTATGGGTCTCCCTTTCGATCATCTTCCCGCGAAATGAATAAGTCTTCCTGCTTCCAACATGGCTAACCTTGCTCCGCAATCCAGGCTCGACTGGGATCGTCTTATATTCGTCTCCATTGCCGAACGGTGGAGGCCACGATAATAGTCGATCTTTCAACTGCCCTTTCCAACTAATTACAATCATTACTCGTCGATATATCGACTGCCACTCCCTAATACTGTTCCACCTGGGACTACCACTCCCTCATCAACAGCAAGCCATTTTCTCGTCTATCCTGGAGACTCGACGTCCTTTCATTTACAACCAACAATCATAAACCTTTGACCATGGCATCTTATCAAGCTCGCCTTCACAACTACGGTCCATGCGACAGCTATTTCATAGAACAACACGAAGATGGTGTCTTCGCAGCTGCTGCTGCAGAGAGGGACAGGCGCCGCCACGCAGCGAGGCAAGAGCAAAAGGTTCTTGCTGCCGAACTTTCAAGGATCACGGCCGAGGAGTATGAAGGCGACCACCTCCAGCACATGGAGCGGATGGAGGTCAGTGACACGGATAAGCTGGCGATAAGTTTGCTACCACAATGCTGACTGATCACAGACTGAAACCATGCCAGACGTCAACTCGATTGATGTGCAAACGGAAATCCAGTGGTTCATGCGACCTTACCTACTCGATTTCCTGGTGGAAGCCCACCATGCGTTTCAGCTCCTCCCCGAAACGTTGTTCCTTGCCGTCAACCTCCTCGACCGATACTGTTCCAAGAGAGTAGTCTACAAGCGACATTACCAGCTGGTCGGTTGCGCGGCCCTCCTCATAGCGGCCAAATACGGAGACCGTAAGGAACGAGTGCCCACCATCCGCGAACTCAAATCAATGTGCTGCTCACTCTACGACGAAGACATGTTCATGCAAATGGAGTGGCATGTGCTGCAAACACTCGGCTGGGTCATTGGGCATCCCACGGTGACTGACTTCATCCAAGTGGCTATGAATGATGCAGCCTATGATCCCGAGCTTGAGCATCTAGCGTGCTATATATCGGAAATTGCTCTCTACCATAAAGACTTCGTGTCGGTACCTGCTTCGATCATGGCACAGTCGGCACTGGCTCTGGCAAGATGGATTCTTGGTCGACAACAGGTCCATTATCAGTGGTCCACAGAAATGAATCCGGCCGTCGCCTATAACCTCTCGAATTACCTATATCAGCCGTCTACAGTGCTGCGAAGGAAGTATGCGTCGGCTGTGCTTTCATCGGCGTCAGCTACCGTAGATGAGTTTTTGAGGCGGCAGGCGCAGATCGCAACGCGTGCCGAGCAGAATGCAACACCACCATCGGCACCACAATCGTTTGAGGAATGCTCGAAACCCAGCACGCCTTATCCTGTGACGACTCCCACGAAAGGTCCTCTGTATCATCTCGTGGCAACTGGCATGCCAACGCCCCCGATCACCCCGGACAAGGACCTTCGCGAAGTCGGTGATATGTCCTGTGATCCGTTTTTTGGCGTCACAGTAAACGCTCCTCAATTCCAGCTGACGCCGCCGCCAAGCGGACCAGAGCAACATCCTCGTCAGTACTATGCCTATCACCAATTGCCGTGAGAGCCATACCGGCAGTTCGTAAACGATCGACTCAATGTACATTATTTTCCACCAAAATGGTGACAATCTCATTGTTGCCTCGCCTCGCTGATACCCCCGTCTTATACTCACATCAGTCACCATGTAGACGAGTCATAGCGTTGTTGATTTGCTTCCCATTCTCCGGCATTTGAGCGTTCCGCATCCGTCGTCTGTTTCATACCCATACTTCATCCCCGTTTGCGTTAAGCGTTCCGCTTTGAGATCTCACAGCATCGTATTCCTTTGCTGCCTGAGAGAGGATTGGTCAAGTCCGCGATAACACTTTACCATTCGGCTGAAATTGCTCTAGAAACGTTTCGGAAGGGGGACTCGCAGGGGCATAGGGGTTTTACTACGATGGGCATCAAAATTGCAATACAAGAAAGAATTAAAAGGGGCCATTGCGAGTTGCTTCTTGCGTGCTTTCCTGCTTGAAACTCTCATTTGTAATGGCGAGGAGGGACGGCGTAAGCAAAACATTAGGGAGGGCAGAAAGAAGGGAGTAGGAAGAGGATTGGGTACATACCCAGGCGATCTAGATATATACAGCAATGCATCTCGAAAGCGACATGCTCACGACGGCTTTCGCTTTGCTTGCGACGATGGAGGATCGTCATCAATTCTCTCGCTCGATTTGCTTAGGTAGCTGCGGACAGCTTGAGGAAAGGTAGCCGATACGAGTACCGTTCGCAAAATGATTATGGTCCAATCATATCGTCCTGATACTAGCAGTCTAAATGCGTTTGCGTCGAAGAGAGCTTACTCGGCATTTCCCCTATGCACGCTTCCGCGCCTCCAGTGGAACCCTGCAGGTATCCATTTCCACATTGTATCGTGCCGAAATAAGTGTCTCGTTATATTGGAGCAAATAAGAAGACAATCCTACGGAACAATTACCATATTAGGGTCATGCGAATATTCAGGGTACGTTTTCTTTTTCTCCGATTTCTGAAAAGCAGTCCTGCATGGTGGTTTTCACATCATGAATTCCCGCGTTCTGGCCCGAAACCTAAGGATATATAGGTAGACGTCCAAAAAGGGTCAGTCCTGAAGGCTAACAGATATCTACGTATCTCTCATTTCTTTTCCCCACATTCTCTGCATTGCTTCCACAATCTCTCTACTCCTCGTAATGGGGACCTCATGTCCCGCCTCCACTTCTACAAACTCCATGTTCTGCTGCCCAATCGCCTCACCTCCATCTTCCTCCAACTCCTCTGCAATGATAATCGGATCGGTCTTGCCTACCACCACCAGCACATTGCTCTCCAGTCCCGGTCTCATATCCTCACTCACTCGGTCTCCCAACCGCGCCTCGCCCCTCGCCCGAGCAGCAGCTAAACGCGATCCGATGGTCCTCCAGATCTCGTGCTGCCCATAGACGAGACAGTTCCGGATGCAGCTGATAAACGCGGGGATGAAACCGGGGTGGTGCTTGAGTTGCCAGGTCACGGCCGCGGCGACGGACACGGTAGGCCGATCGGGAAAGAGAATGGCGTTGTCGAAGGAGGAGCCGGAGGGGGGAGTGGAGTGGGACGCGCTTGAGAGGTGGATGGTAGATGTCGGAGTCGTGTTGGCGACTTCGGCGATGACGGGAGCGACGGTGGAAGAGCCTGCTGCGTTGTCTGTGGTCGAAGAGGGAACAGTGGAATTGCTGGGTTGGTGCCTGCGAATTGTCAGCATTTGCCGAGTAACTACGGGAATAAAGTTTGAGAGGATAGTCCTTTCATCATACGGCGTGAGGTTTTGGGCGTTGACGTCTTTTTCTCTTTGCGAGTAACCTGAAGAAGCTGATCTTTTAGGAGAGACGGCCGTGGCCCCTGTAGGGCCGCCTTTAAGCCTGTTGGCTACTATGCGCTCGACCCAGCTCTCGGGAATCAAGCCTCCGCAGCTGGAGTACAGCAATCTGCTCTGCCAGCCAACGTGCTGCTCGCGAATCAGGCCCGCAGGAGCGACGAGCACAAGGTTCGAGACGAGGTAGGGGAAGGTTGCGGTAAAATGAGTGGCAATGCAGCCCCCGAGCGAATAACCGACCAAAGTGAAACGAGAGGGCGCGCTGGAAGCACTGGTGCTACCAGTCCAAGAGAGGGGAGAAGAGGCGAGGACGAGGAAGATTTGAGAGGTGTAGAGACGAATGTCGTGAGGTAAAGTAGTAGGACAGCTGGAATAGCCACGGCCAAAGAGATCTGGAACCTGTTATTGAACAAGCCCTCATAACGAAGGAGATACGGAAAGAAAAATGGAGCTCATTCAGCAGCAGATTTTCAACTACAAGGAACAGTCTTCTGTCCATAGCAACTCCAGGATCCAGAGAGGCGGCAATGCAATCCGAAATGCGAGTGACCACGCAAAAAAGCTGCCTACCAAAGAGCATAACTCGGCACCCCTGCTCTGCGAGTTTTTGTGCGACTCCAGCTAAGCTGATACATGGTGTGCTTATTCCATGCACGAGCAACACTCTTCTCCCATCTGCTGGCCCCCACTCATAGACCCTGATGCTGCCATAGGGTGTTTCTACATCCCGAGCACCAGGAAGTATATCCGGTGGATAGGGTAAATTTTGAACTTCTCTTTGAGAAAGAGCAGGAAGAAGGGTTGTACGAGGTGAGGGGATATCCTTTGGAAGGTTAGATGATAGAGGTGTCCCAGTGGTCTGGTAGAGGCGATGGACGCTGTAGACGAGTGCTGCTGCCCCAATGGCCGAGCTAACAAGTAGCGCAGCTCGGTGATCAAGAGGACTCATGAAGTCGCTGGAATTATTGGGAATAGATACAGACACCTTAGGCCCTCAAAAATTCATTATCTGAAATACTTTGCCAGGATGGGCGAAAGGTACCTTTTTCTCGGCCAACGGAAGGTACTCTGTACCTCGGTAGGATAGAATCTTCCGGAGCTTTTTGGTGACGAGAGTCGACCACGCAGCCAAAGAGCTTTACTTCAAGAGATGCAGCCCACTTTCGGTTTGGATGAATACTGCGCCTCCATCCACAAAATCAGATCACAAGGTTCCCTTACAGACTCAAAAGCATGCGGTATGGGTGAGCCCCATAAATTTTCTTGCAAGCAATGTACGAAGGTTTCAGCACCGTCGTACCGCAAAGGCTTCCAAATTGTCGAATCAATAAGCAAATTGAAAAGAAACTCATCTCATGACGGATATCCTTAGTCTCCCCTGTTCACAATCAAAAAAGATCGATCAAAAATATCCACTGTTCCCCTGCTAAGTATGGATGACTCTGTTTCCGAGCTTCCTTATTCAGCTAGCCTCTTTGCCCGTATCACCACTTTCATAGCTCCTCCCTGCACTTCCCGGCAATCACCTTCCGCATTCCCATCTCTTATGGATTTCCTCACCATTCGGCATCCTGCGAGATTCCGCTCCCTGCCGGTCAGTGCTGTCAGATTCAGTCTTGGCGATTGGCGGGATCTGATACGCGGGGAGCAATCTTGCGGGGATGCTCCACGCGAGGTCAACGCTGGTGAGATTGTCGACGGCAGCTGTGGGGATTTGCAAGCCGTACCGAATAAGCAGCTTTCATGGATGAGGAAGCTGGTGGAGAAAGCTTGGCCTGGATTGCCGTTGCGCGTTCCTGCATCTTATCTATCTGAGATGCTGGGATGGTGAATAAAATGTAGCTGCGTGCTCCCGTGGTAAGAAAGTGCTGGACCACTCCTTGCAACTCGTCCTCGAGCTGCTCGTCCGGGTTCTTCTGTCTAGTGCATCCTGTTTGTTGACGTATAGTCTGTGTTTATCAATCTTTTGCTTCACGCCAATTCACAATGCATTTCCTCTTCTGTACCGTGCTTTGCGCGCTTCTGAGCAACCTTGTGGTTGCAAAGAGCGTGATCCCAAAGCAAGTTCCGAGGTCTGCACTACACAAGAGGCAAACTACAAGTGAGTATCGCCTTTCGGCGTTCCCAAGGAATATTGGCTGACCGACCTCCAGTCAAGGGTCAACAGTTCCCCAACCTTATCGATGCTACTACAGACGACCTGGTATCTGGGCTTGAGCAAGGACTATTCACGAGTGTGGACCTGACAACCGTACGTCTTACATTCGAGATTGAGGTGTGGTGGAGTTGACGGGATCAGGCATATATTGAGCGGATTAAAGAGGTTAATGACACACTTCACATGGTCACGGAACTCAACCCTGATGCACTTGCAATAGCTGCACAGGCTGATGCACGGAGGGCGAATGGCTCTGTCATTGGGTACGCGATTTTAAAGCCGGGCCGTTCTCTTGACTTACACGATCCAGGCCCTTGGATGGAATTCCTATTCTGATCAAGAACAACATTGCTACCGATGATAAAATGAATAACACTGGTAAGATTTCTAGGGCAACGCTAGATTTTATAAGCTAACGGTCATAGCTGGGTCCTACGCTTTGCTTGGCGCCAAGGTCCCGAGCGATTCAACAATTGCAGCTAAGCTTCGGAAAGCAGGGGTGGTCATTCTCGGGAAGACAAACCTTAGCCAATGGGCAAACTATAGGTCTAACAACTCAACCAATGGATGGTCCGCCTACGGTGGTCAAACCTTTGCAGCGTACTATCCTCTGCAAGATCCAAGTGGGAGTTCCAGCGGCAGCGGCGTCAGTTCTTCTCTCGGCCTTGCACTTGCATCTCTAGGATCAGAAACTTCTGGATCGATCTTGTCGCCTTCAGACGTGAACAATCTGGCGGGTATCAAGCCGACTGTGGGATTGACATCACGATACCTAGTTGTCCCTATCAGTGAGCATCAGGATACCGTAGGCCCCATGGCTCGCACTGTCAAGGACGCGGCATATCTGTTGCAAGCCATCGCAGGACCGGATCCCCACGACAACTACACATCTGCTATCCCAAACAATGGAAGCATCCCGGACTACGTCGCGGCTTGCAACTTGTCTTCCCTCGAGGGTGCTCGGATCGGTATCGCACGCAATGTCATAGACCTCACCTCCGATAGCAGCTCTCCTCCTGTTATCGCTGCCTTTGACGCTGCTATCCAGGTAATTCGTGATGCAGGCGCCACTGTAATTGACAACACAAACTTTACTGCTTATGAGCAATGGCTTTCGGACAACAATGAAACCCTAGTCCTGAATGCAGATTTCCTTGTTGATTTGGCAAATTACTTCAACGAGCTCACCTTCAATCCAAACAATCTTCACAACCTCGCCGAGCTCACGAACTACACCCACGCCAATCCCCTTGAAGATTGGCCAGATCGAGATACAGGAGTTTGGGACGGTGCGTTGGCGCAAGGCTGGAACAACACTGACCCACGATTCTGGCCAGCCTACCAAGCCAATCTCTTTTACGGCGGTGAAGGCGGTGTCCTCGGTGCCCTAGACCGAAACAACCTGGATGCCATCCTCCTCCCAACACAATTCAGCCCCGGCATTCCTGCGCTTGTCGGCTCTCCTGTCGTCACCGTCCCTATGGGCTTCTACCCGGCGAACGAAACCGTAGAGCTCAATCGGCGCCGTACACTCGTCGAACTTGGACCCCAGATTCCGTTCGGCCTGTCATTCTTAGGGCGCAAGTTCAGCGAGGCGCAGCTGATCAGTTATGCGTATGCGTACGAGCAAAGGACACTGATCAGGAACCAGGAGCAACCGTATATTGTTCCAAATATTGAGATTGCCGATGTCGTCGCGTGACTAGATTCGCCCGTTTGTCCTGTGCCAAGGAAGCAGTTTTGGGCAAAGGAAGACCTAGATAAGGTGTGGAGGACTGGGCGACAGCATAAGAGGAATCGAAAACTCTGGCGGCCGGTTCAAGAGACATAGAGCTGTAGTCTGAAAGTTTGAACTAGGAGCAGTCGCATTGTGATGCTCGGTTTATTGGCATATACCTTATTTCATAATTTAAGAAATCGCTCTTTGAGATGCGCAAGTGCAAAATGACCGAGCTTTCTGAGAGGCGTGGAATCTTCTCGGCGCTTGCATGGTAGCAGACGTGATCGATGCCTTCACTCGTCTCAATTCTCACGACCCTCCTTTTACGGAGTGCGCCTTGATTTGGATTTCTGATATGGACTGAGGGCACCTGTGACAATTTTCTGCGTTGTCCCTCAAACTGAGCCGTATGCCGACTGGCTCAGTAGTTGGCTGTCAAGATTACTCTGAGCCCTTGAGCTGGGTGCATCGATGTTTCAGCTGGACTATCTGGCTTGCCTTTATGCGTGCAAGATGAACCCCGTCCGCATTTAAGAATCCGACTGTATCCATGTCCCAGAAAGCGAAGACTCTTTCAAAGAATTTACGAATAGGCGAGCCCATATCATATTCACGGATTGGCCACGCCACCAGTCCCCAAGTCGAGAGACGTAAACCGTCCAAGTATTCAGAACCAAGACGGTCGAAAATGCTTTAAATTCTGAGTACGTTCTTTGCAAATTTCAAAATGTGCAAGGAAATAAAAATTCTTCGTGTTGACATTGGGATCTCGTCATAGACGTAATCACTCCAAATTGACCCTGCTAAGCTGGCATACCGAATGAGCTATCCCAAAGGTAGCCAATTTAGTGTTCCAATGTGGCACTAGGACAACCGCTTGCAGCGTTGCTCCATTACTTCGCATAGCAGGCAAAACATGGCAGGCTCAATATGGCAGGCTCATTGCTCCCAGGCCATGGAGCTAGCCTTGTTGTCATACACTACTTGATTTCCGGGCATTAGGTTGAATGACATACCATGTCCCAGCCTTGTGATTAAGTCTATGCAATGATTGGTGGTGATTGGTGGTGATTGTAATTGATTTTTTCAGCCTTACGGTCTCGAACCAAGACGGTTGAATCACTTAGCCCCCAACTCTGATTGCCTTGAAGCCCACAGAAACAACATGACAATCGCTTCCATAAACATAATGCAGTTTCTCATCTGTGCTTTCTTTTCTTAAGACGGCGGGCGTCTAGTTGCCGCCAAGGCGGAACGTGCATGCGCAAGTGTAGTATTTGGGATGTAGAATGGAATGGGCTTGGTTGAGCTCAAGGCCAAAGTTTCTAGGCGGAAAATGACACCTCGAAGGACGAGCTATCCAAGTTCTTTGATCCGCGACGGTTGTGCTCATTCCGTCGATCATAGATACAGTTAATACATCCGTGGCCTGCGAGACGCGGAAAGAAACTGCCCATAGGAGTGGCAAGTTTGGCAGGGCAGGGTACGAGCGGCCCAATCACCCAATGATCTGTAGACTAGCCGAATATTAGCCGGAAAAAAGCTTAGCGCACCCTCTTTTTTCGAAGACAGCGAAGGCATATTATTATCTCAAAGCCTTTTCATCAGTCTCGACGTTCAGGTTGGATATTCTCGATTTGTGTTGTATTCATCGCTGTCTATGATAGAGAATATACGAGACCAAGGAGGACTATCTCTACGGGAGATTAAAACTCAAAGCCACAGTGAAGTCGGTATCCATAATCATGGCGACATTTCACCTGAGCTGCTGTGGGTAGCTTACATCTATGGAGAGTGTCTAAAGACCCAAACTGGATAAAATGCGGAACGTGGGTACCGCGAGATGATCCAAGAATCAACAATGCATGGATCCAGAGAGCGAACTGACACATTCACGTACATTCTTCACTTTACCAACACGTTTCTATTTGTTGTCACTAACACGAGTTTTCCTTTTCCTCATCTCTTCACATGTCCGAACAGATTATCAGAGTCATGAAAACTACGTGCTACTCAACAGTAACTTGACACTAATGCTATGAACCTTCGGGCCGTGTCACACACCACAAGGATCTGTGGACCCCGAACGACATCATGTCTGCCGAAATTCGCCGCAAGTCGTCGCCTGCACCAACTTGGCGAATGACAGAACTCAGTTGCCATGACGCTGCTGACCACAAGAGCAGTTCTTCGAGGTCGATAGCATTCCATTATCACCTCGAAGATAGAGTGCCGACTGCTCAGACGGTCCCTCAGACAAGAACCTCTCCATTGGATTCATCTGGCCAGTACTATTATTGCCATTACTTTGGAGACGGGTAATGGGATCATGATAGGGACAAGTTGCCGGTGTCCTATTCTGAGTGGCTGGAGCGAGGCCGACATGAGAACGGCCGGTCGTGCCACTGTTCGGCACAGTGCTACCCTGACCGTTGTTGGCTGTCGACTCAGAAGGACCAGCTTGGGCTGATGCGGCCGGGGCGTCGCGAGGGGCCTGGCTGGGCCTTGGGAGATGTTAGCCTTATAGGCCCCCTAAAAGGCGAATTTGACAGAGATCTTACTGCTTAGATGGCGTTGACATCTTGGGTATCTTGGTGAGAAAATAGATTTGTCGATCGAGGTAAAACTCTGACAAGTGTCACAGCAAGCTGCCAGACAGCAAGGACTAACTCTTGTGCTCGGGAGGCTTTGGATTGTGAGAATATTCCAAATACCAATTCAGTCCGCTCCCATGTTAAATACAGTGCAAGCGCAAGCGTGGCAAAGACAAGGCATTCGGTGTCAGCGTCCATGGCTCCTATCGAAAGCAGGCAACGGTCTACAAATGCAAAGGATGGGGCAAGCTGGTGGGAACAAGACAAAGTGCTTCTGCATGAGACGATCGCGATTCCGTATCGGGGGGCTATAGTCATAGACTCGACAGGCCGTGGGCTCGTCCTATTCTTTGAGCCATTAGTGCAATTGGATACTCTACTTTTGTTTCCTCCTTGTCGCAAGGTAAAGGTAGTAATGCCAACCGAAGTCAGGCAACCTGTGTCTGCAGCACGCATGAGGCCTTTGGAGGTCCTGCCGCACCATTGAACATGAGCTCGTCTGCCCGACAATCGTACTGATGAAGCTATTGGGGTTTCTCCTTTTGTGGACAGGGGGACCCTGTAGCATTCAGGATACAACCGCTGCACCACGCTCAAGATAGCTGGCACCTGGCATGTTCGTTGATCGATCTTGTCGACGTTGGCGTGATATACTGCCCGGAAGACTGATTGCGAACTACGCATGGACCCAGCAGCATTTCAGGACTGCTACTCATTGGCTGCTCTCCTTTTGGAGGGCTTGGCACGCAGTTCACGCGGGCAACGGACATTTCGGAAAGATTATTAGTTGCCGCATCCTGTCGCATGTGTTACCTTTCAGGCATCCATTTGCCTTCTTTTTCTATAGGCTGTAATGCGATTGGCCAGTCTCCTTTTGTATTCGGAACCTGGACTGGAATCTGCAGATTGACGTTGCGGAAATGCCGCGGGCTCTCGGTCGGTAGGTATACTATGTTGACGACAGCCTTGCCGTATGAAATTATCATTTATCGCCAGGTTGCCCATAGACTTACTTTTCTTTTCCGCAAATCTCAAACATTCTCATTTGCTTGTGCATCAGTATTTACGAATACTTTTCCTTTTCAAACCAGTGATATTTCGACTGCTTTTCTCTCAGTTTTGTACCGCTCTTGTTTTTATTCGATACACCGATATTCTTGTGCAGCTGCTCAAAATCCTCGTCATGGATGCCACGGTTCTCCCTAGCAATTTCAAGGGCTTGCCTTTCGCTAAAAAATGGGAGGCTCTAAAGCCCGTCCTCGAACAGCTCTATTTGGGTCAAGATCTAAAGTTGGCTGAGTTGATCGACTCAATGAAAATACGCTTTAATTTTGACGCCAAGTAAGTAGTCGCGGATTCAACAATACTTTGTTCAGACAAGATTAAATGGTTGCCTTCCATACTGACATACCGCATAGCGAAGCCCAATATAAATACCAGTTCAAGAAATGGGGTTGGAAGAAGAGTATACCCTCTTCTAAGAAGGCGCAAATTGTGGAAGTAGGCCAAAAGAGAGCTGCGATGGGCAAATCCACAGTTGCAGTCTGGAAAGGAAAGCGAGTTGATTCTAAAAAGCTCCAACGCTACGCCAAAGAAGCCTCTAGGCAGCCAGGATCGCTCGCAGCTGGAACATATGGTCGGTTTGACAGCCGGGACCCTCCCACAGGCAACAATATTACTCTTCCACACCCTAACGCCATGTAGGTCACGGCCTGTCCTATGTAAAGCCTATCACTACTGCGCTAATAAAAAAGATTCTTGAAATGGAATCTGCCATACGCAAGTTTCCAATCGAGCAATCTCACGACAGTCAACCAGCCTTCTCCCCATGCGACAACAGCGTCGACGCCAAGCGATGTGCTCGTCCAGACCCCGTCCAGCCATAGTGCCGGATCTCCCCAAAATGCCTCCTCACCGCTCACAGTGGATCTCAAGAAAAAGACTGCCATTGACAGAGCAGGCCTCTTTACGAGTGGAAAACATTTCGAGCTAATGAAGAGTATGAACAAGGCCGAAAGAAAGTGCGTAATTACAATTAGTATCGTAGTCACGAAATGAAGGACTGCTGACACATGGGAATTGCAGGTTGGCCATTGGTTGGTTGCACCAATTCTGGCTCTACGCCTTCACGACCGCAAAGCATTGGGGAAGAGGGCCACAGGCTTGGACGGCAGACGCGCTCAGGTTCAGGACAGCGGACCAACCCTCTCCCGTATTATTTTCGGCAAGCTCTGGCGTTGCGGAATACCATTCGGCTGAAGTGAACCATTGGCCCCCTCTCATTAAGCCTTCTGATTTATGTCGCTGGAGTATTCATGTAATGGAGACTGATTATGAATCGATTCCGTCACCGACCCGATTCGAAGAAAACTCGGACCCCATGGACGAGACAACTTGGACGGAGTGGCCGGAAACCTGGAAAGATCCACCTTATGAGGAACGTCTTACGCAGAATCTGGACAGTAACGACTTCACGGATGTGGAACTAGAAAAACTGTCGCTGGCGACAAGGCATATCGCACAGGCAGCTCGACACTCACCGGAGCAAATGCTCAAAGAGTCACTTGGATTCGCTATCATGGGAGGCAATTGCGAGCTTGTTCGTGAGCTAGGAAACAGAATCATAGAAGCCAGAGTGGATATCTCGGACGTTTACCCGTGGCACATGGCAGCAAGCTACATTAACGGAGCCAAATCATGCTGCAACGTATTCGACGAGGTCATTGATATTTTTTCTACTTCGAGGCAAACGTACGTAAATGATAATGGCCATACAATTCTTGACAGCCTGATGCAGGTCATTTTGAAGGCACATAGCAACTGCTCTCCAGGAGATGTCGATGATACACTCAAGGTGGAAGCACGCTTCGTCGGTGAAGAAATCGATATTTGCGGCCGATGGGAGGCGGATTCTGACTGTTACCGTGAGCTTCTGGCAAGGGGGAATGTTCGCGTACCCATTTCGTGGAAGCACAAGTTCTGCCACACCTCTGTACAGGCCGTCGTACATTGCATAGAGTCTACTGCGGACGTGGGCCTTTTAGATACGCCAAGTGGACTTTTCTTAAAGTACTGCTCTAGTTGTGGGCGGAAATTGCAGCTCCGGCCACTTCACACTCTAATATGTGTTGCTTGGCTCTTGACTAAAGCTGGATGCGAGGGAGAAGACTTGTTTGGGATTCTTGCGTGTATACTTTCCCTCCTTGCAATGGGGATCAACCCTCTGGAGCCCGCGCATATCTCCCTAAGCTCTTTCTTCAATACAGACGGGCCGAGCTTCTGTGATCACCGAGAGATGAGACCGTTCGAGTTTGCTGAAATAGTGGCTGGCGTAGCTCTTGATTCCAAATCCGTGGACTCGAGGCCTACCTGGCGTGTTATTTGTCACATTTTGCAGCTGGCAGAAAAAGAGAATGACCTGCAACCTTCTTGGACGTCGCACTGTTATAACAGTCCACGATTCACAGAGCTCGAAAAAGGGCTAATGCGTGCATATGGTAATGTGAATCCACTCCAAAATGATGTATTTCTTGGTTATCGATCGGGATGCTCTTGGAATTGCACAAGGCCTTTTGGTAAGGAACGTTATCTCGGACATATATGGGCAGCGGTGAAGACCGAGCTCTTGAACTACCGACGTCTTAGCGCAGGGGATCCTTGGACATCCCAATCGTTCGATATTGAGCGGCTCCTCTGGAGTTTGGAAAGCGATGGCGAGATTACCATTGGTCTCTTCGAGAACCAAATGATTCGACCCCACTGTGTGTGTGGCAATTTTGATTCTTACATATATGGGGATTGTCTGCGTGAGAATGCCTCCGAATTTTACTTTGCGAATCTCGATGACTGGTATCGGACCTCATTCATTTCGTTACCTCGTCGCATTCTGCAAAAGCTTTGAGCGAGGTATCCGTAGGAGGCTTCTGGTCAAGTCTAGCCATTTCGTTATAGTTTATGTGCTACAAAACTGGCTTGGGTTCTATTGGTTGAGTAGAAGCCATCCTTGATATTCCAACTCTGATTTGCAATTTGATCGGTTCGATCTAACATTTGAGAAATCTCGCCGTTGGAGTAAGAAATATTTCGTAGGACTCATTCGATAGAAGCTCAACATTGGGCGTACTGTTAAGTGCCTTGGTAGAGCTGTCAATCCTCCACAAAGTATTTTGCTTAGACACTCGGAGAAAGAAGTAGTAGGAGGTTGGAGGAAAGTTGATCACGGTTCCAAATCGGGAAGAGGCGGGAGTCGCGTGCGGAACGCGGATTGGACGAGGCGCAACTTGGCCGCATCCATCCAGCATCCAGCATCCAGCATCCAGCTCCACTTTCACCACCAGCAACTCGTCCCTCTCAATTCGTCTGTCTGCTTGAATCCACATTGTTTGACCGGCGGCGGATCCAACCCGTGTCGTGCTGGCCAACTCGCCGTCTCAAACAGACACACGGCTCGCCAAACCAGGCTGCTGTTCCACTCGGCGTTACCGCTCCGTCTCATGCTGTGCTGATCGAGATCCTTCATATTGACACTTTCAACCCTCCAGCCCTCCACTTTTTTTCCTCCTTCACCTCTACTGAGCGACTTTCGACCCCACCAAAACCTTTCCGACCACATTCACCTTGACTGGATAGCTCTACATAGCACCGGCACTGGTCTGGACTGGGGCCTTCAGCCGGTATACTTCGCAATGAAGGCTGCACCGTTGTTGGTGTCCTGGCACAACGAAAATGCCCCTGTCTACTCGGCCCACTTTGAGAAGGATGGCAAGAGCAGACTAGCTACAGCAGGCGGAGACAACAATGTTCGGGTAAGCTCCGATGCTCCCTCCCAGCTGTCACATTGGCTCATGTGCAATAGCTATGGAAGGTTGAGAATAGCGGGGAAGACTGCAAGGTGACCTACCTGTCAACCTTGGTCAAACATTCGCAAGCAGTCAATGTTGTTCGATGGTGTCCCAGAGGTAAACCACTTGATCTACTGGGGCGCCAATCGCTTGCTCACTAGGTGTAGGTGAAATGCTCGGCAGTGCCGGCGACGATGGCAACGTCCTCCTCTGGGTCCCTTCCGAGAACCACACCCCTGGCGGGGGATTTGGAGAAGATGGTTTAGATGATAAGGAGACCTGGCGAGTCAAGCATATGTGCCGCTCACTTGGATCCGAGATCTATGATATGGCCTGGTCGCCAGACGGCCTTTTCTTCATTACCGGTAGTATGGACAATATTGCTCGGATCTACAATGCGAACACCGGTATGTCACTTCAAGGCTGCAAGGCAACTTGGTCTGCTAATACGACGTAGGTCAAGCCGTACGACAGATCGCCGAGCATAATCATTACGTCCAAGGTGTGGCCTGGGATCCATTGAACGAGTTTGTTGCGACTCAGTCCTCCGACCGATCTGTACACATCTACACACTGAAAACCAAGGATGGCCAGTTCTCACTGGCGCAGCACAGCAAGGTCACGAAAATGGATTTACCCTCGCGACGGATATCTTCGAATAGCCCAGCGCCTCCAGACTTTGGTTCGAGAGCCCAATTTGTTAGTGATGGCGTCGCAGCCGCCATTGGATCACCAATTCCCTCCGCTCCCGGGACACCAAATTCGTTGGCATTACCTATGAACCCGCCACCGACCTCCCACAGCCGAAGATCATCTTTCGGTTCGACAACACCGTCGGTACGACGATCAGTCTCGCCATCACCGTCGATGCCACTACCGGCTGTCATGCCACAGTCACCAAGTATGAGCGGCGGCTTGAATGGCAGTGGGATGGCGGGAGGATTGGGAGTTCGCAATTCCAACATCTACGCCAACGAGACTTTCACATCTTTCTTCCGTCGCCTCACCTTTGCTCCTGACGGAAGCCTGCTCTTCACGCCCGCAGGTCAATACAAAACTTCTCATCCTTCCCTGACGGATGCTGCGAAAACATCCGAAGACGTGATCAACACCGTCTACATATACACGCGCGCAGGACTGAACAAACCTCCGGTGGCTTACCTGCCTGGCCACAAGAAGCCATCGATCGCTGTGAAGTGCTCGCCAGTATACTACACGCTACGAACGGGCGCTACAGAAACGAAACATATCACAGTCGATACTGCTTCAGCAGAGGAGGACATTCCTGCACTTCCCGAGCCTGTCATGCCCGCAAAGCCACCTACTTCCCACTCATCCATGGACCCACCTCCGTTTACGTCCGCGCCTTCGCCTTCACCAAGCGCGGCAGCTGCCATGTCACCGAAGCAGACTGACAGGGAGAACTCGTCGACACCCGGTCCGCCGGCTGGTCCGCAACCCGCTTTTGGGCTTCCATATCGGATTGTCTACGCAGTTGCAACACAAGACGCCATTTATGTCTACGATACTCAACAACAAAAGCCACTGTGCATAGTTAGCAATTTGCACTATGCTACCTTTACTGACCTTACTTGGTCAGTTGACGATGGTTCCTGCAAAAATGCCAATGACTAATGCTCTCTCCAGGTCCAATGACGGCACCATCCTCCTCATGACGTCCTCTGACGGCTTCTGCTCTGCTCTCACCTTCTCTGCGAGTGAACTCGGGCAACCCTATCATGGTCCTATCCACACTGTCGCAACGACTTCCCATCACCGCCATAGCAATTCCAACTCGAATACCAACACACCCGCGATCAACACTTCCGCGAGCAATGCATCTGCTTCCACTACTCCGACCTCCCACACCCCGACGCAGGCATCCCATCCTGCTCCAGCACCCCTGGCTCGGCAAACATCGAATCCGGGTGCAAGTGCTCACCCGCCCCCTTCCTTCCCTCCTCCGGCGCAAGCCCCATCGCCTTCGCCATCGATGTTCAGTGTGGGTTCGTCAGCAATGCAGTACCCTGGTGCAAACCCCCGGCCTTCATCTCCAACCCGCAGCATGTCAGCTTCCAGTATTGCGACACAATCATCCGTGGCGCCCGGCGTAGCGCAGACACCTGATAGCGCGCCCGTACCAACGAACGAGGCGCTGGCTCATGCGACTCCGAGCATGGGCAAAGTTCCTGGAGTCGCGGCCCCTGGAAGCGGATTGCCGCTGGCGACGCCACCGCAGACGCCGGGAACCCAGAGTCTGGTGGGATCACAGTCGCATGTTGCGGGGATGGCAGCCCCTGTGACGGGGAAGAGAGATGGGGAGAGCGAGAGTGAGCGCGAGGGGAGCGCGCGGGAGACGAAGAGAAGGCGGCTCGCACCGACGCGGATCAGCGAGAGCAGTGCGGAGGGGGATGCAAGCGGGCAAAAGGGCTAAGGCGAACAAGTGCACACATGCTACCATCGCACGGCATATTTCGTTCTGTCTCAGCGGTGGAGTGTCAGGTTTCTCCTTCTGTTGCGTTTTAGCGTTCAATCACGGAACTACGCGTACGGCGTCACGGTGTCCCTCGCCATTGATCTTGACCAGGATGGTTCACGGAAGTTTATTAACGGAAATCAAACGGTGTGGACACGGCCTTATGTGGATAGCTAGCCATCTTCACGATGACTGAAGCATTTTCGGAATCTAATTCAGTTATTTGATTCACCACCTTGAGAATCATGTGCCTCTCGAAACCTGCAGTCCGTCCCTTCAAGCCCTGGATCAAAGCTTACATAGCCCAGATCATGGCATTGTGTATGTAAGTTTGGCATTTCCACCAGTTTCAAGAAAGCCAGGTTCATACTTCTCGCCGCGTAAGTGCGGGCAAAGATACAGATCCCCCTTTGCCTCCTGATCCACGGCATTGACCAACTTCTTCTTCCTCGGACCCACGATGCGTGGATCCAACGGAAGCCCCTCGGCCAGCTGCACGTACGGCACTACCTCGCCCACGAGTTCGGCGGGAAGTCGCCGCCCAACAGCCAAGAGCGTCTTTTCCCTGACCTCGAGGTACGCCATCTGTTGTATGCTGGTCAGCAGCTCGGTGGCGTGTTCATGGACGCATTGGCGTCGTGCTCCCACGATGCAGCAGCCTTGCTTTTTCGCTTGCTCCTCGCTCATGGCGTGTAGGCTGGCCATGAGGATTTTGCGTGCGCGACAAAAGTTCCAGAACAGCGTCAAGACGTGATTGTCACGAGCGAAAGCGATGAAGCGGCTCATCTGCCGGTCCATATACAAGTATGTATTGTCCAGGTCGACCCTGTGGTAGCCGCCACCGTAGCCGCTGAAGATGCCGGCACGGTAGGAGATATAGAGCTGGAACGCGAGCGGTGCGCCTACCGGGGTTTCGGACAGCTTGTCGAGCATTCGAAGGAGTTTCATCATCTGGAGCGTCTTGGTGTTGGCGTGCCTGCCTCGCATCACCACCTTGAATTGCTGTACGGTCATATGGTCGAGATGTCTGGCAAAATCGGCAGGATCCGCAAGAGGTGCAGCTTCCAGGAGCCCATGGAGCTCGTCTTCGGCCAGGTCTAGATGATCATATTTCAGCGGCACGCTCGGACGAGTCATCTGTCAATTCAGTCACAATACTGACCATACAAATTTTCGTTCCAATACCAGTACGGATGAGCAGAAGGCACCGCCGTGCGAAGTGTCTCCACGCTGTTGCAGAGGTCATTATACTCGATGTTCATATACCGTACGAATCCTTTGATCAAGTCGTCCATTCTGAGCTTCGACTGATGGACTCGAATTATGTCCTGCCGCACCATGCTGAGAGGTTCGTCATCCCGGCAGATGGAGAGCAGCCGGTTGAACTCGTCCACTTTTGAATCCAAGACCGAAGAACCGATTTGGAGTGAAAGTGGCTCCTGCGGCGTTGCGCGGACGGGATCGAGTTTGTTTTGCAGCCAGTTTGGCCGTGGTCTGGGCATTTGATCAGATTTCGTCCAATCTTTCTCATTGCTTACTGACCTGCGAGCTCTTTTGACCATCGTGCGTGCATCAGCAGAAGGAACGTGATGGCTTTGGTTGGTGTTTGTTGTGGTCGAAGTCAAGTCGAAGTCAAGTCGCGCCGAGGGAAAGTGATAATCAAAACAAACGAAATTCACCTACACACTTGATACCCATAGACCCACATTCACTTGGCCAACCAACCAGAGCCTTGTAGTCAACTTGCCTTCGCCTACCACTCTGTGACACTCCGAGCAGATGGATTCAACCGTACGGTAATGCGAGGCCTCCACAAGAATGTAACGACGAAGTGCGCCAAGGATCTCCTTATATCCACACTACCTACTGTATCGCCAAGTGAAGTCAAACGAAGTCATTCGATGGGCCGTCGTAAAAAAGGCGCATTTTGAATTAGACAATTACAAATGGCCGTCGCCAACTTCCAGCCCTGGTCCCTCCGGAGCTTCTCCTGCCTCTTCTTCGTCATCCCAGACCATGCCTTCGAAGCGTTCATCCCTTTCCGGACCCCCAATGAGCGGCTGCCGTTCTCTCCTACCACTCTTCTCCTTTTGCAACTGCGACACAATACTGATTACC
This sequence comes from Astrothelium subdiscretum, assembly GCA_021030935.1. Classification (NCBI taxonomy): domain Eukaryota; kingdom Fungi; phylum Ascomycota; class Dothideomycetes; order Trypetheliales; family Trypetheliaceae; genus Astrothelium; species Astrothelium subdiscretum. The sequence goes on from JAGFMW010000025.1 coordinate 273,433, forward strand.
AGCGGACTCAAGCCATGCACGATCGTGCTCCCCAACACAATGAAGCAAATGACGGGCCATATCATGGCCACCACCCGTGGATGATTCAATTGATGGGGTGAACCTGGCGGATGCGCTGGCGGATGCGGGAGCGGGATCGAAGTATCGGTCTCCAGCTGCGCGCGGGCCTCAATCGCCAGAAACAGCGCACCCACCCCCATGGGCCCGAAATGGCCTGCAAACAGAGCCTCCCACCAAGTCTTGATGTCCGGAATGAGAGGTTTCAGCGCGACTATGATCGGCAGTCTCCTCAGCGTCAGGATCAGAGCCAGCAGCGCAAATAACTTGGCGATGGTCAGACCGGGGAATCCGGAGTCGGTGAACTCGTCCCAGGGGATGCTGGCGCCGAAGTAGACAAACATGCTGCTGTTGAGCTGGAGGTCGATGACGGTGGGGAGAACATTTTCGGCGGTTTTGGCGGGAAACCAGCCGTCACGGGAAAAGCTGAGGCCCGCGGAAAAGGCGAGCAGGAAGTCGTCAAGCCCAAGGGTGCTGGCGACGCCGGTGCAGAAGACGGCGAGGAGGAGGTAGAAGACGAGGTAGCTTGCGTTACCGACGAGATCACGGGAGTAGGCGAAGCGGAGGATGTGGTTCGCCGCGTATCCAATGACTAAACCAAGAAAGATGCCAAAACCACATTGCCAGAAGATGGTGATCAAGAGCCATTTCTTGAGGCTTGCAGCAAAGGTGGCGCGGGTGAGGATGCTGAGGCCGATGTAAATGAATGGAAACGAAGTCCCATCATTAGATCCCGCTTCGGCCGAGAGCATCTGACGCAAACGCGTGGGGACGCGCGCACTGAATTGGGACTCAGATAGGACGGAAGCGGCCAAGACAGGATCCGTCGGCGTGAGGCATGCAGCTACCACCAGGGCCGCAGGTACGGTGACGGGAAACAGAGCCCAGATGAAAAGGGCACAGATGAGCCATCCAAACGCCATGACCGGCCCCAAGAGGATGGCAATACTTCGCCAATGCCGCTTCCAGTAGCGTTTAGGGAGCTCGACGCCGATGGTGAAACACTGTACCGAAAGCACGATGCGGGTGAATTCTTGCATCGTGTCGTCGCCGAGGTGCCATTTCTGCGGACTCAACGCGCCGAGACATTTGGGCCCGAAGATGATTCCGACCAGTGTGGCCAGCGGCGGTTCAGATAGATGGAGCTGGTTCCGGATATAAAGAGTGAAGGTGGCATAGGCGAGGAGGAAGGCGCCCAAGATGAGGTACGAAAGGTGCGGGCCAGTGAGCTCGATTTGCTTCCACATGACAATTCGTCCTACCTGGCCTAGACGTGATTAACTATGTGGTTCCGATGAAAGACGCTTTTGGAGGACACCGTGGCATGGCATATAGGAGACACAGCAATTGAAATAGCGGGAAAGAATGGACCTGTGAATCTGAGGATAACAATGGCGAATTTGCAGTCCAGCAGCGGTGTGCAGCGCTTAGAGCATCGAATTCGACGAAATACCTACCTAAGCTATGGACGTTCCATGGCCCCCTCACCGATGACGACGACTGCCATCAGCCAGCTCCATTTACTAGGTACTCATCTCCCGCGATGGAGATCATCGAAGAGCCTCGCACCGCACCAGGCTTTGCATCCATTTTCTTCGGTTCCAGACAATACCGCACCCTTCGCTAGGACCAAGAGGAGAGATACGGAGTATTATGGAGTAATTGGATGAGGATTAATTGTTGAAAACAAGCTTTGGGCGTGGCTGAAGCTCCCCTGTCATCGAGCGTTTGTGGTTGCGACGCCACTCGGCAGTGTCCCGTGCCCCTCCCAAAGATGGAAATTGGCGCTGCAATGAGTGGCTGGGGCTGAGTGGCTGCACCTTCCCCGGTCGCAAACGCGTCGACGTCATGAGAGGTGGGGCAAGCGCGTCTTGCAAACGGACGAAATCAAGTTTACCAGACCTGGATCAGCATAAACACTCCCCATTCACCATTCATTCACCACTCATCATCCCTTTCGAGAGCTTCATCTTCTACCTGATTCATCTCTACACGCCATCTCTTGCTACCAAAAGACCTCATCTCGATTGCTCCCATATTTATCGGTCCCTCCAGCCTTTCACTGAACAATGCCTTCCACCACTGTTATCATCTCCGTTCTTGCTGGCCTCGTCGCCCTTGCTGCAGCGGCCATCTATTTCTTGGGCATTCCTCCTGAACTCAAGCGTAAAATGGAGAAGGCTGCTCTCGAGAAGATGGGCGAGAACAAAGGTATACCAAGCTTCAAAGCGTGTCTCCTTCCCTGGACCCCCGCCTGCCCATCCTTGCTTTTCATATTGAAGCCAGAGATACTGACGCTGGCGTGACTTGTAGCCTCTTACCTTATGAAGGACCAAATCTCGAAGATTCCTGCCTCCGACCAGAAAGAAGTCAAGGACATGCAGAAGGGACTGGGCAATGCCCTTGGTGGCGCGCTTCAAAATCCGTTGGGCAAGCAGGCCGGCGAGACCGGGGACAAGGCCACCAGTCCCTTGACTGGGCGTTGATATGCTTCTCAGCCAGTTCGTCTTGGAGGAAGTGTCGGAGGACAGATTAGCGATGCTTGCTGGAATGTTCGGCGCTGGTTCTGGGTCTTTGGCTATGATACCTATGACAACGACACGAGACTGATCAATTGAGCGCGTGCGCTATGCCTCCTCGAAAATAGACAGGTAGAGTGCAAATGATATTTGATTATCTCTTGCGAGAAATTCTAGACTGGTCCCAGATGCGCTAATCAACCAAGCGCTGCTCGAACCCTCTTGCCCTGAGAAGGTAGACTGTGATCCAGATCTAAAGTCCAAAACAGATGCTCCGCCCAATAATAACCCCGAGACGTGTAAATCCTCTGCAATCCTCATATCCGCTTCGAGCGCTCGATGATTTTATGCAATCCCTAACCCCACCCCACCAGTAGCTCCACTTGCTCCAGCGCCTCCGGAGCCCGTCGTGTCATTCCTGCCTCGCTCCCTCATCCTCCTTCCCTCCATCAGACCCCTGAGGCCGCGCTTCTGCAGGCCCACGACGCTGCTCAACCCACCCCGCCACACCTCGCGCTCCTTCTCATCCCGACTGCTTCCCACGCCGCCAGCACTGCTTAATTCCGACGCACTCGTCGTATCGCTCACCGTGCTCATCTGATCCTCGTCCTCACCATCCGCTTCAGACGCACTCGTCGACGGATCACCAGCCGCACTGCCGGCTCTCGGTCTCCGCTGGCGACCGTGTTGTTGGCCGTTGGGAAGGTTCGTGTTGATGCGCAACCGCCCCGCATTCGCCGTCAGTCCTGCGCCGCCGCCATCGGTCAGAGGTGGACTCGGCCGTCTTCCGCCAGCCGCTCCATCCATCGTCAACCCGGCCATGCCCTGGCCGAGGAAGGCGATGTCGTCGCCGCCACCCGCCGCCATGGCACTGGCGTTGAAGATGGCCGCCGTGTTGCGGCCGTCCAGCACCTCGTGCAGTCGTTCCACCACGGCCTCGAGCAACCCGTCCACGCGGTACGGCCGCGCCAGTTGGAGAAGAGAGCACAAGATCTGTGGGTTGCATTCGGCACTGCTTGGTTGTGGGAGGGAGCCCGTGTAGAGGTAGCGCAGCAGCACGCGCAGCGTGGGCGCCGTGTGCGGCAGGTACAGCGTCCGGGGTCGCTTGTTCGCAGGCGAGGAGCGGGGATTGGGAGGTTGATCCAAGTTTGTGCCATCCTTGTCCCGGTCCTTGGAAGAGCCAGCCTGCGAAGAAGCGGCAAGCGTGGTTCCAGTAGAACTTGACGTTGCGATACTGGATCTGACACCGCCACTATTGGTGCCGCTAGAAGCCGGTGGCGTGGGACTGCCTTGGGCGCCAGCCCCTTGGGGGGTGATTGTAAGGCTGGAATTGCGGGAAGGGTACGCGGCGAGAGCACCAGGCCGCAGAGTTGCCGTCTCGGTTCCGGTAGATTCGGACGCGGTGGCAGCACCTTCCTTGAGGAGCTGGTTAAAATACGGGCCCCACCGGCGGGCGACGAAATGGGAATTCACAGGGATACGCTCCCCGCCAATGGCAAGGAAGTCCATGTCAGCGAGTTCTTTATAATCGAGAGCCATGATGCCGAGGTCCTCTGCTCCCGGCCATACTTTGCGACCTCCTGTGACGGTGGTGGATTTGACATTACTATTACGGTTAACATTGTAGGGTATGGGGGGCGCAGAGACGGAAACAAAGTCGGAGGTCGGGGAGGTGCGTCGGGGATTGTCGTAAAGGCCAAAGGCTTCGAGCTCCACCATGCAAATGTTGGAGAAGTTGATGCGGCGGTGAGTGTAGTCTTCTACTAGACTGCGCTTGCGGTTGCCAAGCACGACAAAGGCGTTGCGGCGTGGCCATAGAATGCCCCGGTTCCAACTCCCTTGGTTGAATATGTTGCCTCCTGCATCTATCCGATTCCATTGCAACGTCTTGAGGTCCAACGCCCAGAGAGCGTATTCCTGTTTTGATGATGTAAGAAAAGTTCCACTAACGACAAAATGATTGTTCACCACGCCACCATTAGGAAAGCGTAGTCCGGGAGGTGAGTAGAGAGACTGCATCGGCTTTTCGACCAGAGAGCCATCCGGTTTCCGAACCTGAAGCTCGAGTTTGACGTCAAGAAAGTTGTAGTTGGAATAGATGAGCATGGATGACCCTGAGTCGCTTGCCTTTTGTTCTTCTTGGTCGTGATTGTCGGCATAAGGGCCCGCGCCGATGTGGGAAGACTTCATTGACATCAGGGGGGCGACCACACTCCTGTAGGCACCACAGCTACGTCCGAGGGGTATGGTGCCGGTCCATTTCAGGCTTCGAAGATTAAAGACACTGATTTGCTCAATGTAATGGTTAGCGCTGTCTTGACCACCGACCACAACCATTTCTGCACCACCCGTCCCGTCCAAGGACACACCCAATGACCCAGAATTGGCCGAAGTCGATGGATTGTGACTGATTGCAGACATGGGGGCGTTTGCCGAGGCGAATACCCCAGAAGAGGGTAGAATAGTTGCACAGTGAGCATAGCGGCCTTGTGGTGATTCGTTCGACGGAATTGGTATCTTCATCCAAGTTTTGGTTGGCACGTCATAGATATGAATATCGGACATGACGAGGAACTCCGGTTGGGGCTCCTGCGGATTGGTCTGGTTACCATTTGGATTAGGCGGTAATGTGACGGGACACATTCCGCCATAGCAGACGAGCTTCGTATCCCCCAACGCACATACTGAATGAAAATAGCGTGGAGATGGAACGTCACCTTTCGTCTCAAGTTTGGACCAATGTCTTGTGATCAGATTCAGCTCGAAGAGATCCGAGATCAACTGTGGGCGAGTTTTTGATAGTCGTCTGCCTCCAAAGACATACAACTTGTCTCCCAGAATGGTAGTGGTAGCTCCGACAGAAGCGTGAGGTTCTCGACCGGTCGTTCGGTGAACGTTGCATACGAGACCCGAAACGTTGGTCGTCGCATTGTGAGATGTTCCCAAGCCAGCCGTCTGCTGGATTGCGGGAGACGGTCCTTGAGATCGGGAACTGCCCGGATTTCTCAGGCCGTTCGGCTGGTGGCTTTCGGGCGCCGAGTCATATGCATTCTGACGGTTGAGGCTAGTCTCGCTGGCGTTTCTTAAATTTGATAGATTCTGCTGGGATCCGCTCCGGAAACGACTGGCATTGAGCTGAGATGGCGACGGCGCCGAAGTGTTGGAGTCGATCGTGTTGCTCCTACTCGTGTCCTGATTCTGTCTTGACATATTTGGTAGTGGCGATTCGAGCTCAGCTTTCGGGGTAACACTTCGTCTCACTTCTTCTCTGTTCGAACTACACCAGCTTGTGGGAGTATCAGGTAATTGAAGGACAGGTCTGGCCCAGTCTGGAATGACAATCTCAACATGCCTAGGAATACTTTTGGTGGAATCTGCAGAGGCTTGGCGCTCGTTAAGGAAGAGGTCCGAAAATAGGGTTCCGGAGCTGGCTGGGCTGGAGTCGGTCCTCGTCGGGCTTTGCTCCGGACTGAGTGGCTTGCCAGGTGCTACGAGGGGCACATAATCCGGAATCACGATAGGTACGTGCTTTGGTCTGTTTGGATGGATGGACTGCGGCGGCAATGATTCCTTCGAATCGTCAAACGAGACGCGGTCCCCGTCCAATCTAGAAAATTTTGCAGCGCTGGGGGGCAACGGCGAGCGCGCAGTCGACTCGTTTCCTCGATGGCCGGGGCTCAGCAATCGTCCAGGCCTAGGAAGCTTGGGTCTCTTCAGAGGGAAAGAGAGGGATTTCTCTTCCACAGCCGTGCCAGCGCCAGAGTAGGCGATAACGCCTAGAGGAATCATGGTTAGTCTATTGATACTCAAAGAAAAATGCGCTTCGGAAAGATGCTCGACAAGAAACCGCCCAAACCGGACAAAGAAGAGACGGCTAGCAAGAGCAGATAAATTTTATACATGAAGAGACCATGGCCCATCACTTCCTGAAAGGAGGGAGCCATCGTGACGGTTCGACCTCAGGCCCGCTAGCCGCGAGTCCTTGCGCGACAACGACGCTGAGATGGCGAGAAATTTGGGCGAACACAGACGAAGGGGCGCTGCTGTGCGACAATTGGACAGGCGCATCCGAACTTTCCCAGAGTAGTCGGAGAGGGTGCAGACAGGCGCGGTGGGCGCTGAGACAAGGACAAAGTTGCGGGGGAATGGGAGATGAGACGGAGATTGGCCTACCACGAAACAGCGCGAGTCGTTTACGGGGTTGTAGAGTCTACGAAGTCGCGACGAGGACCCGGTACAAAGGGCAAGATGGGGGGATAGACGGCAAGCGTGTTGGTGCCTTTCGCGTGTGGAACGAACGAAGGCTTCTGCTGCTTTGCGAGGCTTTCGAGGGCCTTCGGCGTGTTCTAGGCCCGAAAGCGTCGCGGGGCCCTGCCTAAATTCCCGTCGTGACAGCAATTCAGCCCAATCGCATCCGGCCGGACCCAATTATTGGGCTTGTGTCCAATCACATTGCGGCCGCCAAGCGAGGGATCTGTCGGATGCACCGAACAGGGAGGGACCACCGGACTGTGGGGAAAAAGCAACCAGGTCCTGCCCGCGTCGTTCTCACTGATGGTCATCATGCAGCAAAGCATTCAACAGCTGAATTACCTATCTCTCTCATTGATCCTAGAGAAAAAAAGGAAGTAAAAAGAAAAAGAAAGAAAAAGCTATCAAAGCCAATCGGTTCCCCTTCCTTGAATTGCAGAGACGACCGAGAGGCCAAATTTCGATTCTCGTTTAGTTCTAGACGTTTGCACTCGTCTGCTCTTTTGCCAACGGCGTGAACCGTAGGTATGGCTTTACAACATTGAGCTGTGGATACTGCTTCTGCGCGTCCTCTGTCTTGACTGACGGGTGTACAATCACGTCATCCCCAGGCAGCCAGTTGATTGGTGTCGTCACCTTGTGCTTGTCACCTGTCTGCAGCGAGTCGACGATGCGCAATACCTCGGCCGTGTTGCGGCCGGTGGAAGCAGGGTACGAGAGGATAGTGCGGATTGTCTTCTTAGGATCGATGATGAAGACGCTGCGGATGGTGAAGGCAATGCCCTTCGAGTCGACGTTGGTCGTGTCCTGGTGGTCGAGCCTGCAGCGTGGTCAGCCAAGAATTCTCTTCACCAAGGGCCGAGAGCTTGTGCGTACATGTCGTAGGCGTAGGCGATCTTGCGCCCCTTGTCACCAATGATGGGGAAGCGCAGGTTGCTACCCGAGATCTCATCAATGTCCTTGATCCACCCGCCATGACTCTCGATCGTATTGGCCGACAAGCCGATGAGCTTGACACCGCGCTTGGTGAACTCCGGCTCGAGCTTGGCGAAGGCACCCAGCTCCGTTGTGCAGACCGGCGTGTAGTCTTCTGGGTGCGAGAACAAGACAACCCAATTGTCGCCGATGAAGTTGTGGAAGTTGATCGGACCGGCCTGTGGTGAGAGCAGGTGAGCTACAGTCCACGGCAGTATTGCGTCAGGGAGCTTACAGTAGTCTCGGCATCGAAGTTGGGAGCAATGCTGCCCAGGCGCAAGGGCTCAGGGCGTTGATCGGCTGCCATGGCGCCTGTCAAAGTGGGATAGTGGGGTGCCTGGAGAGCAGAAAGGGTTTTATTCCGCAGCTGCAGTGGAAGTCAGGTAAGAAGCAAGGCAAAATCTCCAATTCGCCCTTGCAGGTGCAGCGAAGGACGGTCAGAGGTTTGCTGTGGGCCGGTGCAGAGTTATAGGCAGAGGCTCATCACCATGGGCTGCATCGTCTGGGGTGATTGATCATGCTGCAAGCATGCACACACTTGTGCCCAAAATGGCGCAATGAATTTCCATTTGCAATGTACGCGACCCGTTCCGCCGCGATTCATGACGTTTGTGGTAAGGTACAAATTGCGTGCTCTGGTGGGGTGGGGTGGGGCTTCTATTGGATTTTCTGCCGTGAGCGGTCAGCCAAACTAGAATATCTCTTGTCATAATATCTCATCCTCATCACCTTACGGACATGCTATGGTATTTCTAGATCAATATCCTGAAGGCAATCTATTGAGCTCTAAATTGCGTTCAATACTAGCAACAGCATTAGAGTCATAGCTCGTTTCACAGCATACACCAGTCATTTGCAGAAATCCCTCTTATCACTTCCGCGACTCCCTATTAATCTTCTTCCAGGCGTTTCTCCTGCCACCTCTTCGCAATCAGCTTCCCGATTGCCGCAATGGACTCATCGCCTAGTAGTTCAAGTACCGGTAGATCCACCCCAAACGTCTTGGTCACCCAGTTCCGGGCCTCAACGGCGCTCAGTGAGTCAAGTCCGTTCGCCACCATCGACTCCTCCATCTTTATCTTCTCTTCAGCCACCACAACCAGACGTGCGAAACGTTCGACAAGAGCCTCTGTGACCAAATGGCCGGCTTCCTCGAGGGACGCGGCCTTCTGAAGACGAGAAATGATGCTGGCCTTTTCCTTGTCTACCGGTAATCCTTTGCTTTGTTGACCCGTGGTCGCATGGGTTTGGTTCCAGAAGGGCCGCCGCATCGCTTGGTGTAGCTCACGTCCTTGCATGCTGAGATCAGCAGGACTCGTGATTCCGACCACTATTTGGGCCTGCGAAGGATCGCTATATACGAGGGCGGGGTTGCAATAGTGCTCAAAGAGAGCCACGAGTTCGACCTCTGTGATTGGCGTATAGAAGCCGGTGCTTGTAAGTCGTGAAAGTAGATTGGGATTTTGAGATACAAGCCCTCCGGTTGGGAGTACACCCAAATCCATTGATATCGCTTTTTCCCCGCACCCTATCCGATACCTGGCCAACGCATCTAAGTAGCTGTTCGCCGCAGCATAGTTGGCCTGCGTCGCTTGGCCGAGGATTCCGTTGACGGACGAGGTTAGAATGAAAAAGTCAAGCTGGTTAGGAAGCAGTTCATGAAGATTCCACGAGCCCTGGACTTTGGGGTCAATAGCTGTCTTCCAGTCTTCGTATGTCATATCCTCGTATATGACGTCCTGAAAACTGATTGTTAGGACGGTACCCGCAGCAGAAAGTTTGTAGCCAGTCAAACTCACCTTCAGAATCCCAGAAGCTTGGATGCAGCCTTTAATGGGTGGCATGAATTGAGCACATTCCTTGAGCGTTTGCTTCAAGGCAGAACGGTCCGATGCACTGCAGGGAGGCGCAAAGACACGAACATGTGCTGTTTCCAATTCTTCGATCATATCTTGAGCAACCCTGGTAAGTGGTCCAGACCTGGATAAGAGGATCAAATTCCGAGCTCCACGGGTTGCCATCCACTTCGCTAAAAGTCGGCCAAGTTCTCCCAAGCCCCCAGAGATGAGGTAGGATGAATTGGGGTCGAAGACATAGGCAGGCTTTAGTTCCTGGATCATCTAAAGTGTATCAGAAAATTTCTCGCGATATGGATAGCAATCGAGTGAGTCTTACCGAAATTTGATCATCCGCGTCAAATGTGACAGCCCCTTTGTCCATACTCCCGGACTCCTTCAGCCGCGTAAAGCCGGCTTCGAACTGCGAGAGATGATATTCATGCATTTGATAAGATGCTCGATCGTAAACTTGGAGAGACTTATCAAGCAGGGATTGCAACGTCACTTCCGGGGGAGCCAGCTGACCTTGGAGAGCACTACCAATTTCGACCGTCTTCAAAGAGATGTTGGACCGAAGTCTGGGCATCGTCTGAGCTTTGGAGGGCCCTTTACCTGTAATATCAACATTCGTTATTTGGCCAAATGGTAAAGTGCAATCCATCAGAGTCAGTAAATCCTCGTCGGTAATGAAATTCACGACTACGTTAGCCCCTCCCTTCTCAGTGCATCGTATCTGTTCTGCAAGATTCCTGTGTGAAAGAATCTGGATCTTATCGCCGTACGATTTCTGTAACGCGGTTGCGTCTTCTTTCGTCAGCGCAACGACGTAGACCAAGTCACAAACACCGAGGGAAAGCTCCAACAATGCCTTTGCAGCCGCAGTGTGCCCACCATTGATGAGCATCGTATCTTTTCCGCTACCTCGAACGGAGCCATGGAGCAGGTAGGATGCGAGAATGAGAGCCTGCGGAAGTGCTGAGGCTTCCGCAAAAGTTATATCGTCTGGCAAGCGAGCAGCATGCTCCTGTTTCACTCGTACTGTTGACCTGAACATACTGGAGCCGTAGGCACAGACGCGGTCGCCAGAGTGGAAGCACGAATTGCTACCCACAGCCACAACTATTCCCGCACATTCAGTCCCAAGCGTCGACTCGGAAGAAGGGGAAGTTTTGCCCGCTATGGTGATGAAATCGACCGCATTGAGACCCACTGCGCGCACTTCAATCTCGATTTCGCCCGATTCCAAATCTTTTGCTGGAGGGGAATCCTCGATGATTTGCAGGGTGTTAAGTTCACCTGGATTGCAAATGTGGACGGCGAACGGCCGGGACTGTTCTAAGCTCTGCGCAACTTTCTTTTTGCCGGATATGATCTCAACCATAGTCCGGTTCAATTCGGCGTCTTCATTGATCCTGCTCACATGCAGAGTGCCATCGATCACAGTATAGTCTTCTGGACCTGCTTCGTACGACTTGTGTCTGAGTCGACTGAAGACTTGTAGGATTGTCCCAACGTGATCATGCTCCGAGTAAGGAAAGTTCTCAAGGGAGAGTGACGAGATTTGTAGCTCGATTTTTTCGATACGCAATGTCCTGATGAAGCCATCGACCATACCATATCCTGGATCCGCTGTACGGCTGCCGCCATTCGTGACCCACAGGACTTGCTCTGAACAGGAAACAATTCGCTTCAGCCGAGCATAGGACTCTTCTGTCAACCTCGGAAGTATCGGCACCCCCAGATCCACTAGGTTGATCAATAGTCCAGCGCGAATCATGGTCGTGGGTACATGTCCCCAGGCAACAATGGAGGGCGAGCACTTGCTCCCTTCTGAGAGCTGTATTTTCAGTTCTTCGGCTAGACTGATCTGTACCTTCGAGTCCCCATCTGCCAGGATTACTACATCTGTCATTACTGGCCCCCCGCCTAAATAAGGTTCCACTGCAGTGCTGCATATGATGCTCCTTAAGTGACACTCCTCGTCATTAAAGTCGCGCAAGATGAAGTCGGCACCTGAGAATCCATTGGAAACTAAGAGATCGTGCCAAGTCGCTTCAGTCGCAAAGGGGCCTGGTGCCGAATCATCTTCGTCATCGAGCCACCACTCTGGGAGAAGACCAAATACAAAAGTCGTCTCCAAGGTGTCTGGGCGGACATTCTCATGTAGGATAAGCTTGCCGCCAGGTTTAAGTAGCCTGCGCAGTATTTGAAGGCTTGTCTCTAAGCTCTCGGAGATTTGAAACACGTTAGATGCAACAATCATATCGTAGGAGTCTGCCATAAGGCCTTGGTCGGAGAGGTTTTTATCGAAATCCAAGTTGCTGAGAGTAACCTTGTGTTGATGCACAGCAAATTCGCTGGTGGTTCCTTCGGAAGCTGCAGTACACACATCAGCAAAAAAATACTGATTATAACGAAGCTCTTGCATGGCGTCATCGGATATCACGCCGTGTAGCATATGCTTTGTGAGGCTTCCACTTCCTGCGCCTATTACTGCAAGGATGGTCATCTTAGGGGTTTTGAATGCAAGCCCTTGGACATACTTTTCCAGCTTACGAAGATATGGAGAGCTCATCGATTGTACAGCATACAATTCCTTGCACAGGTCGTTGTTGAAGACTAGCTGAGTCCCCAGGGGTTCTCCTGTCAATAACTTGAGAGCATGTCCTGCGGCACGCAAGAAAAATTGTCCGGTTTTGCCTCGGTCTTGAATTCGAGAAACGAGTGAATGATCCTGTGCACGGAGTAGGCTGTACTCACTATACTTTTCTAACTCCTGATCAATCCATTTGAGATATCTACGCAAATGTGGCGGCTCTGGTAGGGAGGGCAGAACTCGCTTTCCTTGTTGAATTGTCTTCATGACCGATACAAGTAGTGTACGAATATCCTGGAAAAGGGGGGTTGGTCCAGAGACATCCGGTCCGCAAACACGAGATAGCCACTCCAGCGTCTTTCCGGGCGAGAGTAAGTCCAGGTCTATGCCATGGCGAACGTTATACCAGAACTGTGTCCTACCTGGGAGAATCTCATTGCGTTCGTTCGATGTGGAGATCACTGAGGTGACTAGACCATCGATTACCAGTCTCAGGCTCTGTTGATCCGGACTCAACGCAATGACTGAACCTACTGGTGTCTGAGGGCACGAGCGATCAACACTCGCAGATGCAAGGATATGCTTGGATATCTTTCGATTTGATGTCATTTGCAGACCTTCTGCTGATAACCAAATCCTCTCAATGGCCGTTGGAACCTGTGTTGGAATGTCGCGCGTTGCACCATTGGATAGTGCGATCAAGACCACTTGAATGACAGCATCTAGTGATGCGGGGTGCATATTGAAGCAGTGGCTGCTTGATGCTGTCTCGAAGGGCGTAGTGAGATCGATGGTGGCAGCCGCTTTATTAAAGTTGTCATGGCGGGCAGACGTGATGCCTTGGAACGAGGGACCGTAGTGAAATCCTTGTTTCCCGAATTTTTCGTATAATAGCGTCGTGTCAATCTCATGAGAACAGGTGCTTATGTCTCGGGCCCAAGGTTCCTGACAGTACGAAGTACGACTTGACGAGACCATATCTTCATCATGCCGTATGTAGTGAATCTGGATGGTGCCGCTGCAGTTCTCTGACCAATTTGATGCTCGGACCGTGAAAAGAGTGAACGAGAAGCATGGATCATCCACATTTGCTGTATGATGCATAGGTTTCAGCCCAAAGCGTGTCTCCGTATCCCCATCCTCAGATGAAACCATCACTGGGGACTTGAATTGCAGTCGGCGCAAAGTAAATCCGGTCACCGTACGATTTGCGTCAATCATCTGTTGAACAGCTTCGATCGCCATTGAAATCATTGCGGACGCTGGGTACAAGGTGGTCCCATTCATTTTGTGATCGTTGATCCAGGGGATCTCAGACGACCTCACAATACATCGCCAACGAGCATCAAGTGGATTCCAGTCGATGCTGCGAGTACCCAGCAGATCAATATGGCCGTGCGGTCTCAATCGATAGTTGAGACTCAACCGACTCTCATGCCAATATCTGGTTGCATGGTTGAATGGGTACTCTGGAAGGTCCACCAAGCAGATTCGACAAGCCGACCCACACGTGGGATCATTCACTTTACGCAAGTTGACAGCATAACCGGAAGTAAACAGATGACCTAACATCCCTAATAGCGTTTGTGTTGCTGGCTTCTTCCAGAAAAGCGCAGATTGATAAGCGACGTTTTGGGCCTGGTGAACAGCATCAATGATCTCTCCTACCGGTCTCTTCAAAGCAGCGTGTGGACCTATTTCGATGATATGTCTGACCCCAGTCGCAGCATGGAAGCTGCCGCCGGAGCTCGTTGCTGAATTCTCATCGCTTCTCGAACACGCGAGTTGCAATGCTTGGGAGAATAACACCGGCGAGACCATATTCTTGATCCAGTATTCCGCGTTGCACAATTCTTCTTTAGAGATCAGCGATCCCGATACGGTAGAGATGAATTTGACAGAGGGGCGACGATCCTGAATTGGAAAGGCACCAATAGCTTGCCGGTAGTCCGTGGCTACTTGCTGCATTTGAGAGGAATGATAAGCAACATGTACTCTCAACCGACGAGCGAAGACACCATCACGCTGGAGATTTTGCTGAAGTTGTTCGATTTGTGATTCTTCTCCAGAAATGGTGACACTGGCAGGACTATTTATACAACTTATCGTCAGTTCAAGGGTTGATGAGTTTGACCAGAAAGAAACGAGATAAGGAGCGACGTCCTCATGCGAAAGCCCGACAGCCAACATGGCTCCTTTCGTTTGGTCATGCCTGGCGATTTGAGAGACCAGTTGCCCTCGGAAATATGCAAGTTTGAGAGCAATTTCTCGGGTGAACGCACCAGCGCAGTACCTGGCAGCAATCAGCAATCGCGAAGAGCTCAGTCCGATTTTTCTGACTCACGCGGCAGCAATTTCGCCCATTGAATGTCCAATCACTGCAACTGGTGTCACATTAAATGTCTGAAGTAAATCGACCAAACCCACTTGCACAACCGTGATCAGTGGGTGCGAAAACTCCGCATTGTCAACGTTGGAGATAGGTTCGGCCTTCAAAAGTTCATCTATAAGAGTATCAGTGACCAATTATCTGCCATAGGTTCGAGCGCGGAAGGAATACCTTTTACAGACCACGGACAGCCCCAGCTTGTCAAGAGAGTACCGGCCTCTTCAATGACGTTGTAGAATGTTGGATATTGAAACAGTTGCCGACCCATAGCATACCACTGTGATCCCTGGCCGGTGAAGACGAAAGTAATACTTGGTTTTCTTCCACCCGTGATTTCTGGCTTTGAAGCAATGGTTTGTAATTTGCGGACTTCGGAGACGGAATTCACGATAGCCCAAGATCTCCAGGGCAAAATGGTTCGTCGAGAATCCAGAGTGTAGGCGAGATCATGTACAAAAGAGCCATCTTCAAGAGGGCTATCTAGGCTTCGCAAGCAATATTCTCGATGCTGGGACACCAGGTTGTCAAGGGAGACCGCGTCAGATGCTGACCATACAAGAAGCTTAGGGGTCACCAGAAGCTGATTTGAGGGAGATTCCATGGAATTAGCACTTCCCGTTCTTGCGTGACGAAGCTCCTTGAAGGTGCGATCTAGCGCGATCTGATCGTTGGGAATACCAACACGAGTGCGGTGGTTGCCTTTGAGTCCTTTTCGGGTCAAGTAGCTGTAGGCGTCGTCGACAATGAGGTGAGCGTTGGTTCCACCGTAACCGAAAGAATTAATTGACGCCCGCCTGAGGCCAGGAACTGGCCACGCAACACACAACGTTGGGAACGTGATACTGAAATTCTCGACGTTGATTCTTGGATTGCTCTTTTCGAAGTTTGTGTTGGGGACAATCACACCTGTCTCTAAAACCATAATGGATTTTATAAGCCCCGCAACTCCGCTCGCCCCCTCGAGGTGGCCAATGTTGGATTTAACAGCCCCTATGTACAACTGTTCTTTGCCATTGCGGTATTGCTCAAAGGCTTTTACTATGGCACTAGCCTCCTTGGGGTCTCCGATTGCAGTACCAGTCCCATGGGCTTCAAAGAAATACGTATGCTTCATGCTTAAGCCGGCCCTGCGGTACGTATCTAGTATAAGCTGAGTCTGCGCATGGGCGCTGGGGTGAGTAATGCTAGGAGTGTGACCGCTCTGGTTTGCTCCCGATGCACGAATGACTGCCCGAATAGTGTCGTTATCACGTACAGCGTCCGAGAGCAGTTTTAGGATGACGACGCCTACACCCTCACCACGAGCGTAGCCGTTGGCCCTATGATCGAAGGCAAAGCTTCTGCTATCAGGTGAGAGCATTGCCATTTTGGCGAGGGCATTGGTGTAATCTGGATCGAAGATGAGGTTGCAGCCGGCAACAACACCGACAGTGGTTTCCCGGGCTCGCAGGAGTTGACACGCCTGTTCAATGGCTATTGCGCTGCTGGAGCATGCTGAATCGAGATTCACGGAAGGTCCTAATAAGTTGAAGAACCAGCTAACACGATTAGCTAACATTGACAGTGATGCTGCAACTGCGGTATGCACCGGTAAACGTTCCGGATCCTTCAATAGGTGCAAAAGATAATCGTTTGTGAAACAGCCGCTATGGACTGAAGTCCTTGAGCCCCACAGATCTTCCATCCGAATGCCAGCATTTTCGAAGGCACGATATGCCGTTTCCAGTAATAGGCGTTGAGCAGGATCAAGTGCCGCTGCCTCTGCGGGGGAGATAGAAAAGAATTCGGCATCGAAAGCGCCCAAGTCTTCCTTGATGAAATGGGCACCTCGAAGGGGAAGGGCATCGCGCTTTGTGGGATGGTAGAAGGCATCGATGTTCAGGCGGTCTGCAGGGAAGTCCGTCATGGCGTTCTTTCGCTCCACGAGCATCTTCCAGAAGCCCTCAGGCGAGGTGGCATCTTGTGGGAATTTAAGAGAGTACCCTATCACCGCTACAGGCTCAATCAGGTCATAGTCCTCGTTCTCGTCCACGCCGTCCATTTCGACCAACGATTTACTCTGTCAATGGCTCAGATTGACAAGCAGTATAGATTTAAACAAGGTCAGACGGAGGCAGAAGAACTGGCGATGTTGGAAGAAAGAGAACAATTAAAAGCTCTATCAGAAGTGGAAATTTAGGTAGGTATGGCCAGGTAGATATGGGGATGGTTGTCGAGATGGTGGCTACGCCTGCACCTCTGGAGAAGATAAAGTACCTTACCTTACTCTCCGAGAAGCTCCGCTGTTTAAGAGCAGCGTGACTGCCCAGATTAGGAGGTGTGTGTTGCATTGTGTGTGGGAAGGAACACAGAAAAAGCTTATAGGTACATTGCAGAAGCGCCGGATTTACCTTAAGTACCAGGTATACCTAGAGTACTTGTACGCTCAGCGTGACTGCACGAGACTCGCCTGGAGGGGAAAAGGCAAAGAACAAATAAGAAAGAAAAAGCACCCACTTATCCTGTAGCCAATCAAAGGACGAGGCGACATCGTTTCTGAAGTACTGAAAACGATGATGATGGAAAGAACAACCGTGGCCGATGTACACCGCTTTGAGAAGCGAGTGAGGAGTGAGTGTGAAGTAGGTGATGTCTCTCGCGTGCCCATCACCACGCTTTGTCATGAGATCGTGTTCTGGACGATGCCGCAGTACGGCACGGCGTCACCGTACCTACCTACTAGTCCCTACCTAGGTTGGTAGGTGGTAATTACCAGGTACCCAGTAGAACTCACCCGGCAGCCTTACGGAGGTTGGGGCATTCAGTAAGGTATGCATCGCGTGGCCAACCCAGGTACCTACCTACCCTCACAGTCCGAAGAAGAGACGACGCAAGACAAAGAAGCGCGTGCTAAGGTACCTTCCTACTCGAGGATTAACGTCATTTGGCGAACGCTGAATTCGAACAAATCCGCAATCACCGGGACTCGGCTTAGCATCAGTAAGTATCGATCATCTTCCACCAGCCATGAGTGTCTGCTATTATTTCAGCACTTGAGCGGCGATTGCAACAAGACTGCGCCAGACCTTTCTCTGCCGAGTGTTCACTCATTTGGTCCGCAATGGGGAGCTGTCACACGTTGCCATGTTGCCGATTGATTGCTCGTATGGTGAGCTCGAGAGGCCCTCGTGGTGGTGACGCCTTCCTTCCTTTGCTTGGACGCAGTACTCGGGTTGAATTCGGGCCACTGTCAAGACTTGGGCCGCGATATCACAAGATAGGTGCATAACAGGATCTTTGGACAAGATGCTGCAAGATAAATAGGTTACCTTGAGCGGGGACACTTTGTAGTTACTGAGCAGGAGAACGAAGTTGGTGACGGAAGAGACCGGGAGAGGAGTTCATCAAGTCAGACCGGGGAGGGGCTACCAAGAGCCTGGGCCGCCTGACGCGCCCCGCACTCGGGGCGCGTCGCGTTTTTAAGATTGTTTTCATAAAAGCGTAACGCGGCTCCCGGGAAGGTATTGCCCTTCTGGGTACCCCAAGGAATGGGAACAGCGTCGTCTCCCAATTGGATCGCTGTTTGGCGAGCGCCGAGCCCCGACTGATCCCTGAACTCTCCAAGTATGCGGCCAGCTGATTAACGATTTATGTACCAATTCTTTCTGCAATTTCTTCTCAACGCACCGACTCGTTGAGTGCCAACAAAGGAAGGTTGAGCCCAAATAATGATTAATCCCGAACAAACTGAGGGAGTGAGTAAAACATTCGAGATTCCACCAATACTATATATGTCCGAAAGCTACCTATCTTTCCCCATCGTCCGGCTTTTTCAGCGTCTCGTCCAGGGTACTAACCGGACTTTGCTTCCTTGTGACTGTAATTGCCCCAACCTTCTCTGGTCCCACTCCCGTCGTCTTCTGTTGCCATTCTCGAATTTTTCACCGCAACCGCAGTCCTCGCCAGCATCTCATTCTGATACTCTTGGATGCGGACCTTTACACTATCTTTGTCTGACTTTGCAAGAGCTCTTGCAAGATTCAGTGCGTCCTGGATGGCATGGTTGCCCCCTTCGCCACGGTACGGGGTCATTGGGTGAGCCGAATCACCTACCAATGTCACCCTCCTCCCCTCCGGCATTTTCTCCAAAAGCATGTCTCTTATGACTATTGGCTGCGTCACTATTTCTTCTACCTTCGTTAATCGAATAATTTCCGTGAACTTGGAGTCGAGGCTCTTCGTCTTTTCGAGCGCTGTTTCGTATAACTTTTGCTTGGACGCGGTCGCGGTCCAATACGGCTCTTGGGCGGCAGCAGGGTCGCGCCATGAGACAAGCCAGTAGTAGCGTGCGGAAGCCTCGTCTGGGGTAATGGAATCGAGCCCGCAAAAAACGCGGAAGCTGGAGCCGAGGGCAACGTAGGCAGAATGAGCAATCGATAGTTGACGTCGATACTGTTCTTTGTTAAGGGTGGTTTGACCGATGACATGACCTACGGGAACGGTTCGTAGAAGTTTCTGGCCGGGAAACAGGTACTCGCGCACTAAGGCTTGGTTATTGACAAGTTTAGCCAGATAATTGCTGTGGACTTCAAGATTTACCGAGGCTTTGTACGCCATCACAGCCAACAAGCACATCCCCCGTCGCGGACGTTCCATCTTCAAAGAGCAAAGCCACCTCTTTGCCGTCTTCGATGATCTTCGCCACTGTCTTGCCCCACTGGATGTCGATTCCTTGCGCCAACCAGTCCCGGAGTTTTGATCGATTTGCACGCACAATGGGATTATCCTTAGTGCTTGTGACAGCGTACCGAGATTCATCTTGCTCATGGCCATACATGCAAAATTGTGCGGGAAGGTCCAAAGGATTCAGATGACTTGTTGTTTCGACAGGGGGAAGGTCATCGGGAACGGACTGTTTGAGATCTTGGAGCATCCTATTGCATCCTGTTATTTATCGTGATCATGCAAGCAACGTGGCTTCCGAGTATGTACATATGTAGAGCAATGGCCCAGCCTTGGAAACGAGCATGCAGACCTCTGTCTTTCTCAAAAATCTCGAAAGAGACACCATTCTTGCGTAAACATTGAGCAAGGGAGAGGCCTCCAAGGCCGGCTCCCAGGATTAACACGTGAGGACGCTCGAGAGACGCTGAAGACATTACTCTGAGGAGGAAAGCTCTTGGAGGGACGATGAGATGACTCTGATGGTTATTTCTTGTAGTTTTTGTGTTCTTGGGGAGATAGGGGATGGACTTTGGATGGTTTCCAAAGCATTATATCTTCTCTTCGGCTGACCGCCACATTGCTTCTCATCCCTGTTTCTCTCCAAAGTGCCGTTCTTCTGCTCCGGGCAGTGCTTCCAAAGTTTCGATAGTCACGGCCATGCGCAGAGCCTTCTCAATGCACCCTCGGAGGTCGAAGCGCCCGAATGCCGTGCTCGGCCTTAATTGAAGCTTTTCAGGACGAGTCCATGTAGCCATATATAGATGCTATACTACACTTATTCTGTGCCTGTCGGTCAGAACGCAAAGTCTATTCCCTACCTACGTGCATTAGCGAACCAAAAGTAGGTACTTTAAGGTTACTTGAAACAGAAGGCCGTCCACGTGGTCGGCTCACAGGAAAACCTCGATCCCGGGTCCGTCCCGTCGTACATGGGATCTCGCGCCGATCGCTTCTTCATCACAAATGACACAGTTCATTCTAATACTCAGGATTGAGATCCATGGCTTTGAACTCGAACGCACCTCGAACGCGAGTTTGGGAGGCTTTAATGGAGAATAGGATGGTCCCGTACTTGTAAAATGACGGTTCAATAATAGGTACGGAGTCATCGAAGGATCTGTTCTCGACCTAAGAGATGCAAATTAGGCGTATATGATCTTGAACCCAATCGCAGGTGGCATGCATCACAGCAAAACAAGCAGCCAGCATCCTGCAGGAAGAATCTCCAACTCAAGCTGCTTTTGTTTGGACCAAAGTAGCCCCTTTGATCAGATCCGCAGCCTTCTCTCCGATTGCGTACGCTGGCATCTGAGTGTGGCCCATGTTGAGAGTTGGCATGATTGAGACATCTGCGACCCGGAGTCCTTGTACACCTCGAACTCTGAGTTGTTCGTCAAGTACTGCTAACGGATCGTCGGCCTTGCCCATTTTGCAAGTTCCTGCGGGATGGTAACTGCTCTCTCGCTCAGTCGTGATCACAATTCAATCGATCAGAACTTTGATTAGCGGAATCTGCTCACCACGTTGTTGCGTGCTCTTTGACGTACTCGATCCAGTCCTCTCGCATCGTGTGTTTGTGATGCGTCAAATCGGCAGGCCAGCTTCCCTTGACAATGTCCCGAGTGCCCCTTCCCTGCGTTACGACCTCATTGGCAAAGCGACAGGCTTCGGTCATGACCAGCAGGTCCAGAGGATCGGAAAGGTAATTATGGTCGATGGTTGGCAATTGCAGTGGATCTGAACTCTTGAGCGACACCGTCCCTCGCGATTTCGGAGAGAACAGTTCAGGACACACGGCAAAGGTATGCTTGTCGTCGACCGGAAAATCTGCATATTGCTTCGGGCCGCCATAGCATTCGGTATGGAAAAGTTCTATGTTGGGTTGGTCCTTTGTTAAGCCCATAGGATCTCGACCTTCTTTTCTTGGCGCGGTTTCCCACAGAGGTACATTGGAGAGGCGATCATCTAATCGTGCAAATGCAAAGGCGCCAAAGGGAAAGGTAGCAAAAAACCCCGTCTTCTTTTCTTTCCATAGCGCATATGTGGTTTTCAGACTATCGCCATGATAGACGAGGTAGTCGTTAGTTAAGCCCGGTTTTGTGACTTCGTAGAACATGAAAGCTGATATCGGTCAGTCAATCTCTACAAGAATCCCCTTGGCCGGGAGTACAGAAACAGTACCAATTACATGATCGGACAGGTTCTTGCCGACCCCCGGCAAATCGACTTTGCATTCAACACCGATCTCTTCTAACTCTGACTTGTGGCCGAGTCCAGAACGCATGAGAATTGATGGACTGCAGTAGCTGCCGGCAGACACTATGACTTCTTTGCGCGCTCTGGCGGTAGACTGAGTGCCGTCCTTGTTCACCATGTTTATTCCTGTAGCACGGAGACCTCCATTGGCTGGCTCTAGCAAGACTTTGTCGACCACAGCATTGGTCTTGATGCTAATATTTTTACGCCTGTACGTTTTGGTAATGAAGTCGGCGCCAGTCGTGCGAATGCCCTGATGAACCGTTCTGGGAGCATGGCCGCATCCGTGTGCAACATTCCCTGTACTGAACATGTCGTCGTGGAAAGGCATGCCCAGATCCTGGTATGATTCCATGATGTGCTTGGAGATGGGCGCAAGGTCGTGGGGCTCGGTATGCAATGGTCCATCATAACCGTGGCCTCCTTTGTCTGCTTTGAACCACTCTTTTCCGTGAAATGTCTCGGTTTTGGCCATGTATGTGAACATTTCTTCACCACTCCAGCCATCTATGCCCCAATCATCATAGTCCTGCTTTGTCCCTCGTATGCAGAGAGTCCCATTCATACCGCTGCTCCCACCGAGGAAGCGGCCTCGATAAACCTTGACCCTTCGACCACCAACTCCAGGCATTGGCTCCGTTTCAAGGTTCCAGTCCATCTCCGTATCGACGTTGTTTATCCAACCTCCCACCATTTGCACACTCTCAAGGTCTGCACTATCCGGGCCGGCCTCGACAACAAGAACAGACACATCAGCATCTTCTGCGAGCCGACCGGCGACGACGCAGCCAGACGTTCCACCTCTGGTTCCACGTTAGTAAATGGAGAGGAGACCGGTGCTTGCTGGTCTCACCCCGCTACAATGTAATCGAATACAGTATCTTCAGTGATGCGAGCCGGTGCCATGTTGAAGCCTCTAGAAAGTCCACGGTGAAAGCAGCAATGATACAGTACAGACAAAGCCACACGAAGGAGGATACTGGATATATCTAGAGGTAGATTTTGTGAGGCGCTGGTGATAACGATGGAGCGTGATGCAGTATTCTCAGCTTATAACACAATTAGTCATTGCCTTGGCATCCCGCCGTACCGGTGAAAGCAGGCCGGATTGATAGGCTAAGGCGGCTGCAAGAATACCATTTGCTTGGTGTTCATGCAGCTGAAAGGCTCAAAGACCAAAGTGCCCTCCCAAAGAGGCGGCTGCGGGGTAGGATAGCGTAGAAATATCTGTACAGGGAAACCTTTCCATTCAAAGGGACTGCCAGACAGCCGTTGCTCCCGTTTCTTTGCCCCAAAAGACTTCAACCGTGCACACTGGAGGTTGCGATATTTTGTGCTGCAATCAGGGCTTAGGAGCCTCGCTCTCGATGGGCAATGAAAGACTGAAAGTACCTGATGCTGTCGTGGATATTTTATTATCCTACTGCGGGAGGATCCGAAAAGATGGCGTTTCACTTTGGAACGCCGCTAATTTCCACTCCATAAGAATATCCTAGGTAGGGGGAGCCAGCGCAATTCCAGGAAGGCTGCGCTATTTCAAGCGATAGAGAATCAGACCAAATCTGAATCTCCATGTTCAGACTGCTTCTCTCTTCCTCCATCGGCGGCGATGGAGATAGCGAACTTCGGCAATGACGTTCTTACCCAAAGGCTACTGTCATCCTTAGATTTGTCGCATCTCGAGTCTCTGGATCAGCTGAAGCCTTTGCGGTCTGCCCTGGTCAGTGAATCTGTAGACCATTGTATGTGTTGAGGAACCAAGTCGAATTTAGAGCTGACTGCCTCCAGCTAATGCAAGGTTACGTAATTAATGCAGCATAACTTAATGATGTGCAGATGGGGTGGAAGACGGAGTACCTGTTGCAAATCGTCAACCTCCCTAAAGGTACGGCAGCGTTCGGCTTCTACGTACCTAATTCTACCCGGGAGTCTTCCTCCGGAATTCCAAAGAAAAAGCTATAGCTGTTGTGAACTGCTCACAAACCCCCTTCCAGTACCTTATTCTTGTCGCGAACCAAATAGACTACTGCACATAGAAGTGAGTCCAAGACCTCCGTCCGTACTCGCAGGAATGTCGCAACCAATGCGTCGTAAATCCCTCCTGATAGGCATCAATTATACTGGGTCTCGCCATGCTCTCCGAGGCTGCCACCAAGACGTCTCGAATGTCCAAGAATTCATTTCCTATCGTGGCTTTTCCCGAGATGCTCGCTCTCAAGTGGTCATGCGGGATGACAATTTCACCGATCCTAGAGGTCCATTTTACCCCAACGGTCACAACATCCTCGCCGCCATGCATTGGCTCGTCAGCGAGCCGTACACCCGCAACTTCTTGCACTATAGCGGTCATGGGGGACAAGTCCCAGACAGGACGGGCGACTCGAGCACGGGACTAAATGACACGATCGTACCCGCCGACTTCGAATCGAAGGGCCAACTAGATTCGGATCTCCTCCATCAACATCTCGTTAGCGCATTGCATCCCACGAGCACGCTGTTCATCGTCTTCGACTGCTGCCATTCGGGCTCTGCTTGCGAGCTCCCCTTTGTCTACCGGAGCGATGCGGATGGCAACGTCAGCATCATGGACGATTTGCGTCAAGGCGCGCACCTCGTCGGTGAGGCCGAGCACCTCATCCAGGGCGGCTTCTCCTTCGACAAGCTCGGAGAGGCGGAGTCGCTGTTTGCAGGCGCGACGGACTTCTTTAGAGGTTTGAAGCACATGGGAGAGCAACATGAGGAAGGTCTGCAGGCTGATGATAGTGGAAGGGAATGGGGACAGGAAAACAAGTACGTGACCATGTATTCAGGCTGCCGAGATGATCAGACAAGTGCGGACGCGAGCATTTCTGGCGCAAACGTCGGGGCAATGTCCTGGGCGTTTTTGGAGACCATGAAGATGGAGCAGAACCCGACTTATCTCCAGGTGAGTTGCCAGCAACTGGCTAAATCGCTTATACGCTCGAAGAAAACCAAAGGTGATTTGTTCTACTTGTACCCTCTCGTACTGACTCTACGTAGACGCTCCAAATGACACGGGGTCTTCTTGACCAGAGTCATTATCAGCAGATACCACAGCTGAGCACAGGCGTTGAAATGGACTTGAACCAACCACTATTCCTTTAGCAGCTGAATTAAGCGCACATGATCTTAGATATAGAAACTTGAAATTTCCGGAATGTTTCCATCTTCATGCATCTATATCAGCCGCCTGTCACTCTAGCATCGCCGTTGCCGGCATTGTCTTCGACGAAAGCACACTCTTCGCCCGTACTACGGCCAAGATCGCGTTCTCCTTATCCGCCACAGTACTCGGCTTAATTCGTAGCGCGTTTCTATATTCTGTCAAGCTTCTATTACCACTCTTCGCCGGCATCGCTGCTTGGAGAGCAATTTGTATGGCTACTTTGTCATCATCAGAGATGATGTCGCCATTCATCCGAAATCCGAGATCAAGCGCAGTCTTGTTCTGGTTGGTCCTGGAAATGGGGTTGGCCCCTGCGGCGAGAAGCGTTTGCACAATCTGGGCGTTGCCATTGAAAGCAGCATGGTGAAGTGGACGCCATCCGGCGGAGCATGTGGCGTCAATTTTGGCCCCACGTGCAATCAACAAATTTACAACTTCAGTCCTACCGAATTCTGCTGCCAGATGCAGAGGACGACTACCTGGATACGGCCATTGAGCTTCACTGTGCAGACCCTGCTCCACCATGTCGCTTGTTTCAGTCTGCTTGACTGAAGTCGAACCCAGCTTTTCTTCTAGGGACACTTCTTCGTCAGCGAGCAATTGTTTCACAAGGGCTACGTGGCCATATGCAGCCGCAATATGAATTGGCTGCCACCCGAAAGAGTTCTCATTGTTGATCGAAGCCCCGGCGGCGATGAGATTATTAACCATAGCAACGTGACCGAGCCGTACGGCATGGTGGATAGGTTCCTGGTTTCGCTTGTCTCTCCCTTTGACAGCGAGATTTTTAGTTTTCAGTAGAGCTTCCACTGTTGCAAAGTCTCCTGATCTTGCTGCAAGGTGAAGAGGGGTTTCACGATCTGAGTTGGTTGATTTTGCAGATCCTCCCTTTTCAACCAGCCGCGGTATAAGTATTGGTTTCCCGTGGAGTGCCGCGGTATGAAGAGGGGTGAAACCTTTCTCGTCTCTCTCGTTCATTGGCGCCTTGTTCTCAACCAAGACATTTAACATCTGCAGGCTTCCACTTCTCGCAGCTAGATGTGCAGGTTTATGCGAGCCCTTTTTAAGCTTCTTAAAAGAAAAGCCCGCATCGATAAATTTCTGTACTACATCCACATTGCCGTTCTTGATCGCCACAAACATGGAGGCCGTCGCCGCATCATGCCTATCTCTTTTGCCAATCTTTTTACCCAGGAACAATCCTACTACTTCAGTTTGGCCTGATTCGGCAGCCAAAAAGAGGGGCGTTCTAGCATCTTTATCCCTGAGATCTGGCTGCGCGCCATGGTCGATGAGGTATCGGCTGAGGGGAGCGCTGATGGAGGCAGCATAATGAAGTGGGGTCCTTTCTTTTGAGTCGCGAGCATTTACGTTGACTCCAAATTCTACAAGCCGAGTAATCATGGTCATATCCGATTTACAGACAGCTTGATGCAATTCTGTGAATCCTTCACGAGATCCACTGCGGTCATATTCCATCTCTGGCTGGGTTACATTGGCGTTGGGTTTGCTTAAGCTCGAGTGAAGCCACCCAGAGCCTTTGCTTGACTGTCTATGAGTAGGAGAGAGATCTGAATCTCTGTCTATTAGTTGTGCAGTTAAGGCGATGTGAGTTCCATCAAGAGTCTCGTGAAGGTTTGGAGGTTGCTGGAAGTGGGGTTTCGGAGAGTTCTCTCTAGCGATCACACGAGATAGGCTATCGCTTGAATGGCTCGGAAAGATCGGAGATGTATTGGTGGTTTTTGAAACTTTCACGCCACTGTCAGGTGAGAATCCGGAGTCCCGTCTTGAAGCAACAGGTTTGCGCCGGAGCGGCATAGACCGCTGGCTTCGCAAAACAGGAGGACTTGAGCGCTTCGAGGGACCCCTCGTCTCAAGCCCAAGGTCCGTAGTTGATGTCTGTGGGGCGTACTCGGTGTCGGTACCGTCTGCGTCCATCACGTTTTTCCCAACGCTTCCGAAACCAGGTGAAGAGGGCCTTGCCGAGATGTCCTCATATGAAGGAGGAGCATCAAAGGACATGGGGAAGGAGGTTGATCTTTCTCCATTGGCAGAGCCTGCATCCCCGACCAGCTGCCGTGTATGGGGTATCCTCTCCGAAAAAGCGCCGGAATTGATTTCGCGTTCGTTGGCGTCTAGAAAATCGAGAAACTTCTTGAACGCTTCGGTGGATTCTCGATTGTGGCGCAGCTGCTGCCGTTCGACCTTCCTGGTCCCTCTCCTAACCAGGGTCACACTTGTTCCGACATCTTGAAGCCGCTGATTCATCTCATCTTGAGAGTGCCTGCATTGCAATGGTTAGTATGCCACCTGGAATCATAGTATTCGAGTAGCTCACAGCTGGGTAGCCTGCAGTGCCATCCCAAGTATAACTCCACACTCGCGGAGGTGAGTCAGATGTTTTCGGAGCGTTTGTTCGTTGAGAACGTACTTGGCCTTGACGGCGCGGCCAAAGCCGACTGCTGCGGTAACGAGATTCCCGGCTTTACTGGCTGGACTTGCGTAAACCTTTTGTAAATCTTCATTGAGCTGCAGAACGGCATCTTGTAGAAGCGAGAGTGCCTTTTGAATGTTGTCCTTAATCGAAGCAGGCCGTGAAGTGCCGGGAGAGCTAGCTTCAAGCCATTTACGAATCAGCTCGGTATGGGTCTGGAACATGTCGATTTGGGCTTCTATGAGAGAAAGCTCGCGGTTTGACTCTTTGTAGCTTTCTGCCAGCTCGTGGACTGCCCTCGCAGTTTCCCCGAGAAAGAGCGCAAGACCAATAGGGTCAATAGAGAAAGCCATTGTATGGGAGTCAGCTGACAATCCTTTGTAGAGCAAAGTCGCAGATAGGTTCCAACTCGCGCTGCCACTTGATAATTCCGTCTTTGATAGAAATACCTTAGGGAGAACCGCGAACGAGGCTCTGGAATCGTACCTCACGGCTCTCTTTGTGCCATGAGTAGTTCAACGTACGTGGATGAATGGAGAATCACCAAGCAAAGCTGTGATTGCAGTTTGTCACCAGTCAACACCAGCTTCCATGGCCTACAATT
The DNA here is from genome assembly GCA_021030935.1 of Astrothelium subdiscretum. Classification (NCBI taxonomy): domain Eukaryota; kingdom Fungi; phylum Ascomycota; class Dothideomycetes; order Trypetheliales; family Trypetheliaceae; genus Astrothelium; species Astrothelium subdiscretum. The sequence continues at coordinate 301,243 of JAGFMW010000025.1, forward strand.
GAATTGGGCGTTTCAGACGGAACTGAGTGTCCAGCATGAGCGTGGAGTTTGTCTCGAAGAAAGCTGAACAGTTGAAGAGGTCCGCGACGCGATCCCCTTGTGCTCGGACTATGCAGGATCGGGGCCGTGAAACGCTTTGGGAGCCCTGTCACAAGAGTTCAAAAGAGGAATAGCAAAATCCTTCTCTCGCTCAAACATCGAAATTTGGTGGGGTCCACGCGGCTCCTTCTCCTTATTGTGGCTCAGCATAGTACCTAGAGGCAGGGTGGCAGGGTGAGCATCCTACGAATTGCCAGGGCAGGAGTGCTAACTTTCTGATTGCAGGGATAGCGAGCGCACAGTTTGTTGCAGCTTAAAGTCTATCTCTATCCTGGTTCCTACCGACCTTCGGACCTTAAATCCGACTGCTAATCCAACTCTTTCAAAAATGTTTCTTTTTCTCTAATTGTCTATTGTCTACAAAAATATTCTCTGTGGTAGTACTCTCTGCAGCGGTACAGTACTTTTTGCAGAGGGGAGATAGAGGGAGAGAAAAAAAAGAACCAGAAAAAAAAGGGAAAGTAATGCACGAGCTATCTAGTCTTAACTCCCAAATTTTATTTGAGTAGGGCTAGGCAGGCGTTACAGCCGGAATCTGGAAGCGTTGTATTCGGTTTGCCGCTATCGAAATAAACATTCAATTTTACAGCAATGGCTGGATGTGTGCTGTGAGTATCTTACAACGACAGCCATGATTTGTATCGCGTCTCGCACCTCGCATGGAAACGTGTTTGTATCACCTGCTACTATTTAGTATTTTTACTCGCACTACGGACTAATGGCAGTGCTCAACAACTCTTCCGACAGCATCCATGGCTCTACTTAAGGCGGCAAAGGATAGGATTGGACTATCTGCATATCGGCGCCCAGGTCCTTTGCATTGCTCCTCTAGCTGTATTTGATCGCGAGATGGAAGTATAGGGCTCCCATCACGACCTTCTAACTCCTCGATCGGATATACAGCCTTCCCAGACTCTTCTCACTCCCGACGTTACGTTGTCAGTATTACCTGACTCTGAAATCTAGTTAAAAGCTCCACGACAGGCATGAAAATCCAGCGGATAAATTGTACCTGTTGTTTCCTTCGGCATGATAGTATAGCAACACCGTCAACAAAATCTCAAAGTTACCGGAGGTTGACCCTTTGAGAAAGCATATTTAATGTAACTTCTCGACGATTCTGATCCTTAGAATAATGTTCGGGGCTTTTGGTAGCGAAGCTTGCCGTCATTCGAATGCGGTGTCCACCCAAGAATACGTGAGAGCATTCTGCCATGACCTTATTCTGGTTCTTCCACAAACGTCAACCATCGCAGAGGGCTGAGGCTTCACCAGACGAATCTCAATCGTTCCATGCAGACATCGACTTCCATTTAGCTCTGCAGAGCATGATCAGATTGAGTAATGGAAGCTAACAGCTCGTTGTTGTCACCCACGATCTGGGTTGTTTTGACATGAGATGGATGCGTCTCGTTTTCGTCAACTTCGGGCGTAATCCGGGCACTCTTCGATATCACATCTCATCTATCTGCGGAGCCAATGGCTGGTTGTACTCCGTCCGAAAGGCCTCTTGAAGATTGGTTGCTTCACATCATGCATGAGATGCTCTGGGGGACATATCGCCGAGGGACTCTGGCCATTACGGCGTGATGCGGAGAGTAGATTGAGCGTGCTGCGCATCATCAACTTTGACAAGCGGGGCATAACCCAGGCCTGGGTCGTGACCTAGCTCGACAACGTCGTCGTTCTGCCATGTCCCAGGCTTCCCTTTATACCAGCCGCGGGTCCCTTGCTTTCTTCGACCTCTAGGCGGGTATGTGAGGTTTTCGTAATATTTTCTCTCCTCGTGGAGGGTTTCCCAGGCAGCGCTGGGTTTTTCGACACTTCTGGGTGCTTTTGCTGGAGCGAACGGTATAGTAGGGAGAGCGTTAAGAAAGCTCACCACTGACAACAAAGTCGCCGCGATAAGAGTAGCATGAAATGCCTTCATGATGAAAGCGAAGCCTCAGTGGATTCATGGATAGACCATAAGTCCGGAATGGCGTTGTGATTAAATAGATAAAGAGAAAAGCTACCAAGACTTTACTTGACACATTATAGGGAAACGGCTTGGCAGTTTTGCTTGAAGTATGCCGAGCAGGATCAGGAACACATAAGGTAGTTCACCGTGAAATGCCTTCGCGATTTTCTCTGGGTTCGGCCATATGACGGTCGTTTCATGTGCCTTTGCTGGTTTCAGATACCTTAGTCGGCCTTTAGGAACAGCCGTTCGGAAGAGGGCAGTTGCTTCATTGGTCCTGTAAGCTCTTCTGGTCCTTCGTGTCGCTGCTTGCAGTATTATCTAAGCGCTGGAAGGTTGGCACTCGTGTGCTCGAAGTGGGCTGTGATAGACCGTCCCCAAAGAGGTCTGTGCTTCTAAATGTGTTTCTCAACCGACCAAGGCGATTCACTATCATAGAAGGATGCGAGGCTGAAACATATCATACCTCAACGAAGCCATGAAATTGTCGCACGGTTCTTTTAGGGTGTGAAATCGACGATCAAAGGATGTAAGCTGCTCCTGGCGACACTAGCGGTAGGAAAGGCACTGGGAAGCGATGCGGATCACTGTGCTTGAAGGCTCCTAGAGCACGGGACTATTCTATACGTTCATCTTGCCTAGACTAACGATACTCGACACGTCACGCTGTGAAGACGAAAATGGAGCTGAGCTACAACGCCAGCTTTCCTCACTGGTTCCTGCTAATTCACTGTGCTGATAAGATATCGTGTTATTTCTAGATCAACTCATGATAAAGTACTAAACAATAGCAGCAGAGAGCATTATCATCACTCCGCGAAAACAGATTGTGCTTTCAGGCAGCAGCCAGCTTTGGTTTAGGATCCACTGGTGTAATCTAGACATATTTGTTGACCTCCTTGTTGATCTCGCCGTCGAAGGACTGAGGGACACCTTCTTTGGTCGCGAACTGGTCGACTTCTGTGGGTCTCAGATGTCAGCAACTGATTCGCGAATTGAGCTCGTGGACTTCGAGGCTTTGATGGTCGTTGCAAATATCAGGACGGTTGACGCTGTGGGAGGTTTCACGTACCACGATCAATAAAGCCGCCGCCCTGCTGGCCACCACCTTGCTGAGATCCGATGCCACTGGAGCCACCGCCGATTCCACCGCCACTGCTAGACTGGTTTTCATATCCACCAGGACCCCCGCCCACGCTGGTTTGATCATCGTATCCACCGGATCTCCCGCCCGAGCTGGTCTGGTTATCGTATCCACCGGATCTCCCGCCCGAACTGGTCTGGTTATCGTATCCTCCAGAACCCCCGCTCACTCCACCGCCCAACCCAGACCTGTCGTCATATCCTCCAGAGCCGCCTGAGCCTCCACTGAACCCACCTCCCACGGACTGGTTGTCGTATCCTCCAGAACCACCACCGATGCCGCCGGTCGTTGCTCCAGACGACTGGTCGTCGTAGCGACCACCGGAGGTGCCCATGCCAGAAGACTGGTTGTCATATCCAGTGCTGCCCTGATTATTGTCATAATTGGAGTCACTGCCGCCACTGCCAAACTTGTCCTTGACCTTATTCACGAGACCGGACATGGTTACGGATAGATGGCAATGAGAATATCGAGAAGAGGTAACTGACTGCGTATCTCTATCCAAAAGTGTAAAGGAGCAAAGAGTTTTTGATGGTGAATGGTGCGAGGTGGATGGTTGTGCTGCTGAGGAAGAAAGGCGAGGCTTTATACCGAGTACCTACCTTTGGACAAGACAGCTACCCCGCCCCGACGCACGATCAGAGAAGCTCACAAACCTGTTCGAGGCACTGCCAGGTACATGGAGGCATTGGCGCCACATGTGCGTCATACATACTATTGCTAACATGAGCTTGAGCCACAGATCTGGAGCATGATCCGCTTAAGCATGGCGTGTGATTGGTTGCGAAGCTTCCCACTCGAGCACTTCTCACTGGGATAGGATAGTGGGCTGGCGGTCGGGCCAGATCCTGCGTGATGCGACCTCAAATCAGTAGAGGTGCATGGTGTGCAAAGCTGAGTTGACCAAGTTGACCAACTTCACCAACTTCACCAAGTTGTTCTGGGGTTAGCGGGGTCTAAACTTCGCCAAGCTTTCCCAAGCTTCAGGTGACGTGCAGATGCTAACTTTTAGTCCGCCCGATTTCTGATTCTTGGAATTGACGTCAAGCCCGATGCTGCCCCACATCGAGCTTGTTAGACTTGCGCATTGGGAGGGTGGAGTGGAGCTCGTCATACAACCAAAGTCAAAATGTTGGCTCACAGGAGCTCATCTCTCCTTACAAATCGGAGGGCACCTACATAATAGAATTCATTAGAACTCATCATGGTATCGGGCAAGAATGTCTTCATCATCGGCCCTGGTTTCATAGGTTGGTGTATCTTGGACCTTTTAGTTGCTGAAGGGTACAATGTGACTGGATTGGTTCGAAGAAAGGAACATGCCGAAGGCATACAACAGTCAGGTGGGAGTGCTGTGATGGGGTCGTTGGATGATAAGCAATTGATTGCAGAACACACCGCAAAAAATGACATGTGAGTGGATCGTATGGAAAGAGGTGGCTCCCGCATCAGAACATTCCCCGGCTGAACTTAATATCCAAGCACCATCCACACGGCGACGGCCGATCATTCTCCATCGGTGAAAGCCGTAATCGACGGCATCAAGCAGCGTGCCAAGAACAGTCAAAATACAATCTTCAGTTGGTCTCAAAGCGCGTTCCTTTGACCGCACTATGTTTACAGTATCGCAGTCCACACCAGCGGCACCAGTGTACTAGACGATGGATCCAACGGTGAATATAAGGGCGACCGAATATATTATGACAACAAACCGGAAGACATTGACGCTCTTGACGACAATGCCCCCCATCGTCCAGTCGACCTTGAAATTGTGAAGGCAAGAGCAGAATTAGGTAATGCTGCGAAGATGGTAATCATGACCCGTCAGTAAACATTGTCAGCAATCGTTTGAGCAGAAAACTCTGACAACTACAAGCCCCGGAAATCTATGGCTGGAACCCAAAGCATAAGAGGCTGACCATTCAATTCCCGACAATTGCCCGATTCGCACTCAAACATGGTTATGTAGGCCATGTTGGCAAGGGGCTATCTGTTGAATCTCAGGTCCATGTTCTAGATTTAGCCCGCGCTTACATGGTGCTTTTGGTGAGTTTGAGTGGCTGCTTCTCAAGCGATTATGACTGATGAAGCTCGCAAAGCATTGGGTCGAGACGACGCCACCAGAAGAAGTGCTAAAGAATCCATATTTCTTCTGTGAGAACGGAAGAGAATTTTCTTGGCGTGAGGCAGCGGAAGAGATCGGTAAGGCACTGTATGAGGCAGGAAAGATCAATAATCCCGAACCGAGAACGATACCGAAGGAGCATTACGGGGATCTCTTTGTAAGTGCTTCTGTACGCCAAGATCATGGTGAAACTATTTCCTGATATACGGAGTGCAGGGTGAAGAGTATACGGCTTGCATCATTGGTCTGAATTCTAGAAGCAGGGCCGTCCGGCTGCGGGAATTGGGGTGGCAACCAAGGGAAAAAGGGATATGGCAATCCTTCAAGCAAGACGAGCTCCCAGCTATCCTAGCCGAAGACAAGTAGGTCTGTCTCGGTAATACATGTATGCAGTGACTGATCATCCTTATAGCTCTGCCTTCAGTGGTTATCAAACTGTAGTCCCATCCTAAATGGAGATTGACACGAATGACTCGCGGGTGCAGAAAGAGGAGGCGATTCCTGTTTTCGGAGCTGCTGTAGACAGTAGATGAATCATTTTGACCAGATTTCACAGGCAATGTCTTGTCGCCTAGTGCGTTGCGCTGTCGCAGGTAGCTTTAGCCGCTAGAGATGTCGTGATGTCTTCGCGATGGGGTGGTGGTGTCTTGAATCCTCTCCTATGCGTTATCCTAGGCGCGCACACGAGGGTGGTTGAGTAAGCTGCCACTGCCGAACTGTTGGCTGCCAGGTCCATCTGCACGAGATGCAAATCGGTGGCTCGCAAAAATTTACGAAAGCGCGGGAGGTCGTAGCGAGAAGCAGGCGCTGGCATCCTACCGAACCTTAAGATGTCGGGGAAAGCAAGGTTGGTTTCAGGAGGCGTCAGAAATTGCGCGAAGAAAGGTGAAAGGTGTGGTACCCCCTTTCAGCATCTTTGCGGGGGTGCTGCCATCGTTCGTGATCCTTCAAGCCATGGCTCGCTGTTTGAGAGCGCCGAATCTTGACGAAAAATAAATTCAACGTTCATGCGATCGGTTATCGTCGCCAGTAGAATAGTCTTCTACGATAAGTGTTGGAGCCTCGTCGCACGTCGTATAGGCGCCTCGTGCCCACTATACAACTTACCCTTTGCTAAGGACTCGTCTGAGACATAACTTTTTTTTTCCTGAAATAGCGCGCATAGTAGTTTGCAATGCAACGTTTACTAGTTGTAATGGAGTGATTCAATGTCTCCGTGAAGAGATAAATAAACTTCCCATAACCTCAAGAGAGGAGCACGTCCGAAGGGTTTTCTCCAGTAGGATCTCCACGACTCATAGTCGGTCCTCTACGCTGGGCCTGCCCCCTTTTGAATGGTCTTTCACGTTCACTTGTTTGCAGAATAGTAGAACTGTTCTTTCCCTTCTTCTATTGTTTGATATCCATTATAAAATCAAAATGAACGGACAGTCACACGGAGGATTACGCAATGGCCCTTCGGCCTCGGGTGCTCCGCCTTCGTATCTGGCGCAGAATCGACAATCGACCATTGTTGCCGAGAATGTTGCCATGTGCGTCATTGCGGTAGCTGCAGTCGCTCTGCGCTTCTACGCCAGGAAAGCATCAAAGGCTGGCTTTTGGTGGGATGATTGGGTGACTCTGATGGCCCTCCCATATTCCTTGGCAATCAATATCTTCAGCGCCGAATGTAAGCCCCCCCTTTCTGAATGCGGCCACAGCCGTGTACTAATCGATCAGTTGTCCGGGTCGGCCAAGGTGTTCACTTGGTCACTATCCTTGATGCCAACCCTTCAACATACTTCAAACAGCTCTATTTTCAGTTTGTCATTTATGCACCCAGCCTCGTGTTCTTTAAGATTGCCCTTCTTCTCTTCTATGTCCGTGTCTTTCCGCACCACCGTTGGTTGAAGATCAGCTCCTGGATTCTTGGAGTTGCCATCGGTATCTGGCTTATTATCGTTGAATGTTTGATCATTTTCCAATGCAACCCGATCAGACGGACCTGGGATCGAAGCGTGCCAGGCACGTGTCTGGACAGGAGCCCGATTTTTATAGGCCAATCTATCCCAACCGTTGTATTCGATCTCATCATCTTGGCACTTGCGGTTCCATTAGTATGGGGAATCCAGTTGCCCCGAACTTCAAGAATAGCTCTGATTGGTATCTTTATGATGGGAGGCTTGTAAGCGATGCCCTTGTCCACATCTGATCGTCAACCCGGCGACTAATGGTGCATTCAGAGTAACCGTCATTTCTATCGTGCGCCTGCATTTTGCGCTCCAACCTGTCTCCAGCGACTTCACCTGGAATTACGTCGATCTGGGCCTCTGGTCCGATACCGAAGCCCCAATTGGGCTCCTTAGCGTTTGCCTACCTACTTACGGCGGTCTTTTCCGTAAACTCCTTGCGAAGCTCCGTATTACGAAGCTGACACCCAGTGAAATGATAGCTGCTAGTCAGATGCGGACGCAAGCAAGCGAAAAAAGGCGAAGTATCGGAACAAGCATGACGCTACCTGGAGATCCGGAATCTGCAGCTTGGTCAAAAGAGCTTGAGCGAGAGGAAAGGCAAGACAAGGAAAGTTATGAAAACGCCCAATCAGGCTTTATCGTAGTCACAAGGGATGTCAAGGTGATAGATGAAGAAGAAAGTGGAAGAGGTAGCTCATGTGAATGCTCAGCGGAAACGCCATCAAAAAGCAAAAGGATCAGTTTCTAGACAGAATTATTGAATAGGTATAGATTAGCGCTCAAGGTACATAACAGAATCAAATGATGACTACCTTCTGAAACGTACAAAGCATATGCACAAACTGGCGAGCGGATGATTAACAGTCGTTAAGCTGTATGAGGCCCTCAAATCCGCTCGACGACACTCTCGCAACACCTTGTTTCTCAGTAGACAGATAATCCGTTCTATTATTACATAGCGAAACAACAGTGATTGAGGGCCGCAGAGGGCGGATGAGCGATATTGTGAGTGTTCGACGAGACTGAAACAGGTTCGAAGCGAGGTACACTTTGCATCCGCGTAGATCTAGATTCAAGAACTGCCGCAGTCGACCCTCCCCAAACGGTTCCGCTTGGTGTACGTGATAAGCATGTTATTCGTCGAATTTCTCCGTCACGTGTGTCTGTCAACGAACTCGACGTTCAAGACGATTTCGAACCGATGTCAAAGGAAGCTCTTATGGCTATTATTGTGCGAGGAGAAATTGACACGAGTTGATTTGGCGCTTCGGGGACCTTGTATTTCTCTGAATACGATACCCATGATGCAATTTGACCATGGAATCATTTCTTCCTGTTTCTGGCTGTTCCTGCTTTTCGTCTTCGCGATTTGGGTGCAATTTCCTCATTTTCCTCCGATTCCTCGCCATCGGTCAGCCGAGATCGCTTCTTGGATGTCCCGTTGTCTTGGACGCCGCCATTCATGGGCTCAATTATTACATCTTGCTCATGGTCAACATCATCCTCGTTATCGTCACGCTCAACTTCTCCGTCTTGTCCCGCAGCACTGCCTTTCCTCTTCTTTCTTGCCTTTTCCGCCATTCTTCCTAATGCATGGTCCATCCTCTTACTTTTGGTCTGAGACTTTACCCTTGGGGCGAAGGCTCCGACTCCCGTGGCCCCCTGGAAGAAATTTGTAATATTCGCTTGCGTCCCCTCATCCTGTCTTCTATTCATGTCTTTAATCACTGGCACAAGTACCTCATCGGTACGAGATTGGCTCCAGCCAATGGTAGCCATGAGGAACGAGCGTAGAGAGTCAAGGTCCGGCACGCCCCATTCGAAGGCCTGTGGATCAGAATCGACCTCTGGTGCGAGGTATGCCTGCTCTACACGAGAATCAGGGAAGACAGGCGGTAAAAAGAGTTTTGTGGCTTGGCGACGGAATTTCTTCCGGAAGGCACTGTTAGCATCGACTGATTTGGGAATCTGAGCACTTTGGACTCCGGACCACCATTCCTTGAAATCTAACAAAGAAGGAAATTCGGAGATAATTTCGAGCGCACTGACCGGGCCAACTCCAGGAAGGCCCTCAGTATAATCGCTACCTAGGAGATGAGCAATACCGATCAGTTTACGGCGGTCGAGATCAAATTCCTTTTCCAGATCGGAGGAGAGATAGCATTCAACAAATTTGGCTTGGTTGAACATGTTCTTGTAAACGCGCGTACCCCCAAAGAGGAAGATATCAGAGTCGTCAGTGACGATCCCATCAACAAGTCCGAGGGAGACCATCTCGGCGCACTGAGCTTCAGCTTCCATCGGTGCAGTAATGTACGGCAAACCGAAGAGTCGAAGTAACTGTTGGCATTCAGTAATCATGACCTGGGTCACTTCATCCGCATCCCGGCGATCCTTCTTCTGTTGGTTTCGCAACTGTCGTAGCTCTCGCTCATACTCTTCGACACTAAGATGATTGTTGTTGCTGTTCAAAGAAGATGCAAATCGAGCATGCTCTTCGGCCTCCGCCGCTAATTGTCGAAGAAGGTCTTCATCCTCCGAGTCGGAGTAGAGCTCTTCGTCCTGTTCGAAGGTGTTAATGGCTTCCTGATCAGCAGTACCGCTCGCTGGTGCAGGAGCTTCTTCACTATTGATCTGCATCTCGTATCGATCTTCTTGACCTGATTTGGAGGCCGGCTGCGCAAGGGGTTCAGTAGAGATGCCAACGTCTTCGAATTCAACGGATGGCGACCTCGACGTCTCCATCTCTACCGTTCCTCCCGGAGGACGAGCGTTTATGGCGCTCATGGATGCATTGGTTCCAGTGGCTTCTTCGCGGTCACTGTCTGACCATTCGTAAAGGTCATCTTCATTTTTCGTCTCGGTAGCATGAGCGGCTTCGCCGGCTTGTTCTTGTTTAGTTGGAGATTGTATGAGCTTATCATTAACTTCATGCGCATCAGCAACCATCTTCGTGGGAGACTCCAGACGGGACTCAGGCTGGGGTGGCTCGACACGGGTCATATCAGCGAGATCCCCCATCCTCAGCTCTGGGTCTTCCACGATCATCTTTGCCACCGGCTCGCCTTGTACCTCCTGGTGCACCTCTTCTTCGTCAGATTCAATGGTAATGAGGCTACTTTTTGCAGCTTCAGCCGCGTCAACATCAATAGCAGTGGCTGGCTTCGTCCCGCGGGGATCTGCTGGTCGGATAACGGGCTCGAATTCATCCTGGTCGGACCGCCGTTGCGCCTCATCGAAGGATTTCTGTGCGCGCATGTCATCTTTCAGCTTTCCAGAGAACCAAGGCGGAAGCGGTTTTGGAGCTGGTTTCTTCTCGGCGTCACCACTTGTCTTCTCAAATCCCCCTTCATTTCCTTGAGTGAGCTTCTGTTTCTTTTTGCTCAGTAACGAATTTCCAAGATCGAGTGCCTCGAAGGGAAGTGGGCCCGATGACAGCGATGATTTCTGTGGGGCATCCATTTGGCTTTTGATCTTGCTCATCTTCTCCGACGAGGTCCTCGCTTGCTCTGCACCGTGATGCTGCGACCGTTTTGATTCGGCCAGAGCGACACGAAAGCTTATATCCTCATCTTCACTGTCGCTGTCGCTGTCGACTGCTATATTACTTTTCGGGGCAGCTAAGCGGCTCCGATTATTTGCAATGCGAGCCAGGGCTGGACCGCTACCTCTGTTGAATGGTTTAGGCTCGTCGGCTCTCTTCTGTTCAAATACCTCCGAAAAATCATCGTTTTCGTTGACGGCGTCGTTTTGCTCGAGAGACATGGCAATGGCTTTCTCCAATTGTGCTTGTTCATGATTGTCTTCCATAGATTCTGCATCCCCGTTTTCGAATCGAACGTCCATTCTGACAGCGCTGGGAGCAGTAGTATCGCCAGGCACGAAAAGAGAATTAGGGTCGTCTGCACCGGTATTACGGAGGTTATCAGTCTCATTTTTACGGCTGTCATACAATTCCTGTCTTCTTTCCACAATAGCATCTGCTCTAATCTCACTCAACTCAGGAACGTTGCGTCTTGGTAACCGGTTGAGGCCCTCGACCGGAATATCCTCAAAGTCATCCTCGTCAGAGGACTCGATAGCGTTGTCGTCACGTGCTGGTTGGTCAAGCTCGTCGACTTCAATGGGCTTTTCTTCCTTCCCTTGATCCTTGTCACTAACGACGCCCAGAGCCCAGCCCCCTTCTACGCCTTCGTTTCTCACAAGAATGTACTCCTTGCCTTTCTCGCCAGCAACTCTTCCCCCTCCCCAAGTCGTATCGTCCACCATGCCATTAATATTCATAAGTCTTTGGGTGAGTTCGTTTCGTTCCCTGACCCGTTCGACCTGAAACCGCGAAAAGGCCATGCGATCGGGAAACATATTGTCGAGTTGATCTTTTGAGTAGCCCATCCGGAGTCTACTTCTCAGCCTTGCGGCATTGAGAATGTTGTAGCGATCGCTGGCTGGCAAACTCGTGAAAAAGGGGCTGTCGAAATCTATCTTGGAAAAATCGTAGACGTTGATGTCTTCGCCTTGCTGGAATTGCTGGGCATACTCCTGAAGCTCTTCCAGCGACATGACGCGGGGATCGTTCTGACCACCCATTTCCGAGAGGGAGACGTCTAGATCAGGCAGGTGATATGCGTCTCTTTTCTTGAACTTTCGCGACTGTTGTCGCTCCTTTTCAGTCATTGGGATCTCATCGACGTAAACCAAATTCTCCGGGAGTGGCTCCTCCTCCTCCCTCTGTCTCGGATGTTCAGCTTCTTGCTTCCTTTGTTGATCCTCCTCCTCGGCCCTTCGCTGCATCTGCAAAGCCAGCAACTTTCCTGCCGTCCGTACTGCATCTTCTCTTCTGCCCTCGCGCCTTTGTTTTCGACCGGTGATGGTTTGCCTCTTTAGGGCTGGAGCGCCTCCATCGAAGACGAATACCGGTTTAATGCCAAAGAACAGAAGTTTGCAGATCCTCCGAAAGAAGCCGACAACGTGACTGTTCCGTAATGCATTGCCCTCTTTGTCACGGACGGCTTTGAGAAACTGGTATATCCAGATTGAGGCATCGACCGCTAACCGTTTCCGATTCAAGGTTTCAATTTTGATAGGACGCGCACAGGGCTGCACCACAGTCCAGAGACCTGTGACACCCATAGTGGCGATTCAGTCCGAGGTCCAGACGAATATCTCCAACCAGCTCCTGGTGATGCCGATAGACGCATGCTCCGAAAGTGTGGAGTCGCGGTCTTCTCAGTCCACACCGCAGTCTTAAACCCAATCGAAACAACGCTTAGAGGATTTTGGAAGCTAAATGCTTCTGAAAACACCGTCGGCACCCACATCTAGATTTGCGCTGAAAGGGGAGTTGAGCTCAGCCGACGGCATAACGCAGTTGACCTTCGCGTCGGTCTTGAGTTGCCAGGATGGAAGTAGCTGACTTTCACTGAACAGAAAGCAGCAGGCAGGTTCGTGAAGTCAAGGATGAAAGCATGCCGAGTCGGATTGAATGAATCATAGGATAATAGCGGAAGGCCGGAACCATTTAGCGCGGAGCGCGGGTACCCTCCCTCCCCTCCGCCCCGCCCCCGCCATTGAACTATCCTACCTAAGCTACGGTACGGTACCTACCTAGAGGTACCTACACAACGGAAAATATTCAGTTTAGGATTAGGTTGGTTTCCGATGCTAAGTCATGAGGCTACTCCAGCCCCTTGCGACTGGGTTGCTCTCTCACACTCACATGCTGTGTTCGAAAAACTCTAAAGTATCTTCAAAAGAATCGTCATGGACCAATTTATGGACCTACGGGCAGGAGAAACATTCCCGTCTGAGCTGCAGATCTACAGAATTAGTCAATCCACGTGGATGATTGATAAGACCATAGATTGATTCCCACATTATACAATTAACCGTGTGTCCATCTATACAAGGAAAATGCCAGAATCGCCAGGTAATGCAACGTAAGGAGATGTGTTGACATGTGCACTCAAACATCAAATGCCTCCGGATTGGAACCCTCTGAATTCTGGCACCCAAATCAACAAATTAGAGACAAACACCATGATTCTACCCACCAAAACTCATGAGTCATCACCCGTGCCTGTACGGCTCGTATCCGGCATGGCTTTGGGCCGCCATATCAGTCATCTCATGGCCTCCAGCCACCGGTTGCCTCTCTCCCATATATGGACTCTCGACCCGTTCATACGTGTACGGCGTTCTTTCCGCCATTAAGCCCGTGCCCATTCGTCCCCTTCCCCGGAATCCAGTCCATCCTTTGCCACTATTGTTGGAGATGGCTTTGTCCTTGCGGTGGTGCGAGTGTGGGCTGCAGCAGCAGATGGAGAAAAGCCAGAAGAAGCCCGCTGCGAGGGAGAATGCGACGGCAAGCCAGGTAGTGGCATACATGGATTTGCCGAGGTTTGCGTGAATGTTGTAGGGTTTGAGGACATCATTGAGGGTACCGAGAAGCGTGCTGTAAAGAATGGTGGCGGTAAGAGAGGCAGCAAAGACGAAGATAGATGCCACCTAGAATTCTATGTCAGCTGAATTGCCACCAGTTCCTGCACTCGGAAGGGTCAAAGCTCACGCCTGCCACCAAGGAGGTGATGAAAGAGATGATGCGCGAACAGGTCGCGAAAAGGCCAATCACAGTCTCGGCCACCGTCAACCAAAATGCCAGCAGATATGCAACATACATCCAGTGTGCCACTGCACGGTAGGTGTTCAGTCCATCTTGCAGCTCCTTGGGAAATAGATTTTCGAGACCGGCGCCCGCCAAGCCCCAGACTTCAACCGGGTTGAACCAAAAGTTGGCGGTCGGGTCCGAGCAAAAGTCGATACTCTTGCCTTCTTTGCCAGTACAGTAGCTGGAGAGGTCGATTTGGTAGTAGTCTGCGAGTTTGTTGGACGTGCGAGCACCGTCAAGGAATTGGAGTAATAGATTGTTTACAGCAGAGTTCGATGTCCGATCGGTATTGATTTGCGAGGTATCAGCCTGGGGAAGGAGGTCAGTTGTGTTGTAAACCCGATGAAAAGAAAACTTGGTATTTTACCTTGAGGAAGTAGAAGGACTGCAACGCGCTCGACCGGAGCCCAGCACCCCAAACGAGGCCAAGACAGATGAGGGTTGCGACCGTCAGGCCAAGCGGCACCAAGATGAAGACTAGTCGGCTTCCTTTACCCATCTTTGTTCGTTCTGTAGATGAAAGGGGAGTTGCAACGTGGTGTAGAGAAGGCCGACGGAGACGATCACAGGAGGCGAAAGGTGGCTAATCGCCTGAACGAGAGTGTTTACCTGTCACCACGACGAATGACGAATGACGAGCGTTGACGATGAATAAGGTATGATGAGAAAGATGTTGAGTAACGCCACTGATCAGAGACAAGCAGCGAGTCGAGGCAGGTTTATTTAACTGCAGAGCGGATCCGGATGTTTTTCTACAGAAAAAGGCTTAGGAGGGTCCCGGGATAGCTGCTGACCGCAGCTGCGTCGACAGCAACCATGGGCGCCGAATCTGACGTATGGCAGTGGCGCCGTCAAGGCACAAGGGTTCCCAGTGGCACAGCCGCAATAATTAGCTATCAGTGCCGTCCCCAGCTTGTCTCACTCGCTCGTGGCTGCACGATCTCGTGCTGGCTGGCCCCGGTATTCACTCGGCCGTCACGATAGCTACGGAATAATGAGAGAAACGGGTAAGATTAGGTGAGATTCTTAATCGTAACTTTAAACATCTGGTCAAGCCACGTGAGCAGGGGCAGCGAACCTAACCTCCCGTCAGGTCTAGGTACAACCGGAGCCCAGAAAGCCGGCCATATCTAAAAATAGTGCGCTCCCTTGGCCGTAACCAGCAAAAGCATCCCTTGTGTCTGCTTTTACTTCGCGATACATGGTCGCGTAGTACTTGTGGAGCTGAAAATCACCTTCATGGATCATATAAAGCTCCTACCGAGATATTCGATGATCCTACGGGGTACTCCTGGCCCTCTCTGCACTGTTGTGCTGTGCCGCTCCATATTGAAGCAACGTTAGGTAGGTACCGGAAGGGGAGCTCCCGTTTACCAATGAGACGATGCCGGATTTCTTCTAACCGGATCACCCTGGGAGGTGGGAACATGGTCATGGTGGTAGGAGTGGGAATATGACCGTGGTGGTGAGCACTGAGGTTGCAACTCATGAAGAACTAGGTATGTTAGTCTCTTGAAACGCAATCTGCCATCTCTGGCGTAGCACTGGCAGCGTTTGCATCGGACAACAATCCGTTTGATAAGCAGCAAGGCAGGCCATCGACCAATTTTGTAAATCAGATTTTTTTCAAAAATATAGTTGTGCAGTGAAGAGTGGTGGGAGTGGTGGCTGCCGGTACAAATGATCTCAATCCAGCCGCGACAGCACCATCGCCCAAACCACTGCCTGAACCAAAGATGCTGGCCCATTGAGGCCAGAATAGCGCAAGAAATGGCAAAGGGCATCTACTGTATGAAAAGGATCGATAGATTTCATTATGGCTTCCTGGTTATCACATTTGAGACTACGTAACTTTATCTCTCTCAGACAATGTGAGAGACTAGCGACGACAGGTGCGTCAACAGTTCGCTTCACGTCTAAGATGAGCTTAATTACCAAATTGCGCGTGAGGGGAGTTCATGGCGAATGACGAGTCAAGACTGCGAATTGCGTCAGCATGGAGTTTTGTGAAATGACTACGTGTGTTGTATCTCGCAGAGTTTGACGCCTGCAACTTCCATAGACGCTGTCCCGAATCTAGATGTTGGAACAGACAAGGAAGAGTCAGGTACAGAGTACGGAGTACACATCCGAGCGACACAAGGCCCTTGATGTGGGGAGAATGGCGTGAAGAATAAATTGGACGGCAAACCAGTCGTCTAAATAGACGTTGTCAGACGGGCCCAACACGCGTGTTTCTTACGATGACGAGGCGGTTGACGCGCAATCGCCGTCTGGACGCGGTTCGCGCCAACTATGGGAATGGGAGTTAGGTAGGTACATTCTCTGCAGCGTCGTCCGGCAAAGCGAGCGATGGGACATTAGATAATTGGAGTCGGGGCCACCAGTTCGCAGTCGGATCACCATTCTCTTCGCGCGCCAGGACAAGCAGAGAGCACCGAGCGGAGCAGAGCAGAGCAGAGGAATTTGGAAGACAAGCAGAGCACGAGTGTGCTGGAGAGAGAGGAGGATCTGTTCTCTCTTTGTGATTGGTTGGGGCTGGCAGTGCGTCGTCAACCCGCTCCGTGAGCTTACGACGCTCGCCCACGTCCAGAGCGAGACTTGCGCATCAGCTTCGTACGCAGCCAGCACATCCTGGAAAAGGCCTGCACCCTCCGCTCCTAGTCGAGCTGCGGCACTCCACTGTCTCTACTTCTTTTCCTCAATTCCATCGCAAGCAGTGCTGGTTGTCGTTGTCGTTGTCGTTGTCGTGATCGTTTTGCCGTCGAGGTCGAACTCTGCGACTGCTGGAGAAGGAGCGAGGCGAGTCTTCGGTCCGTCAGGTGTCGCTGCCCTGTGGCGTGCTTGCGTACTCCCGGTCACACGGACCAGGGCTGTGTCGCTGCTGCGCAACTCGCGCTCTTCTATCTCAGAACCCACCCCAAGTCACTTCTGTCGACTCTCGTCTTCAGACGAAACACCTTCTCCGACCGCTCCATCCTCTCCGATTGCATCTGCTGCCGGTCTCTCGCGCGTCTTGGACGACGCTGGCTTCCCTGGGCTGCCAGTTGGACAAGTCATTGAGGGGCAGCGCATTACCCATCCACCATGGCCGACGCCCATCGCCCTCGCCGGGGGCATTTGTCGAGAGCCGAAGAGGTGGACCGATGGGCAAAAGATTTGACGGAACAATATCGCCAGTTGCTGAGCCGGAATCGCATGACTGAATTGAGTCGACGATCGTCTCAGCGACGAACAACCTCGCCACCACCACATTCGCACCCTTACCATTCCATGGCACCACCCTACGCAAGAGAAGAACCCATCCTACACGATCCGCCGCCACCCTCGTACTCATCCCTTCGAAACCTGCCCATGATACCCTCTCCTCCTACGGATGCGCGGTCGATTCGGTTTCGGAATATGCTCCTCTCCCTCTCTGCGACACCTCTCAGTTGGGAAAACCCGGGCCTCCTGGACGAAGCCCTGCGCACCGTTCCCATTGACCGGATTCAGACCGAGGCCGAGGAAGAGAGCATGATTCTACAAGCCGAGGCCGAGAGTTTGGGCAGGAAGCCTGAATGGGGCTACCAGGACTGCGCAGTCAAGGCACTGATGAAATGGTTCAAGCAGTCCTTCTTTACATGGGTCAACAACCCTCAATGTGACGTCTGCTTCTGCCCAACCATCAGCGTCGGCACCACTGCCGCCACCGACGACGAAGCTGCACGCGGCGCAACACGAGTCGAACTTTATCGATGCTCGCAACCCGAATGCGGCGCCTTCGCTCGGTTCCCAAGGTACAGCGATGCATTCGTGCTTTTGCAGACCCGCCGCGGTCGAGTAGGGGAATGGGTCAGCTGCTTCGGCATGCTCTGTCGGGCCATGAATGCACGGGTACGATGGGTATGGAACTCCGAGGACCACGTCTGGCTCGAGGTCTACTCCGCACACGCAAAGCGCTGGGTACACGCCGATGTTTGCGAGGGCGTCTGGGACCGGCCTCGGCTCTACACGGAAGGTAAGCAGTCACCCAAGCCCACCACTTACACAGTCGTGATCACTAACGTTCCATCTCCAGGCTGGCGGCGAAAGCTGGGCTACTGCATTGCTTTTTCCGCTGACGGCGCCATGGACGTCACTCGCCGGTACTGTCGTAACCCTGCCAAGTACGGCAAAGAGCGGACGCGAACACCAGAAGCCTGTCTCCTTCACATCTTGAACGAGATTCGCAGCATCCGCCGGCGCGACATGCCCAAGCAGGAAAAATTTCGCCTCGAAGGCGAAGACATCCGCGAGCGGAAAGAACTCCAGGCCAACGTCGTCATGGCGATTGCAGCCGAAATTTGCAAACTTACCCCCGGTGCCCTTTCGGACGGTGCCCGCTGGTCTGACCCCGATGCGCAAAAGGCTGAGGAGGCGAGACAGAACAGCGAGACACAGTACGTCCGCGCCCCTGGTCAAGGCAATCAACAGCACCCTCACAATCCTCGGCGGGACCAAGAAGGACGGTGAACGACTGGCCGCAGTAACCTTGGTTCTTCCTTTCACAGCAGCATCAGAACCTTCGCAGCAGGAACTCGATCATCCCTTGTGGTCAATATTACCATTACAGTTCGACGCAAACGTGGAGTACTTGTGCGCAAACGCTTCGCCATTCAGATGCTTGGAGTCGGAGAAATGCTGCATGAGGCCGGTGTGCGCTGGCTATCTGCCTACGCCTCCCCTCAATGCGCTCTCCGAGTGGAGCTGGTCACCTCCTCCCGTCGAGTCATCATTCAGACTCGGATCTCAGTCGACTTTTTGATACCCTCTAAGGCCATTGCTTGGCCTCGTACTCATTCGGTGCCTCCGTTACCTGGCGGAGTGCAAGTGCTATCAGTTGAGCACCAACAAGCGCTTCTCTTTTGTCAGCACCATGCTATATTTCCTGCCCAATCTCGCGTACGCTAAATTTACCACTCTTATCGTATCATCTCATGGGGCTTTCATCTCTGCTTGGCTTCTACTCTTTCAGAATCTTCTCGATTCTTCAAAATCACGTTTATACTTAGCCAAGGCGCACTGGCGGAATTTTTGTTTTTCTATTATCTCTAGCTGCATCTCGTCTTGACTGACGGTTTCCTTCGACTCTCCGCATCATCTGTAGTTGTACCCTGCGGCTGGCGTTAATGTCA
Source organism: Astrothelium subdiscretum (assembly GCA_021030935.1). Classification (NCBI taxonomy): domain Eukaryota; kingdom Fungi; phylum Ascomycota; class Dothideomycetes; order Trypetheliales; family Trypetheliaceae; genus Astrothelium; species Astrothelium subdiscretum. The sequence goes on from JAGFMW010000025.1 coordinate 320,343, forward strand.
ACTATTTGGCGAGAGCGGTGTAAATTTTGGTCATTCCAGGAGCATGATCGGCGCACAATTGGATGTCAAAGCTTTCATGGTACGTGGTATGCATGTATTGTTGAATTGTGGTGGAAGATGATTGCGAGTATACGTATCACAGCATCGTATAAGACGTTAGGCTAAGAAAATCAAATATTGTTTCCAGAGTTACGCCACTCCAAGTCACTCGTACTCCGAAAAATGAGTTCAGAGATATAAGAGTGTACTTCACCATCGCAATCGCCCAGCGAAAGGGCCATCAGCCTTGACAATAACCAATTTAAGATAGAAGGCAAACTTTAGACGCATTTGCACCGACCGCCATGATTCACTTTAGGCTCAACCTCCCCGCTGTAAGTGATTCCATCTCATCCAGGAAGGTTCCGAATGAGAACAGGAATCATTGTCTAGCCCTGCTTCCGCTTAGCTAGATTTAATAAGCCTCTGTATATCCACAATAGCTCCGGAAAAGCTTGCGAACGGCCATCGTCCGACGTCCATCATCAATGTTCAGCTCTACTCAATTACCTTAGTGGCGGACGGGATATTAGTTCTGCCATCGTCGTGCAATCGATTATGCTTGTCTTGATTGCAACAATGACATGTTCACCCCAGACTGAAGCACTTGGAGACGTCGGCCTCACACTCATGTGAGTTACCCCCTTTATTCGAGCCTGTGTTTGGATCTTACTCCGATTGGTCGTTGATTAAATTTAATACATTATAGGGATTGATGATAGATGATTCTTCAATCCCGATCATGCGGCCCTGCAAACCGTGGTGGCAGATCGAGGTCCCATGGAGGCCGTTCCACCAACACTGCTTCCGCCGGCTCGCTATCGCCTTTCCCATCTATAGGCACCATTCCTAATATATTCCTGTACTGAAAGGTAATCCACCAGTGGGGTCCGCGATTGCCTCTTGCGACATCGGGTTCTAATTTTGCAACATTCCCATTCGTACCAACTTCATCGTGCTCGAAGTTTCGGATCCTTGGTCGTTCCACGTCGTCATCGTCATCGTCATCATCATCCATTGTTTCGTCCTTGCCCCGCTCAGCTACACCGCGCCCCTGCGCAATGGGAGGATGAGTTTCTTCGAGAACATCCTTGCCGGTTCCGACGACTGTCCTTACTTGTTGACCAGATCCAATGTTCTCCCTATCCCGTTCCTTGACTCTTCCTCCAGCACCACTTGTCTGCTTTCTCTCCTGCAAGACCTGCGTATCATGGCGCTTGCGCTTCTTGCCTTGGTTTTGATCGTTTTGCATTACAGCGGGATCTCCAGACTCTCCGTTGATTGTCCCGCTATCTTTCTTGGGGGGAAGATCTTGGCTTAGATCAAACATGCATAACCAGGCGGTCCCGTACATCCAGAGGCGGTCTCGAGGTGGATTGGCCGAGACGTCCCAAATGCAACCCATAGCCCTATCCAGAAGCCCTCTCCACCTTGTCGGAAAACTACTTGTAGGATTCCGTCGGCTCCATTCTGTGAGCTGCCCTTTCAGGACATCGAACTCGTGGATCTGGTGTTTCGCGGTCATAACTAGTAGGCGATCATCGCCAGCGGGCTTTTGATTCGAATGCGCATACGAATTCTGCGTTGCGGGATGTTCTATCAGATTGCCGTTTGCTCGCGCTCGTCGAGGTGGAATCCAAGGTCTGAATGAGAGGATGAGAGGTGCAGAGTCTAGCGTTGGCAACAAGTGGTTGTTCGGGTTGCAAACCCAGTGCTGGCCGAAAAGTACAGCTGGAGAGGCATCTTCGTCGTCGCTGTCATCGGAGCTGGACTCTGACGACGAGGCAGAATGCGACCTGCCATTAGGAATGACTCTGTCGACAGGAGCTGAAGTCGAACCTTGGTGGTCTTTGAGAATCCAGGTATCGAGCGAACCACCGAGATCACTGGCGACAAGTACGCTGCTATTGCCGGAGAAGGCCAGACGGGTGACGGTTCTGTTGTAGCCTCTCCAAACTCCATCTAGTCCATTTTGGAGCGGCTTTGGAGTTGACTTGCGTTTCAGTGCAACAACCTCTGGCAAAATCGTGACTGTCTCGTCGGAATCATTTTGGCTGATAGCAATTCGACAGATAATCACATCGCTTGTAGTGCCAACGATAGCCAGCCACTTATTGTCGGGAGAAAGTTGAACAAGGCGTGCACCTTGATTCATCCCTCGTGGAAATTCAATTTTTCGCACGCGTAGGGCATGGCTACCATCGGCCTGGGTGTAGAGGTGAAAAAGCTTGACTGCTGCGACTGTCGCGACAGCCAGCAGCTTGCCGTCATCAGAAAACGACACAGATGATATGTTCTCTTCACCCTTCATGACGAGATGAGATATGAGCTTCCAGTTCTTTCTTGGCTGCGGCCGATGCTCTTTACGCCCAATACGCCAGATAAGCACATCGCGGTTCCACCACGATCCGACCAGACGTTGAGACGGCGCGGACATAACGGGAGCCAGCTGAGGTAACGTCGGAAGACGACGACAGTATTCGTTGCCGAATTCTCGAATTGGCATGGTGATGGGAGAAGCATCAACGCCCCCTGACACAACGACCTCCATCCCGCGGTCTTGAAAAGCTGCAAGAGCCTTGATCTCGTGTTTGTGGATCTTTTCATTGTACACTCTCGCCCAACGCTTCTGAGCATCTTGCTTGTATATCACAGTCCGCATGTCCGTGCCGCCGCTAAAGATAGATTTACCATCAGGACTAACCGTCAGAGCAAGAATGTCCGATTTGTGGCCCGCGATCCTTTGACGCTGGGAATAGTTTTTGCCGTCCCAGATTTGCAGTTCGCCGTTGGAGGTTCCTGAAACGATGTCGCCGCGTGGCAGACACCTTACCTGCCAAACAAGCGTCTCTTTTGGTCCGCCAGGAAGACCGGCCCCTAAAGTGATGTTACGAATTAAGCTTCCAGTGCGGATATCGTGTACTCGTATGCAACTGTTTGCGTAGCCAGCGATTACTTTATGCCGATCCTGGAATGTAACGCACAGAGCTTGTGCTTTTTTAGCGGGAGAGCGGGTAATGTAGCGTTGGAATTGGAGGTCGTTGTCTGCGGTTGAAAATAAGATGAGGGAGCCATCGGCACATCCAGCAACAAGATTTTGGCCACGGAATATGTCTTCTTGGTGTTTTTTAGCCGCTTCCTCCTTGGTTATCCCTTTCGACAGCTGCGGCTGGGAGGACAAGCACCAAATAGCGCTACCACCTCCACTGGCATCTCGCACTGGGAGGCCGGACAGAAGATGCCATTCCGTAATGCTGTTGGAATAGCCGACGCTGAAAAGACGCAATCTCCCCTTCATACCCTTGCCATCCACGGTTTCATCCGGTTCTTGTATCCATGCCAGCCCATCCACCGTGCGCCCTCGTCCTCCGTAGAACACCGTCTCTTGCACCCAGTCTCCTCGCAAGGGATTCCATATTTCTATGTTACCGTTTGCTCTACCGACTGCAAGCCGTACGTCGTTCCCGAAATCTTTGTCGGTTTTACTCGCATGTGAGAAGGCGAGACAAGTGATGGTCGCTGGCGGATATGGGACAAACCTTGAGCGGTGAATGTCCATCGATGTGCGAGTCAAGGGGCGAGAAAGTATTCAGAGCATGAAGCTCGTTGCGTCGAAGAAAGCAATATTGGCCATGGTGGTTCTTCTTACGCGTAAATTTTGCCCACAGTTTTGCACGAAATCCCAAGGCGGGAATGTGGCGCTAGGATAGAATAGTTGGAGCAAGCTTCCGAATTTCGGCCGATGAGCATCGACGCAATGTTCGAAGCATCTCCCCAGTTTCCAGTTACACAGACTGCTGCAGCTAGAGCCGGATGGATACGACTGATTGCACACCTAGCTTCTCTAGTAGTGAAATAGACTAAAGCCCAGTATCTCATGTCTCACAAAGAAGCCATCTTTCCACCCCATTCATGTGGTCATGCTTTTCTGTCTTTGGCTATACCTAGGTAGGACATTTCAGAAATTACCTACGTGTCACGAGATTTCAGACCTTTCCCTCTTAGGCGGGCTTCATAAATAATCCATCTATCGTTTCTCACTTTCTTGAGGTCCTGGTATGAGGTAGGGGCGGCGGGAGGTGCATCCGAACTGATATTCATGCTTCGCTAATCCGACACTTCACTTTCTAACACAAGACGGGACACTCCACTATCTGATAGAAAATCCTGAACTACACAGCATGAGTCACTGCCCCGCATGTCGATGTCCTGGTCCTTATCTCTCTTCTTCCTGTATTTCCTCACCGAACCTCATGGGTTCAACTTTCAAAAACGCCAATTTCCGTTCAGGTCCATATCGACGGACAGAAAAGTCAGCATGGCTACCTATTCATCCTCTGGAAATGTCCAGCAAGACTTCAGTAGTTTTGTAGAGCAACTTCTTCTGGCCTCTCAACAATCACCTGAGCAGTCTAGTCCGGATCATTATGCTCCAGCTCTGGACGAATTCCCGGGAGCCTGTATGAGTTTGACCTCTCAAATGCCAGATCACGTAATATCCACCGGAATCAGCACCAATGATCCCAGCCCTACTGAGCATCACGGCGAATCCATACCCGACTGTATGGAGCTCAGACTTTCAAAGTCACCCGATGACACGCCTACTTTATCAAAAGGAACCCAAAATGTAGAACCACTTTGGCAATTTGAGAGAGCGCTGGAAAATCCCGTGGAACGGCTCTACATCACGCCCCCGAACAGCATTCAGAAAGACGACTCTCAAGTGTCTTTCGACGATTCTATGTCCGCCGATGAGCCGAACATGGCCCCAAATCTATTCGGAATGCCTGGCTCGGCATGGTCGCAAAGCATGTATGATGGCCAGCGAGACCCAAGATTATCTAGGCCCCATACACCGGTGGAGCGTGAAAGCTCTAGTGCTCATCAGTCTCTTCAATCTACTCCATGTCCCTCGCGTTGCACAACTGTTGGTGGATTTCCCTCCCACTTCATCTCTGAAGTCGACCAACTGCATACGTCTGTTGACTCTGATAAGTTCTTCACTGATGATGAGGAGACTTTCTCGGACTCTTTCAATGAGGATGAGATCGAGATCCCGGCAACGCCCGCCTCCACAATATCGGCATATGAGCCGGAAGACCGGTTACCCATTCTCTTGTATCGAACATGGGACGAGGGAAGTGGCGGCCATAACTCGAGAGACTCCTTTCGTCCAGGCATCATTATCGACGAGCCGCCTCCGAAGAGGTTCCAATGGGATCGTACCTTTCTTGAGTACGCAGCTGCACATTTAAACCGCCAAAAAAAGCCCAGTCCATTTGTTTCTTTTTCAAAGTCATTTGTAGTAGTCTTGTAAGTTTACCTAGGAGCTCACAGGGTCAGGTGCTGATTCTAGCAACGCGCAGGAAAAAGGCGCTAGAAGCAACATTGCATGGATACGATCCCTTCATTGCATTCATAAATCCGGAACCAAGTCGAAGGAACTTCCTATGTGCCAGACACATCTGCAAAACCGTGAAAGCCAACGGCTTAGCGGATACAGATACTAAACGATACGGCGCCATAGCTGAATGGTTCCACTGGGGTCCCCTCCGTGCGGGAGATCGGGGTGACAACCCTTTCTTACATACCTTGCGGTTATCCGATCTCCTTCGTCTAGCACAAGAGGATAAACTGGTTCGGGGTATCTTACGTATAGAAGCCCTGGAAAAGGGTCACTCAATCGGAAAAGTGTTTAAAACCATCATCAGAAACCCAATTCTTTGCGACGAAAACGTTGCCTCTGCATTGGCCCTTACTGCTAGGATATGCGGGTTCAACTCGTCTTCCAATCATGCCCATCTTCGACATTTTATATCCGACCTAGCCATGGGGTTGGTGATCCAGCCTTGCCCCCTCGAGTCCGAAGATACAGTCGCGACGGCATTCCTGAGGACGTTTGTCCAAGATAGTCAGATCTGTCCCCTGTTTTTAAGGGGCGTTGACCAGGGCTACAAGCGAATGGTAGATTGGGCGCATAATCGTGCGCAATTCCACGGGGAAGCGCGGCAAGGTATAATGGAAAAAGGCGGAGATCTTGTTCACAAGAAGCTTCCATTTGATGACCAACCTTATCGAGGTCGAAGCTGCTTGAGTCAAGATTCCACACCAAGACTCACGCGAGCAGCAGCGTCTGCGCTTAGGGGCACAAGAAGTCGCGGAAAACGATCGATCTCACGGGGTACTTATCACGAAGAGCGGCTACTTGTCTCAAGAAGCATGAGCGCAAAAGGTGAAAAGCGAAAACGAGAAGACAGAGAGGACATAGGACCCAAAAGACGTGGCAAACTGGTCGCAGTTGCAGTGTAGTGGGTAAGAAAGGAGATGGTGTACTGGAAAGCTCGATCGATTCATGAGGATGAAGAGATGGGCGTGCTTGGAATGGAGGGATACAAATTCTATGAGAATATCAAAACTGCGATAACGTAGCTGAAAGCACATCTGCACGATTTCGAAATTTGGCGTGTTAAATAAATGGAGTGTCGATGTGGATTATGGCAGGACTTGGTTTCCTTGAACAGAGGTGAGCGAGAACGAAAATCGAAGACATCCTGGCGTGAAAAATTTGTTTTTCGTAGCTTAACCATACAGCAACAATAGACCGATCACTTGTAGATGCATTGGTCCTTCGTTTCAGAAATGATCTTTCCTCATTGCGCCATGTATATGATTCTCCCCAGCCATCCTAGTATCTCTTTCCTTCCCTGAGGACATCGCTATACTCCTCCAGTGGACTTCTGACGAGTTTTGTCTCCTTCCACAGATTCGGCGTGAGGAAGCCGTAGGTGTTTGAAACGGCACTAAAGGTGGCCTTGAGCGTGTTCTCAAGAGTCTTGGTTGACCCAGCGGATGAGGTGTAGACGTCTTGCACGCCTGCGAGCTGAAGAAAGCGCTTTACAGCTGGAGATGCGACAAGGCCAGTACCCCGGGGTGCGGGAATCAGCCTGACAGTGACAGAGCCACACTTTCCGCTCTCCTTGGTGGGGAGTGAATGCGGCTCACCAAGGTTGGTGCCCCAGTAGCCTCTCCGGATGGGGACGACAGCAAGTTTAGCGATGATGATGGCGGCACGAATCGCAGTTGCGACTTCTTTGGATGTCTTGATACCAAGGCCAACATGACCCTCCGAGTCGCCAATGACGACGATGGCTTTGAATCGCGTGCGCTGACCGGCACGGGTCTGTTTCTGGACCGGCTTGATCTGCAATGTGTGTCAGTCTCCCTTGTCGTAGCATGCGCCCCAACTGTGGTGAAGCTCACTTTCATGACCTCGTCCTTGAGCTTGGGCAAGAAGAAATCCACGATTTGGTACTCCTTGATGGGCAAGCTGTGTAGATAGATTTCCTCCATACTCTGGATCTTGCCAGCCTTGACTAATCGACCCAGTTTGGTGACTGGCTGCCACTCCTTCTCGTCACTCTTGCCGGCACCTCGACGGCCACGTCCACGACCGCGACCTCGGCCGCGATCACCACCACGGTCGCCGCGAGAGCCAAACCCGCCACGCGGCCCAGCTGCAGGTGCAGACATTGTCGTATCGGTCAGACGGTCAAATTGCGCGATTTCTGTCAGTCGTAGTAGGGTCCGGCGATTGAATCGTGTAGAGTATTGAGAGGTGGTGGAGTTGATGCGGCATCGGAGCTTTCTGCTTCGTGCGCCGATGGCTCGCTTAGAATACCCAGGTAAGGTAGACCCCTTGCCTACCCTATCATATCTTATCTTGATCAGCAGACGCCATGTCACAACATGGATGACATGTTCTGGGTTCTCACTGGTTATAAGGTGCTGAGTAATAGCGCTTTTATCGTGTGCAGAGGCAGCTCTCAAATATTCAACCAATGTTCTGGGTTCATGGAAATTATCGACTGCATAAGCGGTTACCGCCACACTAACTTACACGCCGTCAAGATGACATGTTTTGAGGCACCTCGTGAAAGAAGCAGCATTCAAAAAGTCGATCAAGGCACTGCATTCACTCACACGGTGGGCAGTTGCAGCGCTTCTCCTCAACAATCAACAACATCAAACGCCTTACATCCCCCTGCAGATTACTATCAAGACAATAATGTCCGCAGTACCGACCAAATGCTTGCAAGATGATCGCCAGTTCGACCGACGTTCGCGCTCTGGACCCCCGACGAAAGGCCAAACCGCTGGCCGCGTTCAACAGGGCGGCATCTATGCAGGTAAGTATACTCTCAATCCTCGAGGTCTGTCAAAGCCTTGCTCGAATCATTAAAAGCTTCCAAACGAGTGCATTCCTCATCAGAAGGGAGAAATCTAGGAGGCATGCAGGTCTTGCTCAGGCTATGGCCCAATTCATCTAACTGCGTTTTGTGCGATACAAGCAAAGCTGTATCCGGAGTATAGCTTCGGCTCTTCTTGCTAAGGCTCCTTGAATTTCCGGTTGTATCAGGGATGGAGGATGAAGCGTATTCTCTTGAGCTTCTGTGCGGCGACAGAGCACACGTATTATCCATTTCGCTCTTCGACGGGGAGTGCTTTGGGTTGTGGTCACTGGCAGTACGAGTAGAAGGACGTAGTATGCCGGGACCAGGTTTCCTGGCCGACTTACTGATCTTGAACCAAAAAAAGTTAGTAGCTTTGCGGGAATTGGCTTGCAGGCTGTAGTGATATTAGTTAGTCATATTCTTGTGTGCATCAAGATATCATGCTTCCTCGGGCTACATTCACATACCGGACTGTTCAGCATCTTTTGCCTTTGTGATCGGCCCTTCTTGATGTGACTCTTCAGAGCACTCGAATCCAGGGGCTTCAATAGCTCGAAGCTACATAGCAGGTTGGCGGACACTGACATGATGGCGCCCCAATTGTCGAATTCTCCGCAGTACTGAAACCATGTTAACAGCGGCCAGGACGTCTCGATGCAAGCCAACTTACGTTAGGAGCAGAGAAAACGGTGACGAGTATGCGGTCGCTGAAGAACTCATATCCATCTTCAACAACCATGTGCGCTCTGCAGACGAGGTCGAAATCGTGCTCTTCTAGGAATTTCAAAATCACTTTCTTGCCGAAACAATAGCTAACGCCTCGTTCATTGGCCTCCCAATCACTTCCAGCATTGAGATCTGCCGGGTCGCTCCAGAGGAGGTCGTTCAGCAGGCCATAGTCGGGAACGTCAGTCGGTCGTTGGATGTTGCGGATGTCATCCATATGCTGAAGGCTTGGCGATAGACCTCCGTGAACACAAAAGATCTTGTCTGCAACTATGGAAGCAATGGGCAAGCAGTTGAACGTATCCACAAAGTTCTTCCAGACCTTGACCGTGGTACGGCGTTTGCATTCATCATAGAAGCCGTAGACTCGCGTGACATTTGCGCATTCATGATTGCCTCTGAGCAAAAAGAAATTGCTGGGAAACTTGATTTTGTAGCAGAGAAGCAATAGAATGGTTTCCAGGCTCTGCTTGCCCCGGTCAACGTAGTCGCCAAGAAAAAGATAGTTCGCGTCCGGAGGAAAGCCGCACATTTCAAAGAGACGGATCAGATCGGTATATTGACCATGAACATCTCCGACAATCTTGACGGGAGCATTGAGCTCCAGCAGAGCTGGTTGGTTTAAAAAGACCTCTCGTGCCCTGCGACAAATTTCAAAGATTTCCGCATTCTTGAGGCAGACTGATTTGGTGACCCGACCCTCGTATCCAGCATCCAGCAATCGTTTGATCATGTCGTCAATGTCCAAATCTTTCAGCGGAGCCAGACCCATTAGCGGAGACGATGATCCATCTACGGGCTCCGTAGACTCGGTCGTCGTTCGCTTGTCTCCGTCCTTCTCCACCAGGATGCTTTGCTTTGGCTGCTGCAAATTCGACGGATGAGCAACGCCTGAAGGTGGTGCATCGGAAATGTGGTCGACCTCTCCACTTCTTTGAGCCCTGTTCACTGCATTGTGGCCTCTTCCAAGAGATGCAGACTGACTCGGCGAGGGAGGCGGCTGAGGAACTTCGACCATGCCCATGCTAGGTTTACGGTCGATCTTGGTATCAAGGGAAGGTTTAGACTGTGAAGAGTTAGCGCATCGGAACATTGTAGTGCTCGAAATCAGCAGAGTTTACCGAAGCTGCATCTGGACTTTCTCCGTTTCCTTCGCTGGGGCTAGCTGGGTTGCTACTTCCAGCAAGAGCGTAGGTTGAGCTTCTTGGACTGTCTTCAGCCTTATTGGAGCCCGTTATTTTTGAGCGTATGCCTTTGAAGGACCGCGTAGATTCCTTAGTGTCAGATTTGGTGAAGGAAGGGTATGAATCAAGGTTTGGGCCAGAGCCCGTCGGTGTGCTTCTGCCACCATTTGGCTTCTCGCCCTTGGATGGTTGGTTGCCCATTGCCACAGATTTTGGGAAGAAAGGTTTCGACTATGATTCAACGGTATTGTGTGCGCGAGTGAAGCAATAGGTTCAAGCTGCACTTATTGTTCCGTGCGCGTGAGAGTGGTGACGCTGTGTGATGAGGTCGCGTGACAAACTTTCCGGTACCCGAATGGCAGTCACTGGTTTGTCCGTGCTTTTCAGACCAAAATGTTTGCGATTTCTGATTCTATCGTCGATTTTGCCCAGGGCTCCGCTTGCGGAAAGTACGTGCTAGGGGGGCTTATAGAGTCGTGTCAGGTAGGGAAAGTGGGCCTCAGCAGAGACGAATGCCAGGCTCTTGACTGTGCAACCACGGCCAGCTAAAGTGATAGAAAGGAGCGAGAAGGGCGGGATGTGCGACTCCGCAATCTTTCTTCCAGCCAGGATCGTTGTATCCGCCGTAGCCGTATTGCTGCAAAGGAAGGTGATCCTCGGTTCTGGGTATCTCTTTGAGCCTTGCTGCCTGATACCTATGCCCACAAATACCCAGAGCTGGCGAAAGCCGATGGACCTATGCGGTCATAGATATACACCGTCCTGGGCAAGACGGAGTTTCGGACGAGGAGGAGTATGATGCCTCTTACGGACAGACTTGGGAAGTCGCGTTACAGAGGTGCTATGGTGAATGGAGGAGTTATTGCTGAGATGCGCAAGAGTGATGATGCAGCGCGGCCGGCAAAAATAGCGGATCGATATAGCAAGGTGTCTTGTCGGAGAGAGCTGCAGTGCTCAGGAACGGCAGCACAAGAGAGCCGCCGTGTCCAGTGTGGAGATGATGGAGTTACGAGCGGACCGGTGCCTGAGTCAAAAGATGTCCCTCTACGGAGTACTAAGAATACCTTATTGCCTTATGTTCCCGACCCGCAGACGTGGGACGTGTGCAGACCGGCTCCGGGTCTTTGTCAGCTCTCCCCCCCCACCTGGACACGCTTCACGCTCTACCTTATGTATCGCCCCACAAAGGATGACGTGGGCCAACATCCACTTGTTTTCTACGGAGGGTGGGAGTACAAACGATCGGAAAGGCTCCTGCGAAATGGTACTCCGTACCTTAGGTACCCTCCACCCAGCAGGTCGTCGAGCACGAGCCAGCTAGCCACCCATTTTCATCGATTTCATTGGACTAACAAGCCACATATTCTAACTGATCATGGTTCAATGCGGCATATTCGGAAAGCTGAAAGCCTTAGTACACACGAAAGGCTATAGACGTGGCGAGCACAAAGTAGACAATGGCCAGCTAAATTCGAAGAAGCATAGGTACTTGCTGGAGGTTCAGCGAGATCACGCATCTATGATGGATCGCTCCTTTATAAAGGCGATTACCATATTCGGAGTAGTTCTCTTTACTAACGCCGTCTCCGCTGGCTGGAACCTTGCCGAAGTTTTAGAAAAACCGACGTAGATCAAAAGTCTTTCTAAAGATCTCCTCGCAGAACTCAAGTGCGAGGTACAACAGCGACTTGACTGAGCGTGAGTTACCTCGCTCGTGCTGGCCCCTGTGTACTCTGGGTCCAGAGAACCCACCACATACTGTATATACTCGGCATTGGTATGCATCGATGTCCAGTCACATCTACCACGTGCCCTCGCAACTCCCTCGCGCTGCTTCGAGCTTGCATTTGCTGTATCTCAACGCTTGACAGCGGGTTCTGAGCCGCTCTCCACGTCCTGATAGCAATAGTCATTGAGGGGAACAAGGTCAAATCACGCAGGGCGCATGGCAAGTTGTATCGAGAATGCCAGCACTGCAGAAAGCGGAGGATTAAGGTAGGTTGAACCGGTGACGGGAGGTGCTTCCTACACCTTAGCCTCCATATGCGTGGATAAGCGGTTTTATGGCCGTACAGTCTCGAAGCGAGTGCCCGTCTTCGTTGGTCTTGAACGATATGTAGTCGATCCAGGAGCAATATTTGTCTCCGTTGGTCAATCGCTCGGTAGACCAAGGTGTGCACCCGTTTGAGTGGACGACGAGACTTCCACAGTGTTCCCGAGCTTGCGGCTAGAGCAACCTTCGATCGCGAATCCGGATCGGAAGTCTTGTGTTACAAACCGAATGGACAGGCCCGCAATCATGACAGTCCGTCTTCTGCATGATCGTCAAACGGCCAATGCTGAAGGACCATCCTCCTCTCCTCCTCCGTCTCGCCTTCGAGTACCTCATCCTTGACTCTTATATTCTCGGCCACAGCGTGGTCAAACATGTCGAGTGGAACCCAACCATCAGTGCTAATCCCGATCCTATTTCGAAGCATCTCCAGTTTCTCGTCTATATTGTCCTGAGCGGCACTGACGTGGAGGCATTCGGCGATTTCTGCTTCGGAAAGCGATATGGGACATGGCGCCGTCCTCCCTGTAGCTTCTGACGTAAGCATGTTCCATTCGGCGGTCGCTTCGATAAGTGCTGCTTGGAGTGGGACGTTATTTCCGTGCCATGGTGCACTGGCATTGAAACAAAGACGCTGTTTCAAGGCGGTGGATGGGAGCCTCAAAGCTTTGTAGTGATCGTTGTTGAACTTGAGAGCCCCAGCAAAGTAATAAAAGTGGAGGTGGCGTCGACGATAGCGTTCAATCTCCTTTTGCCGCTCCGGTTCCGGTAAAATCGAGAGGTTTTCATTTACGGTGGGCTTCTTCAATCGTGTCGAGTCTTCGTCTCCGAAGTTCGCGAAACAATCTGGTACACCAGCCTGAAGGAACAGAGGAACTGCGGAGCAGTGTTGCCAATCAATAAGACTGGAGACCTGAAGATCTTCATCCACGAATATATTTCGAGGGTTGACGTCGGGGTGTCGAATGGTTGGCTTGAGAAGATATTGATACTCTAGAGCGGCAGGTACGAGATATGGGGTGATCTGCAAATATCTTTCAAGCGAGGCAATGTGTTCTACTGGGTCAGCTTTCTGGTAATTGGTGAATTCTCGGTATTCTCATGCAGGAAACCTTGAGTAGCCATAGGTTTTGAGCCAGGCCAATTCCTTTTCGGCTCCACGTCGAAGGAATTGCTCCGCCGTATGAACTGAATTTGATCAGTAGGTACGCATGGCTGGAAGGATAGACTAACATGGTCCGTTAAGCGTTTGCATTCGGTCTCGTCGGTCATGCCACCACCGCTGCTCGACCGACGGCCCGACGCAGAAATCAGTCCCGGGAATGTCTTCACTTTGGGTCGAAGGGTTCAGGTCCCTCTTGTAGAAGATACTTCCTGATGCTGGGAGTTGGATCGAAAAAAGAGCTCGTTCAATCTGCGAGAGTCGCCCGATGAGTTTAGCTCTATCCACGTCTGGAAGCGAGAACCATCGGTCTCCGAGTTCTGTCCCGCAAGCTTTCTCCATGATGATGTATTCGGCCCCAACGGGGTTCTCCTGTATCGTGGAGTAATCCAGCACAGTTGGGACCGGGACGCCGTGAAGCTTGACTAGCCCCAAAGTCGCAACCTCGCTGGCGACGGTGAGCCGGCTGGGGGACGCCACAGGATAAGGAAGTCTAGCGATGACCTCCTCACCGTTCGACATAGTGATCAGGAATGTCCGGTTGAAACCGCCTTCAGCGAGCTTCTTGAAGGCAGCAACATCTCTGGCTGTCTTGTTGACGGCCTTGGCTGCTACCTCTTGTAATCCATGGATGTTGAAGGGCAAGGTGCGCTCTTCTAACCGGAGAGGCTCATTGTAACTTGAAGCAATGTTAGAAACTCATACGTCACCGGGGTGTAACTTACAGCCAGCGACCACTGGTGTAGTGGAAATAGTCATGAATGGCACGCACGATCCGCGAGGAGCTGGGCAAAGCGGGCTTCGTTGGATCCTGCTGGAGGTCTGCGTTGTTTGAATGGTAGCTTGGAGGGGATTGGCGCCGTTCCGCTATCTTCGCAGATCGGTGCTTGATCAAGCTTCGAACGGCGCGAAACCATACGTACATCTTCCTCCAACGCGACAACTATGCTGCCACCGACGGGTAGCGAGTTCTATGGCCATATCGCAGAGTAGACGACGTGCATACCTAGCTACAGCATCAGTCGCCATGCCCACCAGACTACAAAAAGCCAGATCGCGAATATTGATGGAGAAGAAACTGCCTTCCATTCGCCTAGCCTAGATTGAGGACCTTGCCGGCGACCTTGGGAGGTGGTGAGGACTATCCCTGGTAGCGTGTGAACGCAGTTGACGTGAAGCCCGCGTTCGATCATATGATTTTTAAACGTTTGAGATTTGGGTGCAGTGTTTTTTCCCCTCGCCCGGTTTCAAGACATTTCGCCACTATGTTCCTCAAGGCATAACGAAATCAATTACGTCTCACAATGTTGTCAGTATGGCTGAAGGTTCTCTTTGTTTTAGTCCTTACTGCTGGGACTAAAAGAATATTTATTGCTATCTTTGAGAGTGGCGGGAGATGGTATTTTCGGGCTTTCCACCACTTGATCTGATTGAACCTCTCCTCCACAGTGTGAGTGGAAACGGCCGCTAATACCACATAGATTTGCTGCCTAACAGACCCGTAAAGACTGTTAGAGGCACACCTCTAAGGTCCTCATAACATCTTATATGCGGTCAATTCAATCACTCATCCTTATCAAAGTCGTCAAATGGGAAGTTATTTCTAACATCATCTTTCTCCGTAGGATCTGCAGCATTAATCGTTTGCTCTTTGATATTTTGCGCTAGTTCTCTGGCAGCCGTAAACTCTTTATTGGGAACCCAGCCATACACGTCTACTCCGATAGTTTCCCTCATCTGGTCCATAATAGTGTCCATTTCTTGCTGCTGGCGATACATATCCATGATAGAGCTGATGGATTCACTAGAGTAGTGAATTGGAGGACTTTCACAACTAGTGGCACCAGATGAAACAATGTCCTGCCAATACTGGATTGCATTAACTAGTTCTGCTTCAAGAGTGATCGAGTCGCCCTCCCAGGGTGCCCCCGCCTGTTTGTAGAGGCGTTGGTGCACAATAACTCCATTATTGAAGATGGCATCATAGTGCTCATCATTATATCGCAGCGTCAAGGCAGCATAGAGGAAATGAGTTAGTCGCTTGATATGTTGATTTTTCACAGATATCTGCTCTTCCGGACTTAGCCTGTCAAAATCTGGCGGAAGATCACGAGCCGGCGGGGCCATACGCTCCGACTGAGGGTCTCCGTAATTGTGGAAATGCTTTGGTATACCAGCGGCAAGACAGAAGGGGACAACAGTCGCATGCTGCCAGTCAATCAATCCGACAATGTCCAAAGACTCCGAGAGGAGGATATTATTTGGTTGAAGGTCCGGGTGGCGGAGGACAGGTCTACTAAGGTCGCTCTCTGGAGGATAACCCAAATATTTCACTAGCTCCAGATATTTATTAAGTGCGTCGATATGAGGCTGTGGCGCCATTTTCTTAAACCCGTGCACTTCACGGTAAAGGCGTTCGTAGTGTAGGCGCGGCTTTGCGAATTTCTTCCTCCACCGGACTTCTCGCTCTCCGATAGCAACGAAAGGGCCATTCGAGTTGTGCCCTAACAGATTAGATGGTGATTTTGACAGCGGCAGATGACTTACATGGTCCACGGTCACACTCAAGCGAACTCCTTCCTCCATGCCACCAGCTGTAATGAGCCATTGGACCAATGCAGAACTCACGCCCTTGGACGTGGAGAGGCGCGGACTTCGACAACTCATGCTCATTCAGATCATTCGGGAAATAAATGCTCCCACTCGCCGGAAAGCGGAATGAGAAGAGCTTCTGTTCTAGCTGTACGATCTGCTCGATCACTTTATGTCTTTGTTTGAAATCCAGTGTGAACCAAATGTCTCCCAGTGTATTTCCACGTAGTTTCTCCATAATGATGTATTCCGCACCCACAGCATTGGAAGTGCTCGAAGACCATCCATACACTCTTGGAACGGGTGTTTGATTCAATCGTAGGTATTCCAACGTAGCTACTTCGCTTGCGACGGTATAGTGCCGTGGAACTGTCGAAGGATACGGAAGTCGTGCTAGCACTTGCGTTCCATCACTACAAGTTGCCTGGAAGATTCGATTGAAGCCACCCTCGGCGATTTTTACAAGTGAGGTAACGTCTGCAGGTCCGACGGAGGATGTGATCGCACGGCAGAGAGCCGGGATATTGAATTTCATGCATCTTTCGCTTTTCCGAAGAGGTTCGTTGCATCTATAGCAATTAGCAGATGGCTTAGACCTCGTATAGCCAGGCGATACCAGACTCATGGCCAGACGGAGTAGCTTACATCCATCTGCCGAAAGTATACTCGAACATGTCATCCGCCTCTCCCTCCAACAACGGAGATGTATTTGTTGATGACATTACGCGTCCAAGTGCTCGCTTCATGCCCGCGACAACCAAACGCGATCGAGGAGGGTCGGACAATCTCATGGTCACTACCTAGTTGGACGCAGGCTCGCCTGAATAGCATCGCCCAAGATGCGCACGAGCGTGAGGCACAGCTGTTTAAAAACCCACCGTAGCTAGGTAAGTTGTTTCGCCGGCTAGAGGCTCCGTGCACGATCTGTTTGCATTCTCTGATTACCAGTCTGTTTGTTTTGTGGGCCTTACTTGCTTGTGGTATTGGATCTTCTAATATAGATCCCCACCTCGTAAAGCTGGTGGTAGAGCTTATCTCTTTCCCAGAGCTCGCGCCCAACATCAGTCTGCAAGAGTTCGAGCATAATAAGGACATGCTTGGGCATCGTGCGAACTGCCGATAGGCTCGCTCTCGAGATCGAGCCATTGTGTTATTCTATCCATCGTTGCTATTCATCTTGCTGGAGAGTTTTACAGATTGGGTTACGGCACTCCTGGAACCTTCTTCAATTGGTCGGATATATAACACTGGATTAGAAAGACAGAGCGTGACTACAGCACGCGGAAAATAGAGAAAAGAATGAGAGTAAATAATACTAAATTGGGAAAATTTAATTAGCAGAAAATCTTACGCTTCGTGGAAGAGGGCGGCAAGCGGATACAACATGTCTTAATACAAATTTCAATTGGCAACTGATTTAGATTGTAAATTCTTTTTTTTAAAAAAAAGAAGTACTAGACTATAAAAAGCTGCTGTATTTAAGAATTGATTTTTTTTTTCTGCTAAATAGACTATTTAATAAAACATTTGGCAGAGCACCTAGCCTGCTGGTGTCGTGACAAGGGGGCGTCATTGGGCACTTCTCTTTAGCGACTCTAACAGATGCACATGCGTTGGCAAAACTAGGTAGGATGTATGAGATTGTGATGGATTCTTTTGGGGATTTATCCAGCTAATTTTGCCGAGTGAAGACTGCACTGAACGGTGTAACCGCGTACGGAGTATATAAACAGGTGCGCCCGCGCGTAAACGCTTCTACAAAGTTGGAAAATCATTTTCAGTTGGTCTGTCAAATGGGAGGCACACGGCCAAGTACCTATTGATGCCTGAGATTTATCAAACCACGTCATTGCTGGATCAAAAGGACTGCATTTGGCTAAAGAGCCGGAAAAGCGGATGGCTTAATGCTCTTTCGCCATTATAACCAGAGCCTCTACACAGGCCCAGGAAAGGCTTTAAAGAAATAACCGCAAACAAAAATTTCCTTTATCTAAACATCGTTTGAACTACGAGTAGGTTAAGGTGCCAGCGCCAAGAATGGGCGGCGCCTGATCGAGATGATGAAGGGCATCGCGCGAGCATCGTGCGGTCGGTCTGGGAACTGCCTGGTGCCTGGCTCGGTGGAGGTGGACGAATCGACGAAGCGTAGGAGGAGCGGACGGTGCGGCATACCTGCTTGAATGTGACGGTGGCAAGGGACGCCGAATGAGCGAATAGCAAGAATACTCACGACGCCAACGCTACAGGCGGCGCAGCGGCGAAATGAGATAACCGAACGTATGCGACGGAGTTACCTTTGGCGTCCCTTTTCTATCGGGTAGGGTACTGTTTTCTGCTACTGCTCCTCTTAAAAGACAGGCTAAATTTTGGGACCTCGGTGTGCCCAGCCAAACCGAACTACGAGTCAAAGAGGTCTTCCATCAACCATGGGTCAAAGATGAGCTCTCCTGCAGTTTGCCTTTCTTCCGGAACCCAGGAGAGCATCTTCCGTATAAACTGCAAGAATCCCTCTTTATCTTCACTATGAAGTCTTTGTTCGAGCCGTTCCATGTCAATATCGGGGATAGGAGCGAGGTGTCTCCACTTGCCTGAAAACGAACACATCATCAGCTACAAAAGCTAGCATCATTTCAGAAACTCTTGCCAGGTCCACATACCATTCTCATCCCAGTACCGAAGGCTGTTCTCGGTGCGACTAAGGAATTCGGGGGGTGGAGCACCAAGGAACGCGATCATTTCCGCAAGGTGATATCCATCGTCATACTTCCCATCCGGGCTTCTCCCTTTAAAAAGGTGGTCATGTTCGAAGAGACCCCAGACCTATTCGTCTAAGCCCGCTGCATAGCAAAGCAGAGTATAGATAGCTAAGAGAACGACTTACCACCATAGCAACGTTCCAAATATCAATTGGATAGCTCCATTTCATGCCCAGAATAACTTCGGGAGCCCTGTACACGTCGGGCATGATGTCGTCTCGATGATCTTCCCCACCGAATCGAGCTTCACCGAAATCACAGAGAACTGGAGGTCCAAAAGAAAGGGGTAGTAGCCGCGATAGGTAGATGGTGCGGCAATCGAGAGGTTTCCGGGGAATTGGGTTATCGATTTCGTCTTTCTCGTACTTGGAAAAAATCGTCTCGTCATTGATGCCCATGAGTAAGTTGCTCGGCTGCAAATCTAAAGATCGGTCAACCGGCAGCCCAGCTATCAAAAGATGTTGAACGCACCAGTATGTATGACATGCGCATCCTTGTGAAGGAAGTCCAAAGCAGCCAAAAGTTGGCGGATCGAGATTCGTAACACTTCTTTGCTAAAGACTTTGCCCCGAGCTCGCATTTGTAGATCGTGTAGGCTCATTCCCAGCGCCTGATGTACCAAACAAACGTGTTGCCCGTGCGGTCCAGAAATCTCAAACGAGTCGAGAAGCATTCGGATGCATCTTCGACCGGAGTGATTTGACTGGATTTGGTTGATATGCTTGTAAATCGGAAGCTCTCGATGAACCTTTGAACTATTCACGTACACTTTTAGGGCAACGTATCGGCGGTCCCTATGAATTTAGATCAGCCTAGAGAATCGCATAACTTGAGTTCTTCATACCAAAGATCGCGACATAGCCAGACGGTTGAGCTTGAGCCGTAGCCTAGCTTACCCACGGCCTGGTATCTTTCATTGAAGACTTCTCCAATGAGAACTGGATAGTACCTCTGCGCCTTGTAATTCGGGATCGATTCTTCTTCCACTAGAACTGAGGACCCTATCACCTCAAACCCTGAACTGGGTAATCGCAAAGGTTCTGGAGAAGGCTGGTGTGAGGAAGCCATTCTGCTTGGTGATGATCGTCGCAAAAGACGGCGTAATGGAGTTGCAGAGAGATGAGCGGACAGATTGCGGAGCTGCAGGAGACTGAGACAAGACGGATAAAGCTGGGCCATCATAAGAGCATCCTCGAACTGACGCAAGCGAAATGAAAGAGAGAATGAGAGAATGAGAGAAAGCGCGCGCTTCAGAAAGCCTGGTGCAAATATATTCCGCTCAGAGCCATCGATCTTCAATGCTCTCTTCCTGGAGAGATAGGACTAATTATGGCGAGGTATTCTTTCCACCTAACTAAATCCAACGCATCGTGGCTGATAATATACGGATTTCTATTTCCAGATCTCAGACCGAAGAATTTACCGCGCGCGAAGACAAATTGCTGGTGTGGAATGAGTTGACGGGATGTGCTGGTCCTAGGTATACGAGATCGTCACGCGACCGAGATTTAAGAATATAGACTACTCCCTTAGCGCCTCTACACGTCTTCCGAATATGATTCGCGCTGGTAGTAAGGTTGGCCGCGCTGCAGCCACAAGCGGTAAGCCTTGCTAGAACAACGCGACTTCGACTACTTCAGTGGTAATTGGACGCCTTTTCCGTATCTCCTGGTGTTTTAGATGTCCTCAGTCCCAGAAGGGGAAGTGACAGCTTCCGGCGGCTATCTCTATTTGCGACAGAGAGCATGGCTCACGAAGTATAAGGGGCATCACTTCCTCATTCCCTTTAGTTCCATCAACACTTCCCTCTCATCAATTCACAATCGATCGATCAATCCAAGAAACGCTTGTAACGCAGTGGCTACGCACCTTTGGACGTTGCTGATTACGTTGCGTGCAGACACGAGTTCTCTCACTACTCGTGCTTTCTCTACTAGCATTAAAGCGGCAGTCAAATGGATTGGTACTGTTGCTCTGGACGACATCGTTAAATACAATGGGAATACTGGTGAGAAATTTAAGGATGCTGTTATGGGCATGGCCCAGACACTGGAAAAGGTAGTCGGCGAATGTGTCTAGTGCAGCCAGCGGCTGAACGAGCTCCTTTCATTTCAGCCGGTGCAAGCGGTGTCGAGGCTGCACAAATTTCAGCTTCGGAGGAGAGCATGTATCAGTTGCAAGGCGAAGCGAGTTGACGATATAGTGCGAGTGCAATACAATGCAAGTACGATAGGGAACGAACTGTAAGGTATGCACAGTGGACTGGGTACCCAAAGAGCGATAATTATGGTTCAAACTCGGATATTGCGAATAGCCACGACAAGGAGGGAGTCGGAGACAGTCGTTCGGGAGGAGCTCAGGCTCAAGCTGGCAGCAGTAGAGAAGAGGGTTGGAAAGAGGGAGCGGTCAATAGCAAAAATACCTCAAGCATCACGGATCAGGTAGAAGTGAGACACGATAAGATAGGGCGGTAGGAATAGCAGGTAGAGAAAGTTTTCGAAGGGGAGAGGAGAAGGAAAGGAAAGCAAGGATATATATATAAAGTCGGACTAAAGTCAAGAGCGGGTAGGTAGGCGTAGCAGCTTAGCGACCATACTGGAAAAGGCAACAATAGTTTTCTATTGTAGATATGCCGTCTGCTTTTTTACCATAGTGATCCTTGGCAGAAGCTTGAGGGCACCTATAGCGCGCTCTCCAGCGTGACATGGACCGCCTTGGAATTGGTGTAGGCCGCGAGGCCAGCTTCGCCCAACTCTCTTCCGATTCCGCTCTGTTTCACGCCTCCAAACGGGATCCTGCCCTCGATTAGTAAACTCTCGGCTTCAATAAGCATGAGGATGGATCACCTGAAGTCGCTATCGTTACTACTGTTGATCCAGACCATGCCAGCCTCAATTTTCCGTGCCACACGATGAGCCTTGGAGAGGTCTTGGGTAAAGATGGCACTACCTAGGCCATACGTTGTGTTATTCGCACGCTGAAGGGCCTCTTCCTCGGTTTTGAATGAGCTAATAACTACAAACGGTCCAAATACCTCTTCTCTGAAAATTCTCATGTCGTCTTTGACGTTTGTAAAGATTGTCGGGGCTATGAAGAAGCCCTTGCCGTCAACATCTTTGTAGGGTTCCCCTCCTGCAGTCAATGTGGCTCCTTCGGACTTTCCAGACTCGATATACGAGAGAACACGCTCGTACTGAGCTTTGGTGACCTGTGGACCCTGAAATGTATCGTCTTTGAAGGGATCTCCCACTTTGCTCGTGGAAGCCACGTGCTCTCTAAATGCGGAGATGAACTTTTCGTAGATGCCGTCCTGGACCAGGATTCGAGAGGTTGCCGTGCAGATCTGGCCCATGTTGGACATGATTCCGATATGCGACCATTTGACAGCCTGTTCAAGATTCGCATCATCAAAAACGAGCAAAGGGGACTTTCCGCCAGTCTCCAGGGTAATGTTCTTCATGTTTACCGCTGCCATCTTCATAATCTCCCGCCCCGTCGCAGTACTCCCGGTAAAGGCAATCTTATCGATATCCAGGTGTGAAGCGATGGCGACACCAGCCTTCTTACCATGACCGTTCAGAATGTTGATCACTCCCGGTGGAAACCCTGCTTCTTTCACGAGGTTGGCAAAGTATAAAATGGACAAAGGTGTCTGCTCAGCAGCTTTGATGACGACGGTGTTGCCACATGCGAGAGCCGGACCGAGCTTCCATGCCGTCATGGCCATTGGGTAGTTCCATGGTATTATCTGCCCACATACGCCGATGGGCTCGCGTATAGTATACGCAAGCTTCGCTGGAGTCGTGTCAATGACTTGTCCATGGATCTTGTCAGCAAAGCCAGCATAGTATTTCAGCGTCCCTGCCACCTCAGCCATGTCTTCATTGAGAGCGACTGAATAAGGTTTGCCATTGTCCCAAGTCTCGATAGTAGCCAGTGTCTCCTGGTGCTTCTCCACGAGTGCAGACAGCTTGTACATAAGGTCGCCGCGCTCCGTAGTTGCAATATCTCTCCACGCTGGATTCTTAAATGCTTTTCTGGCCGCGGCGACCGCTGCATCCACGTCTTGTGCGTCGGCGGCATAAACCGACGTGATTTCCGTTTCATTACTAGCTCCTTGTTAGAGGAAACTACCTAGGCTCTTGGCAGGCGCTGCTGCAGTATCCGTGACTTATCACGGACCTTGCCTGCACAAGAGGCATCGGACGACCACGTACGTAGGATTGATGGTTGTGATCTTTTCTCCTGATGAGGACTTTACCCACTCATTGTTGATGAAGAGGCCAATGGGCTGTGAGTATTTAACGCCATTAGGGGCCGTCAGTTGGACTGCGAGATCTGACATGTTGGGTGCAGTAGTGTTCAAAGTCCTGAGGAACTGTCTCCGTAGATTGTAATAGGTCAGAGAGCTTGGAGCACAACAAGCAATAGGACGCCCGCAGAGGTGGAATATGTGCATATATATAACCTACCTACGAGAGATGTTTACTTTTTCTAGAAGCCTGAGTCTCGGTTCAAGAGGCATCATCGAAAGAATATCATGTACTTACCCCGCCGCACCGCCCCAGCGAGATGTGACAATGCTTCGCGCGGTTGGAACGATAAGATTCAGTGCGGATCTGGCTACCCGATGAGGCTAGCCGCCACCAGTTCTTTAGGTAAGCTCAACCAGCGCGGGCAGAATTGAGAATTCCTGAAAGGGCGTTTTGCAAGTTTCGTACGTCGGATGACCAGCCGCGTCACTCTCCAAATATACCCATCTGCTTTGATCAATGAATGCTGCTGAAGATCGGTGGCGTATTGTGAACAGCGACGAGCTTCTGTGGCACAGATGTTTGGACATGAAAATCAATTCAGTCCTCTGTCAGAGCAGGAAATTTTGGAAGCAGAATCGCAACCGGATGCCGCCATCAACCAAGTTGCGGCTGTCGAATACTGGAGTGCTCAGACGGCGGACGTCAATGGCATGCTCGGTGGCTATCCACAAGTATCACGGATAGACCTCCAGGCCTCCGCTAATTTCCTCGCAAAGCTACGTACGCACTCACAGGACTACCCCAGAAGCAAGAAGTTCAGTAGAGTTGTGGACTGCGGAGCTGGAATCGGACGAGTCACGCTGGGCTTTCTGACCAAGGTGGCAGAGGTCATTGACATTGTAGAACCAGTTGGGAAGTTCACCAATGAAATCAAGGAAGGAGACTCGTTCGGCAAAGTGCGCGAGCAGGGCCAGCTTGGGGACGTATATACGCAAGGGCTGGAGGAATGGGCGCCTAGTCATAACTATGACCTGATCTGGCACCAGTGGTGTCTCAGTCAATTGACGGATGTTCAAGTCGTCGGTTGTCTTCAGCGCATGCGACCTTTTCTCAATGTGAACGGGTGGATTGTCGTCAAAGAAAACATCAGCACTCGATCGCTGGGAAGAGACGTTTTTGATGAAACCGACAATTCCGTCATCCGGACAGATGACAAATTACGGGAATTGTTCAAGCAGGCTGGTTTGAGAATAGTCGCGACAGAGCTTCAACGAGGATTTCCGAGGACGTTGTATACGGTACGAATGTACGCTCTTCAGCCAGAGATGGCGCCGGACCATGTATCAGTGACACAGTGACACAGCGACAATTTGTGTATATACCTTCTAATAGATTAGTTCAGCACACGGATGATCATAGAATCTTGTTGAGGATTCCTGCATGAATTAGGTGGGTAATTACTTACCTTAGGTACCTAGGCTAGGGTATCAAGAGTGAGATCTTTGCGTGGTCACGGCAACCTCTATGTAGATTAATCTAATCTAATCTAGCTGCCGAGCCTCCGAAGCTCGGACCCTGTTTTCTGTTGCCAAACCTTAACTCACGCGTTTCTACTTGACGCTTCACCTTCGCGATCTTTTTTCCTTTCTTTCTTTGCTTTCCCTTCTCGATTTATAGAGTATACTATCTCGCACAATGGCGCCAAAATCAAAGGCTTCGACCAGGACTCGGCACGCGAAGCCTATTCCAAAGGCCACAGCTGCCTCGACGCGTCCTAAGCGCACTTCCGCAGCTGTAGCAGACAAGGAACCGGAGCCGAAGAAAGCGAGAACTGGTAATGAACTCCTAACTAGATTTACCCCAAACGATGCGCTTTCTAATGCGCAGCCTCAGGACGTAATACCGTCATCTCTAAGCAGGCAAAGAGTGCCAATCCTGCAAATATTTCCAAGCGACGCGGTCGTCCGCCCAAAACAACTGGAAATGACGAAGACAGAACCGTAACTAAGAGTGCCCTACCAAAGAAGCGTGGCCGACCTTCCAAATCATCCGAGCCAGCCACTACGTCCTCCAAGTCTGCCACTACGCCCCCTAAGTCAGCTGCGAAACCCACTGGCAAGCCCTCGAAGGCTCGGACAACTACGGAATCAGGGCCGGATTCGAAGGGACATGGCCATACGGCACCTTCACGTGGTCGAGGCCGGCCAAGCACCAAGAAGACGAGTGAGGCTACCGTGGGAGCTGAGAAAGCTAAAACTGGAGGCAAGAAACGATCCGCTGCAATGAAGGACATGGATGAAGCGGAGGCCGACGGCCAAGCTGAGACTGCAGAGCCTGCACCAAAGCGCCAGCGTGGTCGGCCCTCTCACAAACCTTCCATTGACGCCGACAAGGACGACAAAGCCGCGACCAAGGGCCCGTCTTACTGGCTTATGAAAGCTGAACCCGAGTCTCGGCTTGAAAAGGGCGTCGATGTCAAGTTCTCTATCGACGATCTCCAAGCCGCGAAAGAGCCCGAACCCTGGAACGGTAAGCCCATACTGGAAATCTTCGTATTGAGATGATTGGCTAACGGCCTTGTGCTCTTAGGTGTTCGCAATCACGTCGCCAAAAACAACATGAAGTCTATGAAGAAAGGGGAGCAGGCATTCTTCTACCATTCGAACTGTAAGACGCCTGGAATTGTGGGCATTATGGAAATTGTCGAGGAAGCTTCCCCAGACGAGAGTGCATTTGACGAGAAGGATCCCTACTACGACCCCAAAGCTAAGCGCGACAATCCAAATGGATGGGTGGTCGTTCGTGTAGAATTCCGACAGAAGTTTGACCATCCTATAACCCTCGATCAGCTCAAGAAATTGGCCAAGGATAACAAAGAACTCGAGGATATGCAGTTGCTCAAGCAATCGCGGCTCAGCGTCAGCAAAGTTTCTCCAGCAGAGTGGAATTTCGTCCTTGAGCGAGCTGAAATTGAAGATGCTGTACCCGCTGATCCGGACCATGGACCAAAGCCGACCGAGGACCAGGCGGGGATTAATGGTGAAAAAACCAATCTTGCATCGTCAAAGCTTGCACCGCCCGGCAAGAAAACAAAGAGTGGAGGAGGTCGAGCAACATCCGTTCCTGCTCCCATCAAAGGCAATCTTACTCCCCAAAAGAAGGCAAGTTCCCGTCCCCATTCTCGCGCTCGATCTGTGCCTCCGAGTGGTCCCACAGCTGAGAGCGGCCCCGCTGGTCCGCAAAAAGACACGCCGATCTCCCAGGCTATGGCGCGCGTCACTGAAGAAATGGAGGAATAGCAATCTTAGTATGGTAGATGAGGTCATGACTCAAGGTGGGATGGTTTATGGTTTGCAATCGGAGCTCTTTAATATGCATGCCCATGACATGCATTTCTCAACTGCTTCTTCATCTTCATGCACATAGCCTGGAACGTGTCTTCGACCAGGCTGCTCGGCGCGCTTTGGCTACTCATGAATTGCTCCATGGCGATACCTTGTTATTATTTGAAGTGCTTGCCCGAACGTGCACCCATCGCTTCTGTGGCGCAATCAGTGCACTGATACGTAATGGAGGACACAGGCACAAAGGGTTGGCTAGCTAGGTAGTAACTGACGAACCAATTACATTGATCTTCATTGTGCAAGACTTCCTGACGAGTTTGCTGACCGTTTCCCTGCTAGAGGTACCAGCCACTCTGGCCTCCGGTGCTCTACTGAGTGACCTCTTCTGTGCTTTTCAAGAACGAAATGCCTTCATTGCTACGGAGGACTTACACTAGTATGCTCGACCTAATTTTTTAGTTGCAGATAGCACATCGAACGATCTTCACATGGATGGGCTGGTTGGCGTGCAAGCTACTAACCCAGAATGGTGGTGGCTGCGAGCATGGCTAAACACGACAGCCACAATGACGCTGGAATCTACTGTATACATGTAACAATTTCATCGTCCAATGCTATTTTTCTGTCTTATAAAGGGTTTGTCGTGCCTCAGTCCGTTCCTGACCTTTTCCTCCCCGACTTAACGCAAAAGCGATAGAACCGCGTCCGAGGGAAAATCCAGAAGAACATCTATCCTCAAGAAAAGAAAACCTAAATCATCCCTAGCCATGCCGCCTATCGGAAGCCGGGTAGTCAAGCTTGTTAGTTCCGGCATCGGCCTTGGGACTGAAGCGTATGCTGCTCATAAGCAGAGGTCGCGGTCACCCGCGGGACGAGCCAGTCCTGGTAGAGATTCTGATGTCGCCCAGTCACAAGGTCCGCCACCAGGATACGTCGATGTCTCGTCCGAAGAAGCCGATCGTCTTATCGCTAGTGGCCAAGCAGTTCCGACAGATCGCAACAAACTGGCCCCTCCTGACGAAGAACATCCGGTATATCGAAGACATTCTGAAGATGACGATGACGCTAGCTTTATCGACAATGATGAGCATGAGTGGGAACTCGATGACACTGCGAACGAGCTGAACACGCAGGATACCCCTCCAGCCTATGGAGATACCGAGAACACGCACCAGGTTGACGTGGATAGTCTTGTGAGGGGATTCATAGCCGAGCATCCGCAGAGGCACACGACAGGTAAACTTCCATGCCCGGTCATCATCCCACAGCGGCGACCAGGAACCAAGTCCAGAGGCTTTGTGAGAGCCTATGCGCCAGTGTTGGATGACTGTGGTATTGATGAAAAGACATTCATGGATTTCAATAAAACCTTTCACAAGAGTAGCCAGGTGAGTTGGTTTGGAAAGCATTGGCACGCATTTCGCATTTCTTACCAAAATGAAAACTCCCAGGCATCGCCTTGGTTTGGCGTCATGTTCGTGGCTGGCCATTTAGTTGGCTATATCCCTTCCGCGACTGCCATGGCTATTTCTATACCCACACAGTTTATTGCTGGCACTGCCATCGAGCTGCAGCGGCGTCAACGTACGAACACCTTTCTTGACCAAATGAACGAAAAACTTTTCAAGCCCCATGGACTCTATGCCCTGATCATGTGCTACAACAATCAGCAGCAAAAACCGGGCGTAACGCACGGCTTCGTTGACATCAACCAGCAAACCACAAATCTCATTGCGCAATATGACCATCCAGAAAATGCCAGTACAATGACAAAAATGAGGAACCGGATGAGAAATCAATCCGGAATGACTTATGGTGAAGAGCAGATGTCTGAGGCGGCGCCGTTGATCTATCCGGACTTGGATGATGCTGCGGATGACGTGGAGAAGCAGACCAGCACCAAAGAGGTTTTGAAGAGTAGACAGAAATTCCTGGGCGACTACTATGATAGGAGAGCTCAAGCCCAATACGTGAGTACTTACCACCTGCGATATCTCAACCCCAACTTGGCCTTTCTGAGTATGATTCACAGGCGTACGAAAACCCTAATTCATCCTTGGCTGTCCAAGAGCAGCCCAAGTTCGCTTCGCGCTTCGCCGATCCCAATCATCCGGTCAACAACGGCTCGCTCGTTTCTCTCATCACCGGCGGGAAAGTGAATCCGAGAGCCCGCCGTGAGCAGCGCAGACAAGAGTTCAGAAAGCGTACCGGAAGGAGTCCACAGAGACGAGGCCTTCTTGGATCAGTGAGGAGGAGACTGAGGCCGGGAGCACTTTATCTGATGATCACGAATCTGCCGAGCGAAGACGAGTTGGAGATGGCAAGACAAATGCTCGCGGCCGAAAAGGCGGAGAAGGAGGGCCAGTAGGAGCCATGGATGTAGATACATATCCATATCTTGTCCGAGTGTTGTTGTGCGTCTAATTATCCTAAGGCCGCAAGGATTCTCGTACTCGAATTTAACGAGTGTTCTGACACATGATATTTTTTTTTTTTTCTTTCGCAGTAAGAATGAGCCTCAGACCGATTCTGATCCCGTTGTGACATGTGCAGCCCGCACCTAATTCAGGTTGGATTTTGATGGCTTTCCGACTCCGACAATGACGCAGATTGGGAGCGTTGATGGGACCGTCCAATGGACCCTGCAAATCTGACCGCATTCCACCCTCCACCTGGGCATTTCCAATTCCCGCCCTGTCCTCCTGCCAACCAGGTCCTAATTAGGTACTTTTTTGCTCAATCCTCTCCTCTCCCTCCTCAGACGCAGGGGATTGAGAGTCCATCCCCTACAACCATGGAAGCTCTCAGTTCCGCTGTTCAACCTCTGGTCCAACCAGTAACCCACAACCTCCCCGATCCTGTCCGCAACTTCTTTGTTTCACTCCTCGGCGCAAAATGTTACCACGTCCTCCTGTACGACGTCAATCTGGCCGATTCCGAATGCTTGAAGCTCGGCGTCTCCAAGGCGCTTGGTCTGGGCATTATTGGCGCCTCCGCCGTCGTCAAGATCCCGCAGTTGGTCAAGATTCTGAATGCGCAGAGCGGAGAGGGAATTAGCTTCTTGAGCTATTTGTTGGAGACGCTGAGCTATACCATTACATTGGCATACAACGTGCGCCAAGGCTTTCCGTTCAGCACTTATGGTGAGACGGCTTTGATTGCGCTGCAGAACGTGGCCATCAGTCTGCTCGTCTTGCATTATGCCGGAAAGGACGCCGTGGCCGCCGGCTTTGTCGCGGGCGTGACGACGATAGCATATTCATTGACGACCGATGGCATAGTGGACCTGACCCTCTTGAGCTATTTGCAGGCAGGCGCGGGAGTCTTGGGCGTGGCCAGCAAAGTGCCGCAGGTTTGGACCATTTGGCAAGAGGGCGGGACCGGCCAATTGAGCGCCTTTGCGGTGAGTCGCTTGTGAACAGCACCTCATTGAGAGACCAGACCACTAATTAGAAGCGGTACCGAAGGTCTTCAACTATCTCTTCGGGTCGCTATCCAGGATCTTTACCACCTTACAAGAGGTGAACGATAAGCTCATTCTGTACGGCTTCGTAGCAGGTTTTGCGCTCAATGCAGTCCTAGCTGGGCAAATGCTCTATTATTGGAATAGTCCTACCAGCAAGAAGTCGCCAGGCACGAAGCTACAAGATTCGGGCAAGGGGGCAATAGGTATGAACTCGGCGAGCTCAAAGGGAAGCTCAACAGGCAAAGCGAGCAACGTGCCCACTACAAGGCGAAGGGGTTGAAAGTTCCCCCCCCCCCCGGGGATTCTTGGTTGAAGTCATAATTTTCATAAAAAGCGAATGAAATTGAAATTCAAATTGATCAAATGCTGTCTCCAGATTCCGAACCGCGTACGGAGTAATTGGGGTATCATAAAGAACAGATGCGCTTTTGCAGGATGCGGCATCACCGCCGCTGCATCTGGGGTGCTGCAGCATTCATCGCCGGAAGGTTGCCCGTGCCCATAAACCTGAAAATTGTATCCATGGAGAGCATCGGCTTTGCTGGCTCGGATGCCCTTCCGGTCACTCCTGGCGGCCTTTCCACACCATCCATCTTCGATTCGTCGTCGTCGTCGTCGTCGTCATCGCTATCACTTTCCCATAACTTCCTCTTGATCCCTGTCACAACGTTTTCCACCCCTTGCTCTTGCTCTTCGAAAGTAAAGTCATTCAATGTTTCCTCGTCCAGCATCTTCCGTGCCATTTCGTTCTCTGTCGGGCCAGCCCATGACCAGAGCTCCTTTAGTTCAACCGAGCTGAGTGTTGCTGCTGTTCCTTGGCTTGTCAATTCTCCTCTATCTTGTGTCAGGTCGCGCTCATCCTCAGTGGTATTGGTAACGTCCGCTTCAGACCCAATTCTGGATGCCTCCTTTCGGCCCTCAACAATCCAGTCCTCAGCGCTTGGGTCTAATTTCTTTCTCAATAGCATCTGCAGCATCGTCTCGTTCGTTCGGGCAGGAAAATGAGGGTTTGGATACACGTGTGCGGAAGATAGGAAGGCTGCATTGTTCGAGACGATTTCTTGGATTGTTTTGAGGTTCGAGGAGAGAAGCGCAAGAGAGTTCTGCAGAGATGCCCTAGACGTGGGTTCGTTAGTAGAAAAATCACCCTCTTCACAAGACCAGCCTGCGTACCATGACGGCAACGGATCCGTGGATTCGAGATTGACCTTGAGACTTTGAATACTGGTGCTAATGCGCACAAGTTGCATGCGTGCGTTATCGAGTATCTTTTCCTCGGGTGTTAAAGGCGCCATGTAGGCGCAGTGAGGATCTTGCCACTGGTATAATCCAATGCCATCAGAGGGAAAGACCCCAATGAACCCTCAGATGACAGGGATGATGATGATGATCCGACGTGATTGGTGTGACACCGTATACTAAATACCTACCTTACTCCGTAAGGTTGAGTGAGGATGGGTGAGTTGGGTGACGAGAGCGTGATTACATAACACGATCGTCTTGATCGACAGGGACGAAGATTCCGGCTCCGTAGGTACCTAAACTTCACCAGTTGTATTGTTGTTCCTCTTGCCCC
This sequence comes from Astrothelium subdiscretum, assembly GCA_021030935.1. Lineage (NCBI taxonomy): Eukaryota > Fungi > Ascomycota > Dothideomycetes > Trypetheliales > Trypetheliaceae > Astrothelium > Astrothelium subdiscretum. The sequence continues at coordinate 351,728 of JAGFMW010000025.1, forward strand.
CTGCCACCAATTCATTGTCACTGTTGCTCAGTAGCACGATCTCTGTCTCGCTTGTAAGCGCTGCCCAAACCAGCACCTGAATGACTATGAAGGGAAAGACAAGTCAAACATGGGCGCTCGTACCTGTAGTACGTTTACAGCGTCGACTAGCTACTGATCTGAGCTACTCCGTAACTTAATGATTGCTCAAGAAGGTTCTGCTCAGTAATAATAGCCCACCATCTTTCTCCCAGCCTCTGACCACGATAGAGCGCTCTCTTGCCGTGGGAAAGCGTGGTGACGGGTTCTATGTAATCCACAATGGCATGACTCATCAGTTTGACAATCTATCGAATGCCCTCTCTGAAGCTATCATCAGGTGTGGGCCTGCTCAAAAATTTAATAGGGATACGCAGGGCTGTGCATAGTGGGTCTGCCGCCTATTGACACGGTCTCTGGGTATTGATAGACGGCTTGCTATTATTGTGCTCCGTCCCCGGCTCATTTCACAATAACCTCTCACTTCATCAATGGTATGTACTCTGTACTATAGCATTCATTGCGCCTTCGTCGCCGATCTCTTATTGCACCTTCCACGCCTTCACTGCTAATTTTTTCTGGCAGCACCTCAACTTCCTTACTTTGGTCTCCTACCTTTGCTCAATCGTATCACGACTGGCTTATACCATTCCTGACATTAAGCTTCACTCTAGCCTCGATACTTCTCTCAGACGCAACGATTCTCGTCTCTTCGGCATTGAACGCTCCCAGTATCTTTCACCTCGCAGGCATGACCTCCAGCGACACGTACTTTGGGGACGCGATGGAGTACCTCACCGAAGCCGAAGAGCGCTTTCATTTTACCAAGTACCAGTATCGTCTTCGCCAACAAAGTCTCCCTGTCCATGAAGGCCCTCTCATCAGGTTGCATCGTGGATGGAACAGCCCAGAATGCACCTGGACCAGTCTCCCGCCACCTGAACCAGACTGGTTCACACGCGTTGTCTCCAAAGCCATCAAGACATACGCTGCCCAGTCTTTCGAGAATTACATCAAAGACATTCGTGTTGCGACATGCTCGACTTCGATACCCAAACACCAGCGGACTTATTCAGACATCAAGAACATGACTTTTAACTTCAAGGGGAATTTTAGCGAATTCGTGGTCCCTGCTAGCCTCAGCCGCGAGAATGTTGAAAAGCAACAGGTCGTCGTTTACCTGGGCGGGTCCTGGCAACCTCTCGAGCGCTTTTTGGACACGCTCGACCCTCCCCAGTCGGCTTTGAATGACGCCGCCCAACGACAGCTCCTCTACGAGCATTACTGGAAACGGAACACCAAAGCTTTCCCCTTGCTGGACCTCCCACGAGAGCTTCGCGACCTTGTTTACCAATTCGCCCTAGGACCATCTGTGGAGCCGGGCGCATACCCACCATTGGCGGGGAAAGAGCAGCCTAAACGATTGTTGAAGAACAAGATCCTTGACGGACCAAACCGCCACTTCCTGCTGTCCTGTAAGCAGGTCTGCCGGGAAATGCTGTACATTCTTTCTCGATACACCGTATGGGAGTTCTCAAGGTTAGTCTCAGCTAACAAGTTCTTCACCAAGAAACCCTGCCTCCGTTACAAGCTACAGCGCAGGCTCGAGAAGCAGGGTCTCTGTAGTGTGCGCCCAAGCATCAGACACGTCAGACTCTCCCTTCCTCACCAGCAATTCCTTCGCTTCTTCGGAGCCCAGCTTACAGAGGAGAACGCATACAACCTCTCACAAGCCGCAGTCTCGTTGCAGGCTCTCAGACTGGATTCCTTGGAACTTCATATTCAACACCCCTTTGTCATGCAAGAATGCGATTGGCTTCGACATGGTTGCCACAAGATTGTTGTAGGATGGATCTTGGATGCAGCCTTTCCATATGTCAAGGACCTTCCTGTTACGCTCACGGGTTGCGTGAAGGAGTCGGTGAAGGCTACATTTAACGAGAGGCTCGAAAGCGCCCGCCATATCGAAAACGCTGGATTGAACCTGAATTTGCATTCCAAGGGTCACTGCAAGGGTCTTATTATTGACAGGATCCCAACATATGGAGGTGGAACTAAAGCGATCGTAAGGCCCGTCCTGTCGGTAACAAAGCTGTAGGTTGTCTCCGTCGCTCCCTTGATAACTGCGCTAATCCTCAAAAGGCCCCCAGAATGTCATGGCTGTAAGCCCGACTGCACATGGTACACATTGGGCAGATACGATTGCCGAGGCTGAGGACGAAAGGGATGAGCTCGAGCGCCGATGCGCGGACGCAGAACCAGAATGGTACTTGCGTCAAATCGGGTATGTGACAAGGGGAGGATATTCGATGAAGCTCAACATGTTTCTCTGGGGGAGATTGCTTTGCAGCCGCGTCTGAGGCTGGTGCTTATCATGCTGTTTTTTTTGGCACACGGACATGCTGAGCTATGACACGTTACGATGAACATGGAATTTGCGGCAATCTTTTAACAGTTGAATACTACGGATTACAGATTGCGAACTGCATGCGATAGATACTGAGAATTGTTTAAGATTCATGGGTATTCCACCCATCTGAAGAATCCTTGTGACCTTGATTGTCCTCGTGGTGAGACCGTTGAGAAGCAAGAGCTTATGATACCCAAAACATCATTTGAAAGAAACCTTCCGTGAATGTTACACGTACTGTGTCTCCTATGTTAGTGATTGCTGGAACTGATCTGTCAACTGAGGGTTGTAATTAAGACTCAGGTAAGGTAAGTACCCATGCAGGCCATGATACCTTCCATACAGCGCCGCAGGCCGCTAGCGCGTTTTAAGTAACTTCCATTGGCCTCGTCTTTGGGATCTACGTAACGACAAAACCACAATTTATCAAAGACCAAGGACTTTAAAGCGCTCGACACGATCCGTCTCCTCGTTCGACTTAAATGGGTACCTCGAATACAGGCTTCACCATGTAGTCATGATCGATGGTGATGTCCTAAGATGTAGGAAGGCGCGTTGCATCATCCTTGAATGTTTGGGATGCTCTGGCGCCACCGTTCGTGATCTTCAGCGTTCTGCTCCTTAGTCCCTCTCACCTGGAGAGCAACGAATCGCTGCAGCTATGGCTCCATTTTGGGCGGTTCCAAACGCTCTTGGACGACACCGACCTGCCGTTCTTGTTGTCATTGGAGCGGCGACAGCCTACTGCGTATACCTGGCCTATACTGTCGCTTTCGAGAATCCGCCTGATTCTCAGAAAACAACGCTTCATCGTAGTGGGGCTATTCATCGCCGTCGGAATGATGGCAGGCCGTTGGAGAAGTGAGCAATATCATCTCGCTACATATACCATCCACGTTACTAAAAGTAAGACCAGTCACGCCGAAAATGGGCAACCAAGAACGCCGAGAAGACGCCGAATTCCTCCTGAACGGATGGGTGACTTCATCGAAATTGGAGAACACCATCTCCCCAACTTTGGCACCCTTAATAGAGAGTTCGATTGGAGTTCTCCGGACCTCACCGATTTCCGCTGCCTGGTTGCGTATAGATCTCTGTTTTCACTCTTCCAAGCGACTTTCATACCAACGGCCAGTAATGCCCCTAACCCGTATCAGGATGCCCTCATCGGAGAACTCCTTGCTCATGGCATCAGCCCTTTAGAAGTCACCCGAGCAATGATGCGTGCAGGTACCCACGAGGCTGTTAGTCGTACCATCGTTGAGAGTGTGGCTGGTTCTCCTGTCGTATCCCGAGCCGCTGCAACTCTAAGTGTTGCGTCTCGAGCCCTCATCGAAACTCAACCAGCACCACAGGAACGTGAGAGTGGAGCAGATATCAAGAGTGTCTTATTCTACATTGCTGAAGAGCAGTCCCGGCAGAAGGCTTACGTGCACCACGGTATCCGATGCGATTCATGCGGCGAAATGCCAATTCGCGGAATCCGCTGGCACTGTTCAAATTGCACGGACTTTGACCTGTGCTCGAACTGCGAGGCACAAAGTCCTAGTCCCCACATCAAGACCCACGTCTTCCACAAAATCACGATTCCCGCACTACATCTCAGCAAGTCTTGGAAGGTCGAGCCAGTCTGGTACCCCGGCAACCCGTTCCTAATGCAGCGGACTCTAGCAAAGGACCTTGTGAAGCAGCTGTCGAACGATTGCTCTTACGAACCCTTTGAGGTCGAAGCAATTTACGATCAATTCACATGTGTGGCAAATGTGGAGTGGAAGGAGGATCCGTTGAATATCAACGCTGCAATAGACCGGTCGGCCTTCAATAGGAGCATCATGCCCCATACCAGGTTGCGTCCGCCAGCCCCGAACTTGATCTACGAGCGATGCTTCGCCTTTTACGACACCGATAACAACGGACTGATTGGCTTCGACGAATTCCTACACGGCCTTGCCTACATCCATAAAAAGGCTTTTAGAGAGCAGCGGCTAATGAAGATCTTCGACGGATATGACATGGACTCTGATGGCTACGTCTCTCGAAAAGACTTCTTGCGCATGTTCCGGGCCTTGTATAGCGTGCAACAGGAGCTGACGAATGACATGATCGCCGTGCAGGAAGAACAGGCCGCAGATGAACCTCGTTCCGATCTGATTAACTCGAGTCAGCCACTCAGCTCTGCCTTCCGAGAACGATTTCTGCCAGGCAGTCAGGTTCGGCGTCCCGGAAAGACCATCGATCATTTTGGTGACCCGCTCCCTGCTCCGGGATATAGCACAATCATCGATTATCACGGGCGGGGAGCTACAAGAGGCGAAATTATTGGAATGATGGAAACACAAGGAGATAGGGGTCAACAATCAATAGAGGAAAGATGGAGGCGCCGTGAATTTTACATGGACGAGGAAGAAAGTATGATTCCCAGATCCAACGGAGTCCGGGATGCCGTTGACACCATGGGAAATGAAGAAGTGGACGGTAATGCGGATTCTGACAATGAAGTCTCATCGACTAACGGGAATGATCTGGCACAACGATCTCGATCGTCATCAAGAGTCCGTTTCAAGGATGAGCCCGAAGATGATGCTCGCTCACAAACTTCAACGTCATCACGGCCAATCGGTGAGCGCTGGGGTGGCTATGATATACCTGAAGCAGAGGCCGATGTGGGGAGAGAAGTCATATATAACGTGATTCAAGAGAGCCTAAATCTCTTATTGGACCCGCTATTTAAACAAGCAGAGGATCTTGCCATGGAAATCAAAGAAACGAGAGCCCTCCGTCAAGAATGGAGAGACCAGATAGCTTTGGTCGGACGGGAAGATGATGTCCTAAAGACTCATCAGGGGCGCCACTACAGCCCTCGTGAGATGGCAAAGGCCGAAAAAGGGCTTTCAGTAGAGGTACACGAGACGATTCAAGTGGCTGACAGTGTTTCCAAAGCGTTCATTCAAGAAGCAGTAGAGACTCCAGCCCTTCAAGGTTGTCTGACTAGTGACGAGTACGAACTCGCCGCACATGTGTTTTCAAAACTCAACGAATACGTCGAATGGGCTCTGCCTTACCTCGATGGCACACTAGATCGACCAGATACAGAGACTTGCAACAGGAGGTATAAGAGCTGTGTTGAAGATGAACGGGACAAGGTTAACGTCGTTGTTGCAAAAATCATCAATGCTTTCCCAACCGCGCCCACGGTACACCCAGTATATCGAAGGATCAAAGACTTGGAACAAAAGGCCGCATCGGCCCAGAATCTCTTACATTCTCGGGCTGGAAGCGACGTCTCAAAGAGAGATCCCACATTGCCGCAGTTTCGGCCCAATTCTACGGCAGACGTGCCATTTCTCAGGCGCCAGGGAGGTATCGAATCATTCGTATCACCAATAGCACCGCCACCATCATTCAAACCCAGCGTTCCGCCCTCGACAGACCACTCGATCTACACGCTGCTCGATATTCCGGAGCCAATGGCTCCACGGTCATACCTCCGGCATCTCGGTTGGCTTGACCAGGAGGAACAGGAACAACAACGGCGCGGCCGCGGCGGAGGCAGATTGGATTTCGAGGAATTCGAGCAAGTGATGAAGGGGCCAGTGGGGGCGAAGCTTAAGTTCTTGGATGACTGGTTAACTTTGATAAGCTTCTAATCATATGAAAAGGATCCTAGGGTGTGCTAATTCAGTATTGCTCCAGGTATGGGTTCCTGGCTGCAGGCGCGACAAATGGATCGTGGATGGAGGCGAAGGAACTTGTCATAAGCATAATGGATGGGAATCGAGTCTGGAGCAATTAGAAGGATGCAGCGTGTTGGCCAGTAGGTATCGCCGAAATGGTTCGATGGGGCGACTTGGATATTCCATCTGGCCCTTTGATTGGTCCTTCCAAAGACGAAGAGATAAAAAGGCGGAGGCGATGCAAATGAACGGGTCTAGGCGCATACTGACAGCATAGCGTTCTTTCTTTTCGTTTTCATTCAAGGCGAGGAAGGTGGCTGTATTGAATATGTACATATACATAAGTCGACGAACAAAGAGTGCCGCATACACCAAACACGGTTGCGCCACAACACCTTGACCCATAGCTTCATCACCGCAAATGTCGTACACTCCGGAAAAAAATGGAATTTCGCCCGGCTTCTTGGGTTTTGGCCTAGTGGAATGATGGGCCATGTCTTCGCGATTGTGATGCATCTTCCTCATCTCTTCCGCTCAAAATAGCTGCTCGAGCTCATGACTGCAACGCCTTGGTCCATGACTGCCTCACCTAGCCAGAGGTAGCGGTCTAGCCATTTCCGGACCTCCGTGTTCTCAGATACGGACTCTTGGCGGAGACTGGGACTGGATCGTTAGTCAGCTTTCATCGGATTCGGCACCTTGAAGACGGGTTCAGAAGGAGGAAGAGGGAACAACGGGAGGATCATACGTAAGACCTGTGGAACGCCGAACACCGGCAAGGAAAGCAGAGACTGTGACAGGATCAGTCAAGAAATCCAGCGAGTTTGGAGACGGGGAGGCACACGAAGAACGGCGTCAAAGGCAAAATGGGTGAGTCGGCCGAGCTTTTGGACAGGTCAGTTGGGGGCAAGAACGATGTAGATGGTGCCTAGAAGAGGCTCACAAGACGTACGACCATGATGATGTGGGGATGGAGATGGTTGGCGAAGAAGCGGGTTGGGCTGTGATTGTCTGGTTGTCTGGTTGTCTGGTTGTCTGGTTGTTTGGTGGTCTGGTGGTCTGGTGGTTGGGTGGTTTGTTTAGGACTCGACGGAGACGTTGCCGCGGAGGTGGAGTGGAACTGAGGTGTGGAAGTGGATTAGTTAAGTGCTGCCCCGCGGAGTCGCCGATAGGCTCCGATAACCCAACCTAATCATCCTCATGCAGGGTCCAAGCTCCCCCAATCCTCAGGTCAGGATTTGGTTAAGCTTCCGCTCCAGCTCGGTGCCCAGCTGAAGCAAGTTGTCATCCCCAACCACAATTTAGCTCCACTCATCCATTACCTACCTAGGTAACTAGGTAGTTGCCCGGTCAAGTATTCCGGAGCTGGTGTGTGTCTTTGCTGACTTGGCCGCCCGCGAGACTTTTATCACCATCTCTCTCCTTCACTACCAACCACACACACTACGCCTTCGTTCACTGCTTCTTTCGAGTGCCACTTCGCCTTGGACTCTGATCCGTGAAAAAAGTGCTTCTCAGTTGTTCCATCCGCTTTCCAGTGATGGCGAATGCTTTGGACCACCTCAACTCCGGCCGCACCAGGATCGCGTGGCTCTCCAACCTCAACACCGAGTATGTCCCGGCCAAGAACTACCGCCGGACTTCGATCATTGGCACGATTGGTATAATCGAGACGCTTGATTGAGCTTCTCCTAGCTAATCCGCACCAGGTCCGAAGACCAATTCGGCCGAGAAAATCAACATGTTGAGAAAAGCTGGCCTCAATGTTGTCCGGATGAACTTCTCTCACGGCACTTATGACGTAAGCTACCTGCGTATCTTACGAGACATTACGGAGCACTGAGTATTACAGTACCACCAATCAGTCATCGACCATGCCAGAGAAGCCGCGCGCTCCCAGGCTGGCCGTCCGCTGGCCATCGCGCTGGATACGGTAAGACTTGAATCTGGTAATGCCTGGCGGAAGCTCAGCTGAGAGCATACAGAAAGGCCCGGAGATACGAACAGGCAACACGGTTGGCGATGCGGACATTCCCATCTCTGCGGGCTCCGAAATCAACATCACAACGGATGAGAAGTATGCCACGGCTAGTGACGACAAGAACATGTATGTATCTGAACACTATCGCTGCTTCGATATGACCCGCCACCGTAAGCGGTAGCTTACTCTACGGCTCTAGGTACGTCGACTATAAGAACATTACCAAAATGATCGAACCCGGCCGGACTATCTACGTCGACGATGGCGTACTCGCATTCGAGGTCATCAAGGTCACTGACGGTAAGAACCTCAAGTGCCGCTGCATTAACAATGGCAAAATCTCGTCCAAGAAGGGTGTCAATCTCCCCAAGACCGATGTCGACCTCCCCGCCATCTCCGAGAAGGACAGGAATGACCTGCTTTTCGGGGTCAAGAACAAAGTCGATATGGTATTCGCCTCTTTCATCCGCCGCGGTGACGACATCAAAGCAATCAGGAAAGTGTTGGGCGAAGACGGCAAGGATATCCAGATTATCGCCAAGATTGAGAACCAGCAGGGCGTCAACAACTTCGACGAAATCCTCAAGGAGACGGACGGTGTCATGGTTGCCCGTGGCGATCTGGGCATCGAGATTCCTCCCGCCCAAGTCTTTGTCGCGCAGAAGATGATGATCACCAAGTGCAACATTGCCGGCAAGCCCGTCATCTGCGCCACCCAGATGTTGGAGAGCATGACGTACAACCCTCGTCCTACTCGTGCCGAAGTTAGTGATGTTGGGAATGCGGTGCTTGACGGTGCAGACTGTGTCATGTTGTCCGGCGAGACGGCCAAGGGCAATTATCCAAAGGAAGCGGTCACCATGATGCACGAGACCTGTCTACTGGCCGAGGTCGCCATTCCCTATGTCAGTGCATTCGATGAGTTGAGAAAGATCCAACCGACGCCCGCCCCAACGACTGAGACGTGTGCCATGGCGGCCGTGAGTGCCAGCTTGGAGCAGAATGCGGGCGCCATACTTGTCCTCACGACCAGGTAAGCACTGGGCCAGACTCAGAAAGTAATGGAGAAAAGCTAAGGGATTCCGTAGCGGCAACACTGCCCGTCTCATCTCCAAATATCGCCCCGTTTGCCCCATTATCATGGTCACCCGCAATGGACGTGCATCCCGCGTAAGTCCAGATTCAAACCGGTCTTCTTCCCTAGGCTGCTCCATCAGATGCTAATTTCTGTCCCCTCTCACAGTATTCTCACCTCTATCGCGGTGTATATCCTTTCTTATTCGATGAACCTAAACCTGACTTCAACGCTACGCCGTGGCAAGAAGACGTTGACCGCCGCCTCAAATGGGGCATCGTCAACGCCATCAAGCTCGGCGTCCTGAACAAAGGCGATACCGTCATCTGCGTCCAGGGCTGGCGGGGCGGCATGGGCCACACCAACACTCTGCGCATTGTTCCTGCTGAGGAGAACTTGGGTCTGGATCCAACCGCCTGAGGGATAGTGAGGAGCTGGGTCCCGGATAAGGATGGTGATGACGACAAAGGGTTGAGAGGCTTTTGTAACGAAAAAGTCAACGCTTGCCCGAGGAATAGCTCCGTGGAGTGTAAGGCGCCAAGGATGGGCAGGGACAGTGTGATTGACGATCAGGAAGCATAAAGGGATGCGACTGGCAAGCGACATAGACCATGATGTTGATTTCTTAGCTTACTTGATCACGAGACTATAGATGGAATGCTCATGGCGTCACGAATTTCAGCGGACCGAAACTTTTCTAGTAGCTAGAGAACGTCTGATTTTGCGTTACGAATAAAGCCCAGTCCAAATCCTGCCCCCCTGTCTCGAAGATCTACAACGATGAATTTTAGGGGCTGTGCATCCCATTACTTCTCGGTTTCCAGAGGTCTGCTTTCGCCTTCTTCAGCTATGAATGCCTCGTCTCCAGGACAATCCAAGTAATCGCGCTCCGGGTCTTCACGGCATCGCCGACAATGACTCGTATGCTCGCAGTACCGACATCCCACGAAAGGCAGTAGAATGCGCTTGTGGAGCTCGAGGAGAGGGGTGTGAAATGCGAGCAGGGTGTAAAGGAGCCTTTTGATTGAGATGAATTAGCTGAGGTTTTGAGCTGGAACCGATAGAGGAACAAGACGAGTGGGACGATGGTAGAGGGGAAAGGCTGGACAATGTGACCTACGCTTCGAGAAGAGCAACGACGATGCCAGTTACTTTCCACACAAAGAGAGCAGTGTTGGTAGGCCAGTCATGGAAGTGCAACCATAGAAGCATGGTCATGATACCAAATGCAATGGCAAAAAGCGCATCGATTGCTTTTACGAGCCTCGTTGTCTCGATTTCTCTTGCTGTCTGGGAAGACAGTTGCAGGCCTCTCGAATGCGTCCTGCAAGCATACTGGCGTAACAGGATGGAAAGAAGGCAATAGATGAGGGAAGAGAAGATGACGGCGGTAGCGGGTATGCTGTTCGACCGAGTGATGTCGAGGTCAAGATAAAGAAAGGCGCCAAGTGCGAAAGTAATGACTCGAACGAGACGGTGAGCAAATGACTCGAGCGGCAACATGGTCAAGAATGGATGGAAATGGTGCATCAGAAGGGCAAAAGCTTTGTTGAGTCGAGCATCAATAAAGCGAAGACGGATCAAAGCGGCTTGGAGGTGACGACGAATGGCTACCCAGGCTACTTAAATGGTAGACCTGCCTTGCGATTGATTACGCCGTGTGGCCTTGCAGGAGCCAGGCGCCCTGTCCGTCTTTGCCTGAAGGTTTCGAGACAACAAGGCTATGCAGCTAAACCAGGATGAAGACAATGGCTGAGGTCTGTCGCTAGGCCATTTGAAACCCCAATCTGCGCAAAGAACGGCGTGGTGCCAATACCCTTAGGTAGGTCCTGTTTTACCCACCTACCCGTCAGCTCTTAGGATAGCCACAGTTCCTGCGGTCCTGCTCTGTGGGATGCACTCATTGCTGACCCACAGGAGACATCTCTGGAGATAGGACTGCTTCCGATTTCTTGACAGTGGCGGTCGTGCTCTGGAGATGCTGGTTGCGGTAGGGTAGGAGAAGTGACCTCATGCTGTCGCTGTCCATATCACGCTTTACGTAAGCAGTCGAAAGGTCGACAGGGTCCGACGCTCATTACCTCAACCTTGGAACTGAGTTGAAATTCCTTGGCCATGTACCGGGCTTGAGCACGATCATTTCGCAGGACAAGTGCCGTCTTTGAACCTCAAATGGTCGTGGGCTCAAGCTTGAGCAAGTCCGCGACTTCTCACCGATTTGATGGCATCTGTTTACAATGCTTCCGGAAGCTTTACGGCATCCCGCCCAGCTCAAAGCGATGTCTTTCCAGCAGTTCGTCCGTCAAAGCTGCCCTCGCCGGTCTACGCCTTAGAAGGATTCCCTTAAGGAGAGAATACTTTTCCGCCAATGATGTACCGCGGGGGGCTCTCTTTGGCACTAGAGACACAGCGCAAGAGGGGCCATTGACGCGCTGGAGGACGGAGGACGCGCAAACACCTTCTTTCGCCGTGGCCTCGAAATTGGTGCATCCGAGTCAAGATGCAAACCGAAGCTCAGATCATGGCCAGGGAGCAGCAGAACTTCCACATCGTCGAAGAAAGAGACTCAAGCAGGAACAACGAGAAGCGTCCACGAGCGCAACCATTCCTCCGGATGCCTCTTCGCGCCTCTCCACTTTGTCCTCTTCCCTCCCGACACGCTCCCTCCGCCGCCGTTTCGCCGCCTATCTCTCACTGTCGAAACCGCGGCTCTCCTTTCTGATTGTCCTTACGACCACGGCCTCGTACGCCATCTACCCCATGCCTTCGATATTACTTTCATCCGCAACTTCCGTCTCCTCCCTCTCCCCTCTCATCCTGCTCTTCCTCACCACCGGTACCGCGCTTGCCTGCAGCAGTGCGAACGCGCTCAACATGCTCTACGAACCCGATAGCGACGGCAAAATGAGTCGGACCCGAAACCGGCCTCTGGTGCGCGGCTTGATCTCCAAACGAGGTGCGCTCGTATTTGCCGTCTTGACGGGAACCATCGGATGTGGCGGCCTCTACTTTGGTGTCAATCCGACCGTGGCAGCCCTCGGCCTTGCGAATATCCTGCTCTACGCTGGCGTCTACACACCCTTGAAGCGGCTGAGCGTGTTGAATACTTGGGCAGGCGCGCTCGTGGGTGCAATACCACCCTTGATGGGCTGGGCTGCTGCAGCGGGCCAATGTGCCTCGAGTTACCGCTCCGTGGAAGGCATGCTTGCGGAACCCGGCTGGGAGGAGCTTCTCTTCGCTCAGGACGGGAGTAGCGTTGGTGGTTGGTTGTTAGCAGCCCTACTGTTTGCATGGCAGTTCCCGCATTTCAACGCACTGTCGCATACCATCAGGGAGGAATACAAGGCCGCGGGGATGCGAATGCTGTGCTGGGTCTCGCCGCACGCGAACGCAAGGATTGCCTTTCGGTACTCCCTGTACATGTTCCCCATCTGCCTTGGCTTGAGCTTTTATGGGATCACCGATTGGGGGTTTGTTGCCACAAGCGGCGTCATCAACACGTGGATGGCCGTCGAAGCCTGGAAATTCTGGAGACGGACGGGCGAGCAGGGCAGTGCCAGAGGCTTGTTTTGGGCGAGTGTCTGGCACTTGCCCATCGTGCTCGTCCTCGCTATGGCACACAAAAAGGGACTGTGGGAAAGGGTCTTGGGAGGGCTCTGGGGTCAAGGCCAGGAAGAGGACGATGCTGAGGAAGAAGACAACGACGAAGATGAACCCAAGGGAGACGCGTGGCACGTAGGGGCAGCCAGAACATCGGCAAGCATCTAGTTGGTCTCCGCTCCCAGGGACTACAAGTAATGACAATTTTCCGCGCCTTAGTAGCGCGAGATTGTGTAAAAAGTAGATGTATTATACAGCGCCTAGCGAGGACTAACGGCAAGCCAGGCAGTCTAAACTCTTTCCCTTGCGATGCCACTTTTCCAGACATGCCCCAAAGTCCTTGATGCAATGTGATTATGTGAGAAGATGCGGTAAGAAGGTTGGTGATAGTAATTCAGAGCCGTGGAGAAGTCGGGCAATGGAGACGGTGGAAAAAGGAATGTTATACACAAGCCCACCCAAATGAAGATGAGGAGGTCGGCAATTTGACCCAGCTCGACATCCAGACTTTACTACTCTACTTGTCCTCGGCATCATCCGTTTGATAATCGAACTCGTGAGGCACATCAGCTTCCTCGCCATCGTCGTCTTCATCCACGGCAGTCAAGACACCCGCACCTGCGGCAGCGCCTCCAACCCCAAGTTCGGTAGAAGAGCCAGCACCTTCGCCGTCCTGCGGCGCAGCGCCAGCCGCGGGTGCCGCAGGTGTCACAGTTTTCTTGGCCCTCATCTCGAGCAGGTTCTTTGGCTCCGAGGGCTTCGTGTCGGTAAGGAGGATAACACCACCCGTCGGCTAGCTCAAGTTAGTCAGAAGTCCGGTCGACATCGAGATGCCAAAAACATACCTTTTTCACGGGCTTGTAACGCTCTTCGGGAAAGCTGATGTACTTGAGTTGTGCTGGAAGGACTCTCGACATGTTCTCCAGCTCATACCCGACTTTCTCCCTCTCAGCCTTCTTCTTGGATGAGCCTTCAGGGGCTGGGGTGCCGTCCTTGTCGCCGCCGTCTGCCTTGGACTCGTTAATGGCTTCATCCGCCTTCTCGTCCTTCGCTGGCTTCTGGGTATCCTCGTCCACGTCCATTTTATCATCATCCCCAGGTTTGGGGGTCGTAGGTGTGTGATCGACATCCATGCTTTCCCTCTGTGCCTGCCTCTCCTTGGCCTGCTTCCTCCTCTTGGCTTGAGCGGTAGTCGAGAGCACCGCTGTCTTCACTTTTTCAGGCTCTTCTGATGCCTTGACTTCTTGTTCGGGTGGATAGCCAAAGACGCTAGGTCGAGTGGCGCTATAAAATTTGAAACTGGGGATTTCGAGGTCCTGATCGACACCGATGATGGCAGTGGGCGTCATTGCACCGGAAAGAAACAGCGTGAAGGGAAACCAGTACCAATACTGAGTGAAGATGAGGGCGCTCACGACCCCGTTCATGTTTAGGTTTCCCGTCTGTGTCTGGAGCGAGATTGTGCAATTCCTGCCTCCTGCGTCCAGGATGCCGAGGCTCACGGAAGCCCCCCACTTTGTCATAGCCTCCTCATGCCTATCGCTGACTACCCTTTGAAGAGTCTTGCGTATTGAGCCGGCTTTGGGATTTTGGGCTTCGTTCTGTTGTACCATGATCAAGGCACTCGCCAAGAACGCACCCTGTCTCACGAAGTCCTGCGAGTCTTTGGTCATAGGTTCGAGAATGTCGATGGCTTCCTCTAGACCGGTACCCGCAGCAGCCAGACCGAGACACATGGCTGCCCCGTAGCGCACATGTGGGTTGTACGATTCCGAGAGCAGCTCGACGATGCGCGGTACTGCAGAAGGTTTCCTGAACAAGATAAAGCCAAGGCTCATCACCGCCATTCGCCGAACGTCGTCGCTGACATCGCTGACAGCAGCATGCAAAAGTTTGCGGACCGCTTTGTTGCTTCCGGTGCCGCAATAAGCCAGAGCAAGAGTACACACCCCGGAATAGCGCAGCGCAGGTTGGGGATCATCCAGCAAGCCTTGAATCAATTCGTCTGCACCCTCTTGCCGGCCGAGCATCGTGACTGCGATACCCAAGGCGCATCCACGTACAATCTTTTCATGGGCAGTGTCGTGTGCGCTTTGAAAGGTTAGTCGCGAGATCGAAAAGAGACCAGAGGAACAGGAGTAGCTTACTATTGGAGAAGCTCGGACACGGCTTTCTCGCTCCCTGAACCAAGCATCACCAAGCCCATAGCCAACCCAACCGCCTCGCCAGATACCGCGCTATCGGAGTACAGAACGATCTTCAGTTCTTCAAACAACTCTTCACTTCCCGTTGCCATGGCTGCGACGCCAAGGCCCAAGGCGCCGCCGTGCTGAACGACCTCGTCCGTCGCTTTTTTGAATTGGTCCCGAAGATAGTCGAGAACATGGGTTCCGTGATTGGAGTAGATGAGTCCCAGCGCATAGAGGGCGCCCCCTTGACTGTACGTGGAGCCGGCGACCATACTCTCCTTGGGAAGGTAAGGCTCCAGAAGCTTTTGTCCTTGGCCGATATTACCCTTGTGGAGCACGCCCAACGCGGCAGTTGCGGTGAATTTGGACCAGTTGACAGCTTTCCCCAGCCACTCGAGATTGTCGCGGAAGAAACTGTCGTTGGTTGTTCCGGCGTTGCTGAAAGCCTGGGCGACCGTTGTAGCGACATGAAAGATGGAATTGCGCGCCTCCAGGCTATCCCTGATCTTGTTCAGTATGTTCCGATCGGCCTTGTTATTTCGGTAGAGGAATTCGAGGTTGAGCTCGATGCTCTTTGTTCCACGGAGGATGTGGCGTATTGAGTCATAGACCTTGCGTTCTTCCTCCGAAACTGGTCGTTGCTTCGTTCGAGAAATCGGTAGGGAGGTTGTAGTTTCTTGCCGATTCTCCACTTCTGATAACAACCGATCTGACTCGGACGGGTCCGGCCTGTCGGGATGCGCACTCCCATTCATGTGCGGCTTCTCTTCCTTCTTTTCCTCTGCCTCAGGAAGCTCGTCCATGACTTTTGATAGGAACTCTTGGGTGCCGTTGTCGTAGAGGTCGAACGATAACTGGTAGGCAATTGCGTGGGCGTTCGTACTGTCCTGCTCCACCAAATGTCTCAACATGCTCGAGGCCATCGAGTATTCGTTGAGGTAGACGACGCATTTGGCAATGGCAAAGTAGTCTGGACTTGGGATCTGATTTAGAAGGTCCAGGATCAGCTGCAAAATCTCGTTCCTCAGGCCCCGTTCCTGCACCACGTTCATGCAGATATCGAGCAGATATTCCATGAGCTCTTCGCTCTTATCGCGGGATGCTCCTGCTGCTTTTTTACCAACTCCTTTGCCATCTTCGTTGGACCGTAGGATGGCCTCGCGAAGAACGGAGAGGTTTCTTGCCTCCACCGCAATGCCAACGACTTGTCGGTAAGCGCCGGCCTGGTAGCACGCTTCGAATAAACGGTTTATCACGGCCTGTAGAGCCTTTTGTGTATTTCGATTGAGTGCCAAGGGGGAAGGGTGGGCGCCTGGTACGCCAGCATTACCGCCACCTGGAAGATTTGGATCGAAGGTGCTCGAGTCCTGACGCGAGAGGAGCGACTTGGACGGAAGGCTTGATTGCGAGAAAGGCGTCGTTGGCGATGAGAGACCGGCTGCAGTGTTGCTCTTGTCTCCGTTTGCGCCGGATGGGAAGGAGGTCGTCAGCTGGCTCGGCTCGCGGTTGACAGAAGAAGCTGGTTTGGGAGGATTGAATAGGCTTGAAAGTGCGACATAGGTGTCAATGCACTTGGCGACGATGGTATCTTCAAATTCTCCGGGATGGTCGAGCTCAAAGAGCTTGCCGGCGCCTAGCGCAAAAACCATCGACTCGTTGTACTCGCCCAGCTGGTAATAGACTTTTGAAGCTACGAGCGCCGCAAGTTCCCGCTGTGGAAATGATTCATCCTCGTAGAGGGCCTCACTAATTAGCAGGAATCGTCAGCGTTGTTTTGCATTTGGGCTGGTGGCAAAGTCACAGCTGGCGAGTAAGGTCTGTATGATTGAATGGAGAGGCCATGTTGGCACCTTCACTCTCGTACGCTGACAAGCATCTGTACTGACATTTGTGATATCGAGGGCGCGACCTCTGTCCATAATGTATCGATGTCTTCATTCAACCGTGCTAAGGCGTAAGTCTGAACTTGGGGATCCGACTCGGCAAGGAAGCCAACAAGGCCGGCAGCAGAAGTTAGCCCGACCATGCCGGAGGCTGTCCGAGATGATGTCGCAGACCAGTCTCTGATAGAGGGACGGAGGAGGTCGCAAGGATGAGTGGGAACAGAGATATCGCGTGAGGAAGGCTGGGAGCTGTCGGGCTTACGAGTAGAGCTAGGCGAGGCGATGAGGGAATGTCAGTGGGAACGTGCACCTCAAATGAAGAGGAGGCTAGGAAAGGTAGGCAAGGACGATGATGGCGATGGGGAGGTAGAAGATTTTGTCAGTCGCTGGTAGCTGGCGATTGCTCGTCACCGATGCACGTCAACTGCCCAGACCTGAGGTGACGCCTGCACGCGAGCCCGTCACGTGCCCGCCTTTCCTCCGTCTCCCTCCGTCTCTCTCCGTCATCCGTCCACCTCTCTCCCAGCACCGAAGTCCACAACGCGGACCTCGCATCGAGAGGGAGAAAGACAGCAGAGATTTCACAATCCCCCTCCAACTATCTAATCGATGCATGTATCACTGAAGGGTGGAACAAAAAGCATTTGCATGCGTCCGCTATTCTATTCTAGAGTGTCGCCAATGCGAAGAACAGTTGGAGCACTTGTTCCACCGTCGAATCATAGGCCGTCGACCTCGCGACCTTCCTCCATCGCTTTCATCTCCTCAATCTCCTTGTCGATCTTTCGGTAGGCAAGATTAAACTGAGGCAGTAAAAACGGTCTCATGTCAAAGCGGTTATCTGCAATGATTTAGTCCCTGGTCCATGCAGCAATCGCACAGTGCCGCGTCTTATGGTACTGGAAGCATCTCGACATACCGTCTGGATTGCTATATGAAATCATCAGCGCCGCGGTAAAGTAGACTACCCTGATTTTGGACTTACTATACTTCGCAATGCACCGCAGGTGTCAATGTGGTCATCTTATGGCGGTTGATCCCAAAATAGTAGAAGAAGCGACGCACTACAACACGCTGCACATTAGCTCGGAAAAGCACCAGCGATTATTGGCGGCAGTAGTATCGCGAGAGCGGGACTTGCCTTTGACCGCAATATCATTTGGCGTTAAATGCGTCCACGTGTGAAGCAGTGTTTGAAACATTGAATACGGTCCTTGACGGTCCACCTTTCTTAGCTTGCCAAAGACACTGAGCTCTGCATAAGTCATTCCCATCTCTTCCTCATCCGTCTGTTTGGACTCTAGCGGCGTGAGCTCGGCAGTCGGGATGGCATCCAAAAAATCTCGAAGACATGCGAGCTCAAACGCGTCCTCTGCCCACCGGATGAATCCACGAAGATCAGTTTTGCCTGTAACTTTAAGTTAGCCAGGAATTCGTGCTGGCGCAAGGATGGGAATGAGCTACTGATTGCGCCTATCGGGTTGAGCTAAAATCTCGTTAGCAGACGACTCTGCGGACCGAAACAAACCTCACTTACATCCCCAGACGAAGCATCGTACCTGCGAGGCAAACATTCAGTAATCATTCGGCCATACCATACCCAAAAAGGTGATGTAGGTAACTCACTTTGTATAATATCCTCTTAAGCATTCGTCGACGTTCGAGGACGTGAGAACCAGCAGGCTGCCTTTCTTCCCTCGCGCGGTCATGATCGTGGAGGCATAGAGATACGCGTGAACCATACGAAGTCGCGCCTGTAAATTTTGGAGCGCCAGATTTGATGCGGTGCCCCCAGAAAATTCCAATCTGAATCCCGTGGTACCGGTGAAGGTCTCTGTCGCGGAGTCGACCACTTGGTCCATATCAAATTCCACATGATGTGACCCGATAGCACGAGCGAGAGTTGCGGCTCTGGCGCGTGTCTGCTGGCTTGATTGCTTCCTCATCCCCATGTATGCGGTGACAAAAATCCTGTTACATACTTCTTGGGGCGTTGTTGGGATCCACTGAGACTCCTCGGGCTCACCACAAATAGTTCGGAAGTCCGAGAGTACACGCTGGTTTCCTTGCTTGATTGCATTCACTATTAGTCTTGCCATAGAAAAGCATATGACTGCACTCGAGCAGCTGTCAATGCCTCCCGATAGAGCGAGAAAGAACCCCGACTGCTTACTTCGCCGCAGGTAATCGTAAAGCCACACTGCAGGACCGAACGCAATCTCCTCTTGTGGGCTATGGTACTTTACTCTGATTGGTTCTGATGGACATAGTCGCGGATGAGATCCAACGGGCAGGGTCAGAGGAAAGTCGACATCAAGTTTTTTGTATCGCTCTTCCTCCGCCATGACCTGGAATCCCCTTGTCGGTGATAAGCGGGTGGCCCGGATCTTATTTAGATCAACGATTGCCGTCATGACAGAAGACTCTCCCAATTCAAATTGCGGCAGAATCCCCAGAACATCGCCGTTCGCTGCAATCATTCCGCAACCATCGTACAACAGGCGGTCTCCGTCACAACCCTTGGTATGGTCAATGCAAGTCGAGTATTGGAATGTTCAATTAAGCGTGACGTACAATTTGGTTACTATAAGCATATGCACCCCCGCGGACGGTGGCGGAACGTATCAAGTCGATGCGACCTACTTCAGTCAGCTTCTTGAAGGGATGGTGGACGTTCTCCGGGGAAGGCATTACGATCTAACTTCCTAGAAAATAGATCAGCATGTAGAGCAGGCCAATGCCAAGGACAAGTTTTACCTTATCTCCCAATGAGATCCAGAGCTATTCAAGACCTTTCCTGGTCAGCAAACGTCGAGAGGCATAAATGGCGAGTTCGAAAACTTACGAGGTCCACTGACTCAATCAGATATAGATCAGAGTGAGGTACTCTTTCCTGGAACAGTTCTTCACAACTCTCCCATCCCACAAGCATATCTCGAAATGCCAGGATGGCATCGCCGATACAGACAGTCGTCTTGCCAACGACATCGGCGACGTGCTCCGGAAGAGTGAAGTCTTCGACATGACGGCGTGGCCAAGAGGTGAAGTATCGGTTTTCGCGAAATTGGCCTTCGGAAGCCAGTGTCATTTTTGGTCGAATCAACTTTATATCACCATCAAGGAGGATACACCTGCAATTGAAAAGGACTCCACGGTGGATGATGGGCAAGCCGACATCGATGACAATGCCGTAAAGATCTCGATCACGAAGAAGTTTGACGACGACTTCCCAACAATGCATGGCCGTATCCAGTTCGAGAAAATGATCCAGGAGGCCATAACCAGAAATCGAGAGTTCTGGAGTCAGTATAATGCTTGCTCCTTTTGCGCGAGCTTGATGTATGGCGGCTCTAATCCGGTCCAGGTTACCATCGTAATCTAATGCCCACTGATTGAGTTGGCTGGTAGCCACAATCGCAAGATGACCCGACATGGCAAGCAATGGCACGGGCACTGGCGAGATCAGCCAAGAGAAGGTATATTAGAGAATAGTGTAGAAACAATGACCGGTAGAATCAAGGTTAAAAAGAAAGGCCTTGGTGCTGGTGTTGATTCCTGAACAAAAAGAGCGTATTACCGAGAGAAGGCAAGGGTAGGAGCGCGAGACTGACCAATTGTAGAATATCATCAAATAAGTCGATGGTCTGCTGCTACATTTCCTTACTGTGATATACTACTCCATCCACTCAACACCGGGAATACGTTCCGTAGCATAAAAGTACAAGGCACTGCGAAGTTTGATAGGTTTAGGTAGGTACCTACCTAGGTAGGCAAGGCGTTGCCATCGTAATACGGTAATTGGAAGCCAGTTTTTGTCTAGCCCACTTTGAGTAACTCTTCCGAAAAATTTTAACCCGCCGGGCGTATTCTACCTAACCCCGCGGTTTGTTTACACGTTGACGTCAGCCACTTCGATTCATGAACTAAGTTTCGCAGCACCGATGCTTCTCTTTCAAACGAGATATAGCCAGTGACAAAACCGATATTGGGTGCGAATAGTAGCACGAAGTTCAATTTGAAGTCGAAGCCAACGAGACGCCTCGGCCTCCAATACCTCGTTACTCCCGCTTGGTAAACGCCATGCTCTCACATAATATCAACGCTTCATAAGCTGCATCTAGTCACGATGGTCACTATCCACAATCTCGGCATCTCTCAGTCCGAAAGGGACGTATGGCTCTTTGAAGAACTTGAATTTCCTATGAGCTTGTCAAGCACATGCGAGATCCTTTTCTTGCGGCCAAACCCCCTTAGAATGTGCGTGGAAATGAGACCCCTTCCTCGAAGATCCCGATGCCCGGGTGACTCTCAGCGAGAGCAGCCTGATTTGCAGCTATGTGGTATACAAACACGCAGGACGTAGTTGCCGCGAAGCCTCAGAGACGAGCACTTGGCTGAGTACCTTTATTGGTTTCACTACGCAAACGCCACCTTGCAACCAACAGTGATCGACAACATGTTTATGGGAATCGCAGACGCTGACCATAAGCTAACCACGCAGCTGGCGAAGAGTCGGCTGAACGCGTCTCTACAGATCATTGACAGACTGAAGAACACCGAATGGCTTGCCGGCCCAGAGTTCACGGGAGCAGAGATCGTAACCGTCCTCACCTATTTGACTACGCAGACATACTACACTCCCCATAACCTCGGAGCTTATCCGGATTTCTTGCGCCGGTTGACGAAACGTGCGGACAAGGAGGCTAATGAGTGGGCCACGAAGAATGGAAACGCCCAGATGAAGCTGTTGTTGGATCCCGACACGCCCGAGAAGAGTCTTGTCGAGACGGATGAGGTGAACAGTGACCGTTGGAAGCAGAAGTAGATATTGCCAGTGAGTGCATCGTGAAATTAAACATACGATTGAGATCAAGTTACGCGAAGAGTTTTATGATAGGGTTGCAATAATACTGATTTGTCGACCCACTTGACGCTCTTTACGCTGACAAGCGTCGTACTAGATTTGACTTTGATACAACTTTCCGAAATTTAGTGCATGAAGCAGTCGCTCGCGTGCAATCCGCCGTAGAGTAATCTTTGGGCGTCGTCATCCAGCGTCGCTGAAAAGACAGCAAATAAAATAGCAAAGGTGACAGTCGAGTCAACACACGCAAAAGACAGGGGTATACGAGGAGAGAAGAGAATAAAGTCCCACCCCAAAAACATGGATGCTTCCGTTCCGCGATTCGGTCGCTGGAAAGAACGGAGCCTATCCCATGGACGGGATAGCCCGTGAGAGCACCTTCACATTATCCAAAAATACCTTGATCAGCCGCTCCAACTCGTTCTCCTTGCCACCTTGCAAGAGTCGCATCTGTTTGCGGACTTCGGCACTGCTGACTTCCACCTCCAGCTCGTGTGTCTTTTCGCCGCTGCCGCCACCATCTGTGACCTGGGTGAGGTCGATCTGATAGGCCTGATGCAAATAGCTCAGCCTATCTTTGACTCGATCCGGGGCCTTGGTTTTGGTGCTGTCGTCGACCTCTCCCTGATATGCAGCTTCCAGATTGATACTTATTCGGACGTCAAAGGCTTCCCTTGGACAATAAATGTCGAGATCCACGAGCCGACATTTGACAATGCGAGCAATCTCCCTTCCCGTCTTTTGATCCTTTGTCACTCGGACTTTGGTGCGCCGATGAGTACTTTGCGAATCTATGATACTGCGCGCAGCAGCAGGAAGGGACTGAAGGCCGGCCTGCGTGAGGTCGTAAAAAGAGTCGCGCTCGCGTTTGTGCTCGTAGTGAATTTTAGCCCGGGGCCGTTGACCCGGCGGAGGTCGCGCGTGCGACTTTTGAGCCTCGGCGTTGAGGAAATCGTTGAGGGCTTTGTGTTGTTGCTGGAAGAGAAGGATTTTAGTTGCCGGTTCTGTAAGCTTGAAAGAAATCCCTTACCTCGGTCATGAAGCTCTCGAATGCGATGTGTTTCCGGACGTCGAGGTCTAAGATTACTGCGGAGACAACAGGCAGACGAATCCGATCATTGTTCTGCTTGTCAACGAGTGTGCCCAGCTTGGCTTCAATCTCAATCTGTCCGTAAGGAGAAACACTTTTTCCGACGTCGTTGACGTTCAGATCGGGCCGTCGGTCAAGCTCAGAGTATATGAAGTCGGTCACTACGCGCGTCACATCGTTGAATGGCTCTACGTTAGTAATGCAGCGCTCCCAGTATCCTAGCGGACCAGCATTTGTCTCTTCGAAATCCGGTCCAGCAGCTGGTACCCTGACGCCGTTCACATCGCCATTGGCAGGGCTCTTGGTAACCATTGGTGTTACAGATCGAGATTGAAGGCGAGTGGTTGCCCGCTCTTGTTTCGTAGCCTGTGTCGGATGCTGTCCTCGTAAATGAGCTGTGATGTTAGATCTGTGGGCCCATATTGGCGGTTCGCTGTACCGGGTGCGCTTTTGTGAGGGTTGGAGTGGATCTGCTGTGGGACCTGGCTCCCTTTTCATGCCTGTAGCAATATCGCCTTCCGATGGCTGCTTATCTGCTTGGCGGATGCGTCCGTTAGGTTCTTCGGCGGTCGCGACTGGTCGTGCCGACTCGATTGGAGTTGTCGATGCACGAGGTATCGCATTCTCAGTGTCGGAGCTGAGACGCGGTACAGACAGAGCCGGCTTTCCAACCATGGATTCTTGGTGCTGAGCCTTGAGTGGTCCTACAGCCGGACTATACTGGCTATTGTAAGCTATGTCAAGTGAACGTGCATCCGGATGACCATTCTCGACGCGATGGGACGAGGAGCCTTGATCGCGGTGCATTGGCGCATTGAGATGCGATAACGAGTTTTGTACTGAACGAGCGTCTGCGCCGCTAGAAACTTGCGACCCAAATGGAACTCCATGAAGGAAGGACGCTTGGCTTGCCTCACCCACCGATCGCCCTCCATCACGGTAGTGTTCATGAAGTTGTTGGACTTGGCCACCCCATTGATCGTGGCTGCTACTTCGTCTCTGATCTAGGATCTGTGACTGGCTCGGCAGCCGTGTTTTCGGGCTCACACTAATGCTTCTCTCCCGATCCACGGGTTCCATATGCGTCTGTCCAACTCTTTCAGAGGATTGCCGCGCATACGCTTGAGGGGATTCCGCTATTGGACCGGCGATCGATCTCGTCGGGGGTGAAGCGGAATGCATGCTCGAGCCTGCATATGATGCACCCGAGTGTGTGCGTTGATGGATCGTATGCGGACTAATAGGCTCGCGGAAGCCGTGAGTTGAAGGTCGTTGGTAGAGTGGCGGCGGAGGGCCAAGAGGTGTATTCGGCTGAGATGGATGCTGCTGATGATATGCTTGAGATGATGAGTGGGAGGACATGGGACTCTCTCGCACTGAATGAGGGGTCGGGTCACGAAGAGAGTTGGGCGTCGGGGTTGGCGAGGGCCGTGACATTGAACGGGGAAGGGAAGGAGGTTGTGCACTGTTCGCACTCAGCGGAGGTCCCGAAGGGGATTGTAGGACCGGGCTTTGATGATTAGGGACAGGGCGTCCGCTCGGTGGGAGGATGCTCGCGTAGCCGTCCCGGGAACCGTATGAGGGAGCATGAGGGCCGTGTGCTGGACTTGGAGAAGGGTGTTGAGGGAACGGGTACTGATTGCCAGCAAACGATCGCGAGGGCGTGTGGCCTGGGGAAAACTGCACATGCGATGCTGCTGGGCCCGAAGAGCTGGGAGGACGGATATCGTGCTGAGGCGGATACTGGGTCTGTGGTGTAGGCGGCTCTGGGTGAGGCGGGTGAGCAGGCGGCGAGATTTGCGACGGGTGTTGCTGGGCGAAGTATCCATGACCGGGCGACTGAAGGACTGGAGACGTGTGAGGAGGTGCTTTCGTCGCGCGTCGGGCATTGGACGCATCCTCGTTGAGGACTGATCTGAGATCCATGAATGGCACAAGCTGATGACTTTTGCTAAGGCTTGACCACCTCTTGCACCGCACTGGAGAGCCAGCCAGCCGGCTGGCAGATGACGGCCAAACACCAAACACCAAACAGCAGCCCCTAGGTTCTCAGACACAAGCGACGCTGGGCCGCAACCTGGTGCGGAATAAGAAGACGGTGTTGTCGACTTAAGGCATCGACTGCATGCATTCCGGGCCCGTCCAAGACGCGCAATCTCACAACAGCCCGTTCACATGCTCGAAAGAGTTGCAGACGCTTCATCAAGACATGCTGGGTTGTCGCAAGAAGTGTCGTGAAGCTCTTGTGAGGGCGATGCCGGAGGCACAGAGGTTTGCGTCAGGGACTTCGACTTAAGCTGCCGTACGGACCTAGTACCACCGTACCTTAGCCCACAAAACTCCCGCTCTTATGAATACTAGGTACACTCTTAGGTATGAATACTCTCAGCCCCGTGCCCACATACGATCAAAGTGCTCGAGAAGCGCCAGTCTCCATACGACAGTCTTGCTTGCCAAACCTATTAGGATGGATAATCGTCAATCAATGGACTGTCTGCTGGAGATGGTGTCTACATTAAGGTACCTCTACTGAGGTCCTTCCATCCCGACCCCGATCAATCCAAGGCACGTGACTCAGAAAGTCCGGGCAGGACGGGACTGGACCCTAAGGTACGTGGGTACCTCCAAGTCTCACTAGGTTGACGGCACACTGCACTTGAAATGCTGTCTCAATCCAGCTTGTACGATGCCCTCAGGAGACAAAAATAGGAACAGTCACAAAAGCGACGTTACGATAACCAAGCTCCCTTCTTGCGCTTGGGGATCCCCATATTTACGGGACATGATTGTTTCTCCCGCAGGCCTCAAGCAAACAAAGACGAAACTTTCCCTACTTGGACAGCTCAGAGAGAGCAGACCTGACACTCATGCGTGCAAAATACTCCCCCATGAGTGCGCATATTAAGAGTGATACGCAAAACCGCGAAGTCGTTGTATCCGAAAGTCAATAATCGATGCGTGACGATGGAGATGCATCGAAAGCCGACGAAGACCTTTTCTCCCAAATCTGAGGCCGCTTTGCAGTCGTCAGTCACTGTCACCTTGTCTCGCCTGTCTCTCACCGACGATTTGTCCGTTTAGCAGACTTTTGACGTTTCTTCATCTCTACCTGTGATCATTTTGTGCACTCAAAACGTCGTGTTCTATCCGACGTTTCCGGCCACTGGCTCCATATTTGTCGCAAGTTCCCTTAATACCTTTAACAAAGATGCTCTTTCACGAGATCAAGATCAATGAGGGCGTGCTTCATTCGAAACCATTGTCACTGATTGAGTGCAAACAAGTTGGGCTACTTTGGTCGAAAAGTAGAACTCACCGCCTCTCTAAAAAGGTTTTGAGAATCCGTGCAATGGCTACGGCCAATAAAAGATCATATTGCACCTGGCCAGCATTGCCAGCCTGGCTCTTCCATTACCTTACGACTTCATTCGTTCTGATCGATACCGTCGATTGACCGCAATTCCAGGCATTACTATTCGTTGCAGAGAATCGTGATACGGCATTTCAAAAGTCGCTCATTGGTAATCAAAGCCGGTTGGGCTTTTTTCTTTATCAGGAAAGGCCTTGCTCGATAGTTTCAACCCGACTTCCATAAATAAATCGAAACATCGAGAGCCTATGGCACTGTTGCTGTACTCGTTTCACGCAGTGGTAGTATCACTGCATCTGGCCCTAAAATCGGTCAAAACAATATACGGCAGAAGGAAACTGTTACCACGAGATTTGTGAACCGGAGCTGGAGCCAGTCGTGATGCCACGAGGAACGAAGGCTCACAGCTACAGCCACCGGTCAATGAAGTGATCCTCTTTGAAACCCTGCTCCATGCGACTGCAAAACTAACAGGATCTCGGATACCTACTTCTCCCAGGGTTAACCATCTCGTCGAGTTCACGGGACACCAAAATGCGACAGTAAAGGTAGCTAAGTAAGCAGATAGCATAGATTCAATGATGCACTATGCCGCTCTTCGGAAGCGCCGATAGAACAAGCCTCACGCCCGACACTTAGATAAATGATAGACTGGTACGGGGGAGTTGTTCATCGAGTTCTTGCCCTTGTATCTAATCCTAAGTGCCCTACAAGTCCACTTGAAGTTAAGAGCGCTGGTCCTATACAATGCTGAATGATACGAACGCGAAGCCACCGGAATCGTACGACGGGACAAGATTTCGATCAGAGATTGACTTCGAGCTGGCCTCATGATGCAGTAGGTGCATAAGTGGAACTCAACTATGCATCCATCCTAGCCCCAACTATCTCGTCGTTAGGCTCCGGAGGCACAGAATGTGAAGATTGTCAATGCAGGAAATTGTGGCGTACCTAGGCAAAGGTAGGTAGCGATAGAATTAATTATGAAAAGTTAGCCACCGGATCTCATTTCGGACGACGAAACCGGCCGTCCTTTTTTCGGCCAATCTCATAATCTAACTCCGTCTTCCGACCATCTGAAGGCAGTACGGAGTGGGCGGCTATCTATATATGTGCAGGCGCTTCACGTCAATCCATTTGTTCGAGTACTCCAGAACCTTTTGCATCTATTCTACTAAACGAGATGTCCGTTCCATTGCCAGTTCCCGATGTCGCTGTCAATTTTGTTCCCGCCAAAGCGGGCGAGATGCTCGTTCTTGGACCAATGAAGATGCGAATCTTGGAAGATGGGTCTAACACAGGTAGCTTCGCAGGTCGCGTCCTCAGATACTGAACTAGAAGTTTACGTATTTGGTAGCACAACGGCTCGGTACGGTCGAAGGCATCCTTCCACCTCACACGGCCGGTCCGGTTGCACATTGGCATGAGATGCACGACGAGACCTTTCTCACCACCAAAGGCATGGTACGGTTCCATATCCCCAAACACCCTAAGAATCCAGAAGAGAAGCACATCGACGCCTACGAGGGTGATTACGTTACCGTCCCGATTCGGGCACCGCATACCTTCAGCAATCCGACCGATGGGGAATCGAGATTCATTTGCACAATGACTCCTTGCTTTTATGTGAACTACTTCAAGCTCTTGAGCCAGATTGCGGAGGCGGGAAAGCCAATGACCAAGGAGGCGAACGTCAAGGCTATGGCTTGTTACGCGACACTACCTATCGAACAGGGGGGCCCTGTGGCTTGATTCAAATTAAGTTATCTAGCTAGGATGGGATGGCTTCACCGTAGGGTGGGCCCGGTGGGGGTCAGAATTTAGACCGCCATCCTTACCTTTAACAAGTCGCCTTTCACAATGTCCTCTTCGCGCCCTTCGAACTCGCCCATATCCCATGTGACGTTCAAGTACCTTCCAGCCAACCAGTCCCTCTTTTGCCGTGTCAGCCATGGCAGTGTATCTCCGGGTAGCTCTGGCTGATCGATCAGAAGTCTCGATTGCGCGTCTTTTGGCATGTTTCGTGCTAGATCCGTAGCCACGCCCCCGGGGTGCACCGAATAGGCCAGGAGACCCTCCTCGCCGTAGTCCGCGATCAAGAATTCAGAGAAACGCAGCATGGCGAGCTTGGAGGATTGGTAGCCCGAAGCGCCTTTGTAAAGGTAATGGGCCCCTGCAGAGGTTATATTCACCACCGTCTTTAGCTCTGACTTGAGAAGCAACGGAACGAATGCGCGAGACATGAGGTAAGTGCCTCTGATATTCACCTCATAGTTGGCCCACCAGTCGGCGGGATCGCCTTGTAGCATAGGTATAAATTTCCCGAGGTAGCCAGCATTGTTGATGAGAATGTCCAACTTTCCAAATTCCTTTTCGACCCGCTTGGTCGCAGCTTCGGTGCTCTGCTGATCCGTGACATCGATTTGCAGACTTAGAACGCGGGGTTCTGGACGTCCAGTAGATTTCGCGGCTTCGATGACTTCCTGTGTTGAAAAGGCGGAGCGAGCTGCAACAGCAATCTGGGAGGCTCCCGCCTTTGCATATCCAATGCTGATCGCACGCCCAACGCCCTTATTTGCGCCTGTTACGAGGACAGATCGCCCTTCGAGGGAATACTTTGAGGGGTCAATCAACGGATAGGTGTTGTGATGAATTGTTCGAACGAAATTCTGGCCTGAGTTGGGATTTTTAGCAAAATCAGAGCGTAATTATACTACCGCAATAACGATCGGGCTACGCACCACTGTTGTGTAAGGGACTATCCCTATCAACGCCTGGGGTGAAAGACATTTTGATTCTCCTTGGAACCTGCGTCAAGATACCGACTTGATGAATTTATTCGATTTGTAATATTTGTCGAGGATGATAGCCAGACTTCTAATGGCGAGCGAGAGTACATCACACTCGTTTCAGTCTGAGCTATGGTGCAGGCTTTATACTAACAGAACATTTCTCTTAATAATTATTGCTGACAGACTTCAATGATTGAAGGGCGACGCTCCAATGGACCTGACGGAGATATGCTGGCCCGTCAAGGTCCGTACTCCAGACTCGCCCATCTGAAGATATTTCAGTCAAAGCAGAATCTTTGAGTTTTACACGAGGATCTGGCGCAGCATAGAATATTGGATAAACCTATAATTGGGTTTCGCTCCCGCAGATTACCTGACGTTTCATCGCCAAGTACTTCGCAGCGTAGGTAGGTGGGTAATATCCTTTTCGCTCTGGCACGAGTAGGATAATTACTTCGGAGCTGCGTAAAAGGTTCGCTCCGGAGCGAGGTGGGGGCTGTGATTGGCCAGCTCGTACTTTGTTCCTACGCTAAAAAGACGGCAGCCTGTCCAGCCAGTTGAAAAGCACTATACAGGCAGCAAAAGATTGATGCTTTAGGGAGTCGGTAAATATTTAAAGTTACTACGTCTGCTGGTCCTTTCTCTCATGCGCAAGAGAGTCGACTTCTTGGCCTTATCCAAAAATGCGCTTCCGTCTCGAGTATCCTCAGATCCCGCATGAGCCGGCCTGGGGTCCTCCCTCTTCAAAAGACAAGCAAGTCATCTCCTGATACAGTCTAACTGTTTAGAGACTGATCAAGACCGGCTTGTGTGAGCAGCTTTTGCGAAGAAGACTACCTAGTTTCGAGCTATTTTGCGGAACTCGTGAATACAGTTACGAATGCGACGTACGGTAGGTCATCTGGTCGGGATTGCCGAGTTCCAAACAGTAACATTGGCAGTCATTTATGCTGTCTATGGTTTAAGCATGAATTGGAGAGGCAAACGCGCTTTTCTCAACTGCCTTCCATACGTGGGTCTTGCAGGCGTGGGAATTTGCTCATGGTATTACCATATGGTCCTCAGCTACCATGCCCAAATGTGTATGTACGCTCAAATTACTCGCACTCCCTGCTGATACAAACTGTCAATAAAATGTAGCTGATGATCTTTCCATGTTGATTGCTACTGGCATTGTTCTTCATCACATGTTCACTTTTTCTTTGGGACAGTTCCAGACACTGGTCTTGGGCGCTGCCCTTACATTGAGCCTTGCGGGATTATCTTGGTACCATGTAACGACCGACGAGATTTTAATACACTCGCTGGCGTTTGGATTGATGATCTTTATTATTGGCTTGAAAATGCGAGCGCTTATCCGAGAGAGGACTCCAGACCGGAGGCTTCGGAGAAGTGTGCGTAGGCTGGAAATGGGAGGTGCCGTGTCTTTTGTTTCTGGATTTGGACTTTGGATAATCGATCGCTTGTTTTGCCATCACTTGATACAAGCAAGAAGGGTAATAGGAATTCCATGGGGCTTCATACTTGAATTGCATGGCTGGTGAGTCACTCCTCATTGCTTGGCTTCTGTAAGACGCAGGCCATTGCTGATGATATCACAGGTGGCATGTCCTTACGGGCATAGGCGCCTATATATACATTGCGCTCGTAGAATACTTGACGTCTGATGCCGTGGGGAAGGACTTGAGGGGCGCATACGCATGGCCTGCCGATCTGCTTCTATGTTTCATGGAAGACCAGACCCCAATGCCGACCAAAAAGGATCTCACCAAGAGGACCGGGAGAACGAAAATTGCCACAAACAACAAGGAGGAGTAAGCATCTCCACAAACCGATGAGGGTTTCTTTTCTCGAAAGCCAATTTCTGCGGCGGTGTCGATTTCAGAATGCGGCAACGGATCTTTTCAATTGGTTACTAGTTCGGAGGCAAACTTGCTCCTCGCTCGGATTCTTGGTCCGTAGAAGACCAAGACCCAAGGCACAACCGTCAGCAGTGTACCGATGCCCCCGAGCAAGCTCGATGCCCCGCCAAACCCTAGTTGCTTATACATCTGGGTGGTCACAAGAGGTAGCACACCTCCAAGTAGGTTTCGGCAGAAGCTCTGAGCTGCTAGAGCGGAGCTTGCGTAACGGTGATAGATGTCGGCAAAATAATTGAATACTGCTAAATAAATCGAAAATATGCCCATGGTTGCGCAGCCAATGGCCAATGCTGGCACAATCCAGGGAATCGAATGGAAGGAAGTCCAGCCAAACCAGAATAATCCAATGGGCATAAGAGCACTTTGGACGCAGCTGAAATAAAGACGTCCCTCGGGGCTGGTTGCCAATGTGCTCCTCCGCCGAGCCCAATTTTCTTGAACGACGCTAATGATTGTCGAGACGATAGCACCTGTGCTTAGAGCAGCAAAGGGCGCGTACGATTGGTCAAGGTCAAATCCATGATTTGTGGAGAAGACCAACGGAATAGCGGCGAATGTCATGTAGAGCACGGCCCAACTAAATGATATCCAGAGCGAGAAGAAAAATATCACGGGTTCGGTAAAGAGTAGGTGGAAAGGTCGATAAAACGAGATCAGAATCATTTGCCCGAGAGTCCCTCGTTCTTCATCAGCTTGGACTTTCCATCGTATGCGCTGAACAGTCCTTTTGTCGCTATTTTTTTCCAATTGCACGTTGAATCCGACGCATCCCAGCTTTTCACGGGCCTCGTACCATTGATTGAGTTTCGCGGCCTTTCGGCTAAGCAAGACGCTGCCCCGGGTTTCTTTGAAGAAGATAACTAAAGCTGCTAGACAGATGCCATCCATGATCACCTGGAGGTAAAATATCCATCTCCAAGTCGTGTGTTGGGCAATGAACGCGCAGACAAGAGGGCCGAGCCCAGTGCCAAAGAGCGCAGCACCAGAGAAGAGGGCCATTGCCCAGTTCCGATCCTGCGCGTGATAAATGTCACTCACGACCCCGCCAACCATGGTGGAAAATGTCGAGCTGGAGCATCCGACAATAAAGCGTGAGACCAGAAAACCGGCATATGTGGGCGTCAAAGCACAGCACAGCTGTGTTATGACAAATACGATGCCAGTGGCTAGGAAGACCGGTTTTCGTCCATTGAACTCAGAAAAGGGGGCCAGAAACATGGGGGCAATACCAAAGCCCGTTGTAAATGTTGTGATGCCGACGGTGGCCGCCACATCGCTCACATGCCAAAGCTCTGTCATTTGTCTGATTCCCGGGCTGTACGAACCGGCAGTGAAGGCCGTGATTGCAGTACAGATGCATGATAGCCAGGTAATGAAGGTCTTTCGCGACTCTGGCCAACCAAAAGGCGATTCGTAGTCTTTCAAATTTGGGGCTTCTGGGGGAGAAATTGAATGGCAATCGGTAGGGCCAAGGGTTGAAGGTGAGGGCAACACGGTATCGAACGTCAAGTAGTGGTACACGATAGGTGGTTCCTGATTGTTTTGGAGCTTATTCAAATTGACAGACCCCCTTTCTTCCTCGCCTCGGTTGTTTACAAAAGAGAAGCTTGCAGCATGGTCTTGCTCAGGGTGGGTTATTTCCGGTCTATTCCCGTTGTTGTTATCTTCTTCCAATTTGTTTTTTAGCAACGCTATTTCTGGATTCGCCATGGAAGAATGATCAAGCAAGAGAGTAAAGAGGAAGGAGAGATTCAATGAATAAACGATGGGAATAAAACGAGGGGTGGTGATGAGAAAGAGTAATGGATACGTTGAAATGAAATACTAAACATTGCTACAGTCACCCTGAGGCTACCTAATTAGCGCCCACACGCCAGATCTGAGGATCCACTCGCTTCGGACGAGAAGCCGAAGGCCATGGTCGTCACCGGCCGCTATCTACTCAGGCCGGCCCCAATTGCGCCCCCATCCATCATTTTGGGTGTGGAGGGGAAACGAGAAGACAGAGGCCGTCATCCTGGCCCGGGAAGAACTCGGTGAAAGCGTGGAAGGGGTCTGTTGGTGTCGTCGGCTTCATGACTCGATAGTGTAAAGATACCATGACTTGGCCATTGCTTCTAACAGCAGTACCTCACTGTGCGGCTTTGCTTATCAAGGCAGCAAGCTCACGCGATGTAGCAGCAATTCGAAGACTTTCCAATGGGCTCTGGCTACCTCAACTCTAATTCACTCACGGGAATCATGAAGTTTTAACTGCGAACCTCTATCCTTGTCTGGAGTTGCACCAGTTGCTGCCAAGCAAGAGGATAGTGTGGAGGAGTCTAACCCAACATGTGTGTGGGTATCCTGGTCGACGTCATGTCCTTCGGCGCCACATTTGATACCGAAACTGCAACTCCAGGCCGAATACTCTCAGTAGTCGAGACGCAATGTTTTTGTTCTTTAAATTTTCTTTTCGCAAGATTGACATCCCTGCAACATGGGTGCTGTCTGTGAGCTCAACACTCAATGGGCGCGCGCCTGCCTCTCCCTCAGGCGCCCCCGGATAAAGGTCCTCGCATCAGTACAATGCCAATCTCCCTTTAGGCCACTTGGTTTGCGCCAACTCCAAAAGTCGAGTGCAGCTACCAACGGCAATGAAACCGAGTCTCTCGCGCCTCGAAAACAGCGTGGAGGCTCGAAGGTCTTCAAAAACGCAGATGAAGCAGTAGCAGATATCAAGAGCGGGTCAACAATTCTCAGCGCGGGGTTTGGCCTTTGCGGCGTTGCGGAGACGATCATCCAAGCTATCCACCGCCGAGGAGTCGGTGCCGTCAATTCCCTTACGGCAGTCTCAAACAATGCTGGTGCAGCGGGCGGAGGTGGTCTTGCGACTCTGACACAGGCTGGTCAGGTTGATCGACTCATTCTCTCCTTTCTTGGCAACAACAAAGCATTGGAGAAAAAATATTTGTCTGGAGACATTGCAATCGAACTCTGTCCCCAAGGAACTTTGGTGGAAAGGATGAGATGTGGTGGAGCAGGCATCCCAGCATTTTTCACCCCTACCGGATCACACACATTGCTACAAGATGGCGAGGTTCCAGTCCGACTTGAGCCTTCGGGTACAGTCGTCGAAAAAGGCAAGCCGCGTGAAATACGCGTATTCAATGGAAAACAGTACATGATGGAGGAAGCATTGACCGGCGATGTGGCTATTCTACGCGCATGGAAAGTCGACGAAGCAGGAAACTGCCGGTTTCGCTACACCACCAAGTCTTTCGGCCAGGTCATGGCCAAAGCTGCAACCGTCACGATTGTCGAGGCGGAAGAGATTGTGCCTATCGGTGCGATAGAACCCGATGATACTGATCTTCCCGGTATCTTTGTCGATCGCATTGTCCAGGCGACAGCAGAAAAGACGATTGAGATTCGAAAACTTCGGGAGTCCACACCGGCTCAAAGCGAACAGCCACCAAAGAATGACTCTACGGACCGTCGCCATCGCATCGCAAAACGGGCTGCTAAAGAGCTCAAGGAGGGTTACTATGTCAATCTGGGTGTCGGCATGCCTACACTAGCTCCCTCATTCCTGCCTCAAGGAGCAACGGTCTGGATTCAGTCCGAGAATGGGATTCTAGGGATGGGACCATACCCCACCGAAGACGAGATTGACGCGGATATTATCAATGCTGGCAAAGAGACCGTCACGCTCGTTCCTGGCGCCTCAACCTTTGACAGTTCCGAGTCCTTTGGCATGATCAGAGGTGGACACGTCGATGTCAGCATCTTAGGGGCTCTCCAAGTCTCTGCTACAGGTGATTTAGCCAATTACATGATTCCTGGAAAGGTGTTGAAGGGCATGGGTGGCGCAATGGATCTTGTTTCTAATCCCGACGAGACCAAGATTGTGGTCACAACTGACCATGTTGCCAAAGATGGTACTCCCAAAATTGTACAGCAGTGCCAGTTACCATTGACTGGTGCTAGATGCGTCAGTACGATCATTACTGACTTGGTATGTTTTCTCATATACTTTACACCACCGCTCTCAGCTAAGTGCAAGCTAATCGTTTTGCTAGTGCGTCTTCGAAGTTGACCGAAAGAGGGGAGAGATGACGTTGACTGAGTTGGCCCCTGGCGTTGAAGTTGAAGAGGTACAAAAGAAGACGGATGCCAAATTCCACATTGCCGAGAATTTGGTGTCGATGGAGTGAGATTATGTCTGAGTCTCGGACGGATGTAAATATGTTCTGAAGCTTTCTTGTAAACACTTGAACACCAGCGTATTAGTCTCAAACTGGACACGGCCCGGGCCTGTTAAGAAGCTCTCACGAGTTCCATGGGAATCAGCATCAACAGGTGAAATGGCAGATAGGTGGCCATATCTCTTGGAATTGGACTATCTGTGGTCTACCATAGATATCCTTGAAAGCCGTGTAAACTCATAACTTCGATTCTCTTGCATGCATACCCGGCGCATACGAACTGCCCATGCCTTCTCCAATCGTGCTTACGACCTCGTCAACCTTTTCCAAAATCCAGGTATTTCCTTCGTCGGACGCTAGCCATTTTACTGCATCCTCATTCTCCACGTCATCTTCCCATGTCCCATCTTCAGCAGCCTTGCGCAGGCCAAACACATGGCTCGTCACCTGCGGCCCGACACCGGTCTGCGCTCTGAGACAAGCCACGGCCACAATAGACGTCGTCACACGACCCACGGTTGCACCAGTAGCGCGGGGAGGGTCAGACAGCAGAGACCCGTACTCGCTATTGAGAATATGGACGGGAAGATCTGGGTGTGCCTCGGCAAGCTTGTCGACTAACTTGGTCTCAAAAGGCCGGTATATGGAATCCCATAGCTGCCTTCCACGATCTCGTATCGAAGTGATATTCTCCGTGCTGGGCGCGCGCGTGGGTGTGATGGAGAGCGAGGACACAATGTCAGACGGAAGAGAAGCTCGAAAGGCATTCAACATATTGATGGTGCGTGGGACACCATTGAACGAGATGCACTTGAGACCGATTTCACGCATGAGTTCTGCAGTAGCAACGGCCTGGCGCTGAGATTGCGAGGATGACGCGAATTTATAGAGGGTGCTCATGGAATCGGGACTGTTCATGGTCATCGTAGCGCCTGTCTACGGCAGGTTGGGGTCAGCATCATCAATCCTCGCCCACATTGGCAGCTGTGAGTGCATAGCATACTGTGAGTGCCAGCCATGATGGCAGTCCGACATTCTTGGAGGATGCTTCTTGCTGAATTCTCCGGTAGACAGACTCAATGCGAGGAGACGCAGGAATCGTTCCCGGCCGTGCTCTTGGGTTACTGATCAGGGCTTTGAGGGAGTCGGAGAGCTTCGACATGGCCTCGATTGGAAGCAAAAGAAGGCTTGGAAACACATGTCCGGCAGCGCTTCACGAAATGCTTCCAGCACAGGAACTGTCCAATAGGATCGGGCCCGCTCTCATGACGATGATGATGGATGATACTCCGTAGAACCTACCCGACTTAACTTGAGCCGAGGTGCAAGGCGCAGGCGGCTCTTCTTCTAGCGACCGAAGCGGGAGTTGGGCTCGGCATAGAGATGTACGTCCCGTTGCAACGACCACCACAATTGGCACATTCCTCTCCATGGACCAGTCTCCAACGCCAGCGTCGCTACCATCGCCGTCGCCGACACAAAAGGCCGCGCGCTCCAAGCAAGCCGCCTGCATCAGCTGCAGAAGAAGCAAGGTCAGATGCCGTCGCGATGAGGGAGAGGCGCGATGCGAAAAATGCCGGCAGACTGGAATAGACTGCATCGTGCCGGAATACCATGTTGGCAGGCGAAAGGGAGTCAAGAATAAGAGAAAAGGCCTAGAAAAAGCGGTATACCAAGTGGAGCAAGCTCTAGCCCGTGCCAAATCCCCCCGGGAATCGGTCGAGTTGCAGCGTCTTGTCAGTGACAGCCGCCGCTTCCAGTCGCAGCCTCCAGCTGGCTGGAGAGACGAATCCCCGGACGAAACCGTCGTCACAAATACCAATGCCGACGGGTTGGATGATGCAGAGAATCCGCTCCAACTTCTTGCCCGAGCATCGGACCTGCACGTGCCATCAGCCAAACCTTTCGAGCAAAGGAGTACTCCGGGCGACCCTCAACATATCAAATGGTATTTTGCACCAGTCCGGGCAAAGCTGGATATCGGCGATGAGTTCGATCCCGTCGACCTAGGTCTTGCTAGTTTAGAGGAAGCCGAGATGCTGTTTAGCTATTTCTTTCACAACCTGTCCCATACCCGTTGGGGCCTGGACCCGTTTGTTCACACCGTGCCATTTGTCCGTAGTCAGTCTGCATTTCTTTTTACGTCCGTCATGGCTGCTTCCGCACTCTTCATACCATCAGCAGCAGCATTATGGAAAAGACTCGCCAAGCACTCCAAATTTCTCGCAAACCGTGCAATGACCCAACGCTTTCGCTCTGTCGAGATTGTCTTGGCTTTTGTCATCAACATCCCTTGGATGCTTCCAGGCGAACAATCAGCGGACGATGAGACTTGCCTCTACTTGAGTACTGCTATGACCATTTCCATTGACCTCTGCTTGGACAAAGTAGTTGTACCATCTGGAGACTTGGATGGTCTTGCACACAGTCGGCTTTCCAGGTCAGACTGCATCGAAACCAAAAGAGCACTCTACATGGATGGTTTTACCGGCGTTGATTCGAAGTCTGAGTGGAGTCAACGGCTGATCCGGCGCCGAGAGAGGGCCTGGATATCACTATGGAATTTGGAGCGAGGAGTTTGCTTAGCCCGTGGCAGAAGATATACGTGCCCCGTGACTCCGTTGATCCAGAATTGCGACTCCTGGCACGTTTCGAATATTGCAGACCGGCATGACGGGTCCATCATATCCATGGTGGTGCTCCGCAGAGACCTCCAAGGCCTCGTGGACGGCATACGATCGAGATGCGACAATCTTCGCATCATTGACGTCGAGTCTGAAGTTGCTGAGTCTATGAAGAGCACCATCGAACACTTTTTCGATCAATGGCTTGCAACGTGGTCCGTCTCTCTTGGACAAGGTAACCAAAACAACTTCCCGCCCTACGTCAAAATTCTCATCACTCACACCATTCTCTCTACTTATTGCATGGTGATAAACCATCCAACGGCTCCTACGCAGGTTAAGAATATTTTCCATTCTCAGGCGCTTTCTGCTGCGCTGAAGGTCATGCGGACAGCTGTCCGAGGAGAGTCTGAGCTCGAATCAATGCCCAACAATACGGCAATCATGATTTCGTTCGCCGCATGTTTTGCTCTGAAATTCAGTAGTGGGCCCTTGCACCCAAGTGTCAAGGACTTGATACATGAAACAGCGAACATGCTACAGCGCATCGGTGCCTTTCCGAGCCATCGCCAGGGGGCGTCTGTTCTGTACGGTAAATATCTTTTGGAGGTGCTGAGGCATAGTAATCTCAAACACACAACGTCCAATCCAAACCAAGAGCCGACTTCAACAACCATGTTCTCGCCACCGGCCACTAGCAATCAGTTACATGACGCCGGGTTACCAGGCGAATCATTGCAATTTTCTGCAATGTCCGATGAACAAATCCTGCATGCAATCAACGAAGCCGGTCTGGACATGAACACACAGGTAACGAATGCCGGCATAGATGACCTGGCAGGCCTCGACTGGCTTAGTTGGATTGAACCGACCCAAAGCGTTCTGCAATAGCAACGGCCAAGTGTGGGACTTTCCAAACGTCGATGGGGCATAGGAGCAGTCAAAGCATTCACATCATTGGAAGAAATTGTCAAGCATGCGTTTCGCTATCTAAGAAAGTACCCACGCAAATCCCTACTTAGCACAGTGAAGTGGTGATCACAAGGAAACAACCACCTTTTTAGCGGATACGCCTTTCTTCCATGTATCGATCCCGACCTGGATGTTCTCGAGACCATGACCAACGACTACGGGATCGGGAGCCGCAATGAATTTCCCTCCGGCCAGAGCCTTTGGTAGATAGTCGGCAAAGATGGCCTTGCCGATGCCATTGTCTTTCAAATTCGCGCCAGATATGAATTTGACCTCAATGTCTCCACTTGATAAATTATCCGGTACATGCTGAGCTGTTGCAATAAATTTGACGGTACGGGTTCTGGAGGCAACTTCGATGCACTGGTGAAGTGCACCGTGGAAGCCGATTGCAGCCTGTTCGCCAATTGCATCAACGATCCCTGGCATCGACTTATCCTTTAGTGCGTCAACCAGTTGGTCCACAACATCCTCATCGTTATAATTAAACACCTGGGTTGCTCCTAATCTGCGCATATAGTCGAAGTTTTTCGCCGAGGCAGTAGTAAAGACTTCGTATCCGGCCGCTTTGGCGAGTTGAATTGCGTTGCAGCCTACGCTTGACGAGCCTCCCCAGACTAGGACTGTCAGGCCGATTACCTTTGATTCAGTCGAAGGTAAATCCAGAGCAAGATAGTCCTTCTGAAACAGAGCCCCCATTGCCGTGTAGATGCCCAAAGGCACGGTCGCCGCTTTTTCGAAAGACAGATTATCCGGAATCCCCGCAGCCATATGTTCCAGCACAACAGTATATTTCTGGAAAGCACGCTCATGGATCCGTCCGCTGGTAAGCCCCAGCGCTGCTCCCAGCACACGATCACCAGGTTTCAGGCGCGAACAGGCACTGCCCACCTCAACAACTTCACCCGCGACATCTTGCCCGAGGATGGTGGGATAGTCCAATTCTCGAAAGGCGAGAGCTTGTAAACCCCAATCGACGGGGTTTATAGCTACGGCTCCGTTCCTGACGACTATTTCATTAGGGCCTGGACGAGTGTAAGGCGCAGGTTTCACTTCAAGTGGTCTAGCTCTGGCAGCAGTGAGCCATGCGGCAACATTTGACGGCATGGTAAAGTTGGAAAAGCCGCAAGCTGTGCGCGAGTCAATTGGGATTATAATGAACTTGAAGAACAGAAGAGAAGAACCTTTCCATGGTTCGGGTTTCTCTAAAGAATAGCCCCTTCTTATATATGAGCCCTGCCTGCTTTGCAATGTTCTGATAAGTCACTATATGTTTAAGTCCCTCTTAACTCCGCATGTCCGAATCATCAAGTGGGGGCTCAAAAGAGTGTCTGTCTACCCATTCGGATGGACGTTGTAGGTGCCGATTGACCAGCCTTTTAGTGATTATTCTTGTATCATAAGGCATTCTATCAAACATTCATTCGTTGCAATTCTGCTTGCAGGGACGAACAGTCAGCCCTCGGGAGCAAGGGTCGCTAGACCTATTGGGAATACCCGCGTGCGCTTCGTTAAAGAGGACGTCGAAGACTAAATTACGACGGACTCATCGACGCCGTGTCACCGACATGGTCTTTGGGACCAGTGGAACATTTGTCCAGCGGTGCTAGCGTGAATAAGTCCGAGCTGAGATCTGGCTTCTCCAATAGCCGGTACTGTGTACTTCGTACCAGGACTTGTAACAAGAGCCTTTCAACTTGAGAGACTCTGTGAAGGCAAATGGAAGTGTGAGAAGCCCTCTGATCGCTCGAGATACCTGAATGCAAGAGGGGTTCGTATTTTATACAGAAAACGCGTAGTGATGCTGCAATTGCACCCCAAGAAAAGGTGAGAAAACGTCCCACATTTATCCGAAAAGCTTGCAGAAAAAAGGCTACCTCTATCGAAATAAAATTCGATTGTGAGCCAGGACTTCTGAATGAGTGAATCTCGGGGAAGTCTTCTACCCCTGGTATTGGTGTAAACGCAAAGCCGTTGCTACGATAATATGGTCTGCTGAGAACGTGTGAATCGGACAGGTATGCGGCTCTTACAGAGATTAACCTTCTCGGGCAATGTGTAAATCATGAGGCTCACCGGAGATAACCACGAAGCGCTCCTTACAAAGTCCCCACGGAGCGTGGAGAAAGGGCTTGGGACTGTGATTGAATTCCCGCGGAAGATTTCCGAGGCTTTAGTCTAAGACATTTAGACTCGATGCCCTTCCGAGCGGCCTCGGCAGCTCTTCATACGAAGCAAGACAACTAAAAATGCCGCCAAACAAACGATTTCCAGCCAAAAAATCCACGTAATTCGCATAGGGCTGCTTCGCTTTCCCATCGCTACCCAATTTCGTCATTTGAGCGTTCAACACCTTGAAGTCACCAACTCCATTGCAATCGGCTCCCATCAACGCCAACACAATCGACCTCCTGCCTTATGAATCCTATCATCCTTTGGCGAGTTACGGATCTCTGACAAGTCGAGACTGCCAATCCGCCCGAACCGCTCGCAACATCGAACACCGCAGCAAGAGAAGGGAGATCTAGGACAATGACAACTGAAATACTTATATTTGGGGCCGGTGCTGTTGGTGCATTTTACGGCTCTCGTCTCGCCGGGGCGAAGGACGTAAGGGTATCTGCTGTTTGCCGTTCTAACTACGAAATCGTCCAAAAACACGGGTTCTGCATAACATCGCCTCAATACGGATCGTATGCATGGCAACCGTCACGGGTATTTTCAAGTCCGAGCGAGGCGCGCCAGTCTAGAATAGCCTGGAACTTTATCGTCGTGTCCACCAAAGCGCTGCCAGACGTCAGCGATGACTCGCAGCTACTCGATGGTCTTGTAGGGGATATGACAGCTGTCGTCCTTATCCAGAATGGTCTTGGTGTAGAGGAACCATATCGAAAACGATTTCCTAACGCTTCCATCCTTAGCGGCGTGACTGTCGTCTCTGCTGAACAACCTCGCGCAGGCAGCATTAAGCATAATCGCTGGACTCGCATCAATGTCGGTCCGTATCTACCACAATCGGATCCATCAAACCCTAGCAAAGCAAAGGAACTTGCAATATCTCGAAATTCGGACTTTGTGAGTTTTCTGGTAGCTGGGGGCATCAAAGACGCGTCAGCATATACGCATGAACATCTTCAGCTTGTCCGCTGGCATAAAATCGCCATCAATGCGGCATTCAATCCCAGCTCTGTACTTTGTGGCGGGCCTCCGAAAGCTGTGATGGCTCATGATCCCTTGCTCTACGAACATTTGAAAGCAGTCATGGATGAGGTTCTTGAGACCGCGCCAAAAGTCATCGGACAACCACTCCCTTCCGAGTTTGCCTCGTCCGAGTTGCTTATGCGGAGCACGCAGAGGGATCCCAGCGGAAGCCGACCCAGTATGTGGGCAGACTGGGAACATGGGAAAGCTTTGGAGTTGGAGGTCATCTTGGGGAATCCAATTCGGATCGCTCAAGAGAAAGGGCTTAGCATGCCAAGATTGCAGAGTCTCTACGCCCTGACCAAGATGGCACAGCGGACGAGAAATGAAAATACGCTGCAAAGTAAATTGTGATCTAATAGAATGTGAACGGTAAGCGTAGCAAAATGCCTTCTCACATCAGCCAAATTTTAGATGCTGACCAAGTATTTCTGCCCAGGCCATCAAATCTGCTTCTTTCCAAGCCTATGTCCAGCCTCCGCAAATGAAATACTCAAAGGCTTATACTCGGAACGACCCTTCGCTGAAAACACCCCAAAAAAGATTAAATATGAAGACTCCCGACATTTTCGAGTATGAAATTGTATGCATCCGATCTGAAATTATCCGTGATGAAGGTGGAATATGTCGGATACATGTTGAGCAATTGATTGCTCTCGCTCCACCGTGGCCAGTTGGAGTAGTTGTTAGCACCATTGGGATCCAGGTCGTTTACGAAGCTAATATAGTATGCATGGAAAGCGGCGGATGCGTAATTCGGAAGAATGCCGAAGAAGACTTGAAGGAGGTCGCTCCCGTGAAATGTACCAAGTATCGGAGTTCCGTAGTCGTACGATGAAAGGTATGACCACGAGGGAACTTCCGGCTTTACGGAATTTGCGATATTGAGGAAGCCTCGGCGTGTGAGGGTAAACGTGAGATCTCCAAAAATGGCCGCCAGACGCTTGTACTGGATGTACCAGTTGTTCAACTCACCCGTACGAAATGGAGAGCCATTCGTTGTGATATCTGGGTAATTTCCTACCAGCTCTTGGATCTGTTCCCGGGTGGCATCAAGAAAATAGTAGGTGGTCAAGTAATCCACTAATTGGTCTATTGTTGAAATATTGGACTGGAATAGGGCAAAGAGTGTACCTTCATCTTCCTGATCGCCTATTACGAACGGGACTGGCGCGTATTTGCCAGCTTGGACAAGGACTTCGGGAGATTGTGTCAGGACGGTTCCATCTGGTCGAGGCAAATACGACAGAGCGACTCCACAATAACTTAGGAGGCCGCAGACCGAGTTTGTGGCGTTGAGGAATACCTCATAATCAACCTCTCGGAGGCAAGCAAGTGTATCAGCTGCGTTCGCACAGCCCGCATTTTGAACAACAGTATCATATACGGCTTGTCCTTTGGTGCCGTTTACTGGATCTGCGGGGACGATACTCCCAGAATTCATAATGCCGGCTCGGAACAGGGGATTGCCCTTGTACGTGTTGTTGCCATCGTACAGTAACATCTGATCCATGACCGATATCGCTCCTGCCGACTCGCCCCAGATGGTGACCTTCTCTTTGTCGCCGCCGAATGCTTCGATGTTGTCTGCCACCCATTCAAGACCCAAGCGTTGATCCAGCAGTCCGAGATTCGAAGAGCCATCAGCGAGAATCTCAGAACCAGCCAAAAACCCGAAGCCTCCTATGCGATAGTTGACTGCGACGAAAATGATCGGCTTTCCTTCATTCACGGATTCTGTGACCCACGATGCCCCGTTGTA
Organism: Astrothelium subdiscretum; assembly: GCA_021030935.1. Lineage (NCBI taxonomy): Eukaryota > Fungi > Ascomycota > Dothideomycetes > Trypetheliales > Trypetheliaceae > Astrothelium > Astrothelium subdiscretum. The sequence goes on from JAGFMW010000025.1 coordinate 395,342, forward strand.
CATGGAACTGCTGCCGAGCTCAAAACCGCCACCGAAAATCCAGAACAAGACCGGCAGCTTAGAAGTTGCATTCGTCCCACTTGGCCGAAATACATTTATATTCAAGCAATCCTCACTGGCGTCAGTCACGGTCTGGAACAGGGGCGTGTCCAGAAGCAGTCCTAGCTCCGAAGTCGGAATCAATCCATTCAGCCCGGCATCATCGCTGAAGTAAAATTGTGGGCAGGAGGGTCCATTCGAAGTCGCTTCAACGGTTCCCAGCGATTCGGTGATTGGCTGTGGTGGCTTAAGACGAAGCGGACCTGTGGGAGCTTGGGCAAAGGGAATGCCCGAGAACTGTTCGACATCTCCCGCAACGCCAACGACCGTTGCCTCTGGGGAAGAAATCGTGACGATCGGAGCCGCAGCTCTTTGTGCAATCTTTGTCGAAGCCGCTAAGGCTAGCGCGGGTACGAACAACAGACTACAAAGGTTGCGCATTGTGGAGCACTACGGTGATGATCGGATTTTGTGAACAAATCTGGCGCTCATCTGCAGGCGCGAAAGGGTGCTCTTCTCTCCAGAATAGTCGAGATACTTATGCTCGCCATGGTCGCGACTTGGTTGTGCTGTAGCCTCAACAGCAATGTGTGAGACTTTCATGTGCCTTGGTCGAGCGATCTATACTCCGAGGCAGCTGGGTGAGGCAGATGCTAGCTTCATGTCGTCGAAGTCAAACAAAAGGCCACCCGTCGACTATTGAACCTGGACATATTCATCTCTTTGCGGGGTGCATCGGCGATGTCTCCATTAGGGAGGAAATTGGCTCTCGGTTGGTGCTGCTCGGCGCCACATGAATCGTTTGCTTGGCCAAAGTCAGATAATCCTCCACCAATCCATACCAAATTCGGTCGCGTTTGTTTCCCTTGGTTACCCTTGTAGCCTTGCCTACATTGCCGGCTTTCTCAGCCTTAACAGACCGGGTTGACTAGGTATCTAGTATTTAGGGTATGCAGGTAAGTGCCGAGGCTGAAGGAACGCGTCTCATTCGTTCGCGCTTTTCTTCTTGCTCAGTCTCCCGACAGTCTCACAAAGATGGGCCGTCAAAACTCTCGATTAATGTGAGCAGTCCCTCGTGTCCGCTTGTACATATAGCATAGACGACTCCTGATCTGCACTCTCCATAAATTACGCACGTCGTTCGGCCGAGTGATACTTTGTTGATCCTACATTAGTGCCCTTGTATCAGAATTTATTGGACAATTGCTGAGCACGGAAACCGCTGGAAACGGGATTGGATCATAAGCTAACCACCTTATGCATGCAGGCGCGTTTCCCATAGTCTCGTCGTCTGGTGAGCTTCATCAGCAGCGAATTAATGATAGTGCGCGTGATCTGGAGGCGTTACCCAAGGTTCGGCAACTGCCGACCGGCTGCTTTAAGCGACGCCGCCATCTGGCGGGGGAAGTGTTTTGCATGGCGCATCTACTCCGTCCGGGTTACCTGCGTTATACACATACAGGTATTTTCTTTCTTGCACGGGATGTGAGGAATATCAGGTGGCCGAAGACATCGGATTCATCTATAGACGAGCTCGGACCGTTCTAAAATATTGTTGCCCACGCAGCTATTGAGATATGTGTAACTCCCGCCGCGCTCGTCGACGGGATCGGCAAAAATCGTCTTTGTTCTTCTCAGTCTGCCCCTCTTCCACTCGAGCATAATACATGGCAGAGTTGTCGGCCATACTCCATGCACAGCAAATAGCGCATACATTATATGGACCAAAGAAGCTTCCGCTAGGAGCTTCACAAGGTCTTCAGCTACCATTGATTGATACACTCATTCAATCCCGGGAAAGAGCTTTCGAGAAGCCGAGTGAGAAGTTTGAGAGCCAGCACTGAGCCAACGAAGCACTGAATGTCGCGAGGTCAGAGGCACTGGATATCTCTTGGCATTCCTCGCTCAAAAGGCCGAAGGCTGGAAGGTTGTCACACACATAGCGTAGAATGTGCATTGAAAACACTTTGAAAACTCTTGTCGAAGACGACTCTGACGGCAATTGGCGGGGACATCTGTCTGGAAAGCCATGCCCTAGAAAACCATCTCTCATATCTGATGAGCGCTTTGAAAGTCGATTATGTCTACATTAGGGACGTGGTCTGTGGCTTGAGCGAGTAATCTACAATGCGAAGAAGGTCGTTGTAAAACTCGGGATAACCGAGGCCGCCCTTTAACCCGGCTTTTTAAATGCTCGATCGATTCCATTTCTAGGAGCGCTGTTGCTTGTGACGCTAAACACATGAAATCTCGTGTTTTTTGCCTCTTGTGTCGTCTCTTTTGCTACGTGATGTATTGGAGAAACGCATTGCAGGCATGTCCTCCTTGATGGGGTTCCCGCCTCGTGGTTCCCATCGTTGAATTTGTCCTTTGTAGTCGAATACATAGATTTTTGTAATCGACGTTTATGACAACTTGACTATTAAGGTGCTGATAACATCGAGCTTGGCGAAGTACCCGTCGGCAGTTTCTCGATTCCAAAATTACAGCATGTCTCTGGCTACATAGGCTCACTCAAAAAGCTAGAAGACTGTTGGCTGATTCTACGTCTTTGAAGAATATGAATGCATTTCGAAGAACAACCTGGAAAGTCATCGAATACTGACGTGCTGTAACGCGTGTTTAGCCTGGTCTGTGATGGGCTCCTGCCTACCCTATTAGCTTGTTGGAGTGTTGGCAAGCAGAAAGCGCCTGCTTGACGGGGAAACGGAGGGGGCTTCATTTCGCTTCCTGGACATGAATCAAGAGCTGATTGATCGGAAGAAGGGGTTCTGTTGGTTCTCGATATTTTTCTGGTGCTTTCTTCGCCGCCGAGTCCCGCCCGTGCGGCTTCCTGCCCCACTGAATTCGTATATCGCCCCTATTCCGGAACTCACCCTTGCGCCCTCGCCTCAATTTCAAGGCGACCCAGACACTGTGACTCATCGTCCCATAGTGCTTGGCCACGAGTAAGTTCCACCTACGTGACCTTATAGTCGTCAAATGCATCTCCTCAGAAACAGGGACCACTCAGAAGCGAGAGAAATACAGGGGTCGCAATTTCGTATGATCCTAGAAAGCGAGATGTTTATGCGCTAAGCTAGGTGGCTAGGCAGCAGACTTCAAGCACCGATGAAAATGCGCCCTTCTTTTATATACGCTTATGAGCTCAAATGGCCGCTTTTATGGTAAACCATTGCTTTCAAAGCCTGATTGTCCAACACGTCAATGGAAAACGCTGTGTCGTCCTCGACAGCGCCCCGGTTCTCTTCCGCGCATGGCAAGGCCAACGACGATGAACATCCTTCGGGGGATGTTGAGCTTGATGAACTCACAAGTGAAAAGGAGAAGATTGCGAGTAAGAACAACGGCGCTACCATCGACTTAGATGTGGCTTGCCCGGATGATGATGTCTCCAAAACGCCTCCTGAGCAAAAAGCTTCTGGGAGCGTTCTAGGGGATCTTGGACGCCTCTTTTCCTATGCGACCACGTTTGACTGGATCTTGATTATCGTGGCCGTTGTCTGCTCCGCTGGTGCCGGCATTGCTCTTCCACTTATGGAGATGGTTGTGTTTGGACGATTGACCGTAAACTTCACAGATTACTTCGTTCCTGGTAGTGGGATAACAAAAGGCCAATTTCTGTCAGAAGTCAATCATAACGTTCTCTACATTGTCTACCTCTTCGTCGGCAAGTTTGTACTTGACTACTTGTCTATATTCGCATTTCGTATGACCGGCATCCGTATCTCGGCATCAATCCGGCTTGCCTACCTTTCGGCTCTTTTTGGACAACCGGTAAGCGCCGTCGACAAGCTACCACCAGGCTCGGCAACAGACTCTCTGACTACTGCGGCAAACCTGATTCAAATGGGTATCTCCGACAAGTTGGGCATTTTGGTTCAAAATGTGACACTTTTTATTGCTGCTTATGTTATAGCTTTCAAATGGTCTTGGAAACTGACGCTGGCGTCCACAGCTTGTATCGTTTTGGTTGTACTAGTCTACAGTACGACCACTCCTTTCTGGTACAAATTGTATAAGGCTATTATCAAAGAAAATGGCGGAGCCGCAGGCGTTGCAGGGGAAGCATTTCAGTCCATCCGCACGGTCAAAGCACTCTGCGCCGAAGAGGCGATGATCAAGAAGCATTCGGAATGGATTGCTCGGGCAAGAAGAAAGGGCATCCAGTTGTCTCCCTTGACCGGAGCGCTATTCGCTATTGGTAAGTGTCCACAAACAAGGCCAAGCAAAGGGCCGCGCTGAACAGACTGCCGCGTAGGATATTTCTCGATCTACGCAATCATGGCGCTGACACTTTGGCTCGGCATCAAACTTTATAGTAAAGGCGATATTGCGAGTGTGGGGAACGTGCTCACCCCACTCTTTTCGGTGCTACTCGTTGTATCGGCGATAGGGGCCATCTTCGTTCCATTGCAGGGACTTACTAAGGCTGCGGCTGCTTCTTCGCCCCTGTTCAAAGTCATCGATTCTCCCAGGCGCTCTTTTTCCGGGCTCAGAGATCTCGAAGCTCAGGCGAATTCGGATATCCGATTTCAGGACGTCTCGTTTGTATACCCCAGCCGGCCCCATACGAAGGTTTTGAAAGGGCTTGATCTTATAATCCCCACTGGACAGATTACAGCTCTAGTAGGCCCATCTGGATGTGGGAAGAGCACTGTTGTTGGGCTGTTGGAACGATGGTATCAACTCTCGGATGTCAATGAGAAATTACAAGACAAAAGTAAAGGCGAGAAAATCACGGAGAAAGGCAAAGATGAAAAACCCGATGGAAGACAGAAAACGACACAGAAGGGGTCAAGCTTTGCGGATAAAGATGCGGCCAAGCCTGCCAGCAGCAAATCCGTTAATGAACCTCTGGAGGAGAACCAGCAAGTGCTACAAAACTCCGGCTCCATTCTGATCGGAGATCTCAACATCGAATCCTTGGATCTCAAATGGTGGCGATCTCTAATCGGTCTTGTGCAACAGGAGCCTTTCCTCTTCAACAAGACCATCTATGAGAACGTCGAGCTAGGTCTCATTGGATCACCATGGGAGCTTGAAGACACCGATGTCAAGAGGGAACTCGTTCAAAAAGCGTGTACAGAATCTCTAGCAGACGATTTCATTCGGCGACTTCCTCAAGGTTACGAAACAATAGTTGGAGAGAGCGGGATTAAGTTAAGTGGCGGTCAACGGCAGCGTATCGCAATTGCTCGTAGCATTGTAAAGCAACCGTCGATTCTGATTCTGGATGAAGCGACGAGCGCTATTGACGTTAAAAGCGAGCGGATTGTGCAAGCCGCACTTGATCGCGTATCGAAAGAACGTACGACTATTACCATTGCGCACCGACTCTCGACCATCAGGAAAGCGAATCACATTGCTGTCTTTAACGAAGGGAGAGTGGTGGAAAGTGGCACGCATGAAAAGCTTCTGGAAAAGACCGATGGCATTTACGCAAAGCTTGTGCGTGCGCAGCATCTCGAATTGGGGCTTGATGGAGAAGACCAGGAGTCCGGAAACACGGAAAAATCGGCAATTGAACTGGACAGCTTCGAGACAGAGCAATCTGTGAGGCGACAAAGCCAAAATGACCAAGCTGCAGGCAAACCGAAACCGCGCGGCTTTCTCACGGTAATGGGGCTTTTACTCTACGAACAGAGACACCACTATATTCTCTACGGGCTGATCGTTGTGGCAGCAGCCAGCTGCGGCGCCGTTTTTGCGACACAGAGCTTTCTTACCTCGAACCTGATTACAGTTTTCCAATTCACCGGCAGAAAGCTTGTGGACAGGGGCAATTTTTGGTCTCTCATGCTCTTCGTTCTCTCGCTATTTGTCGGCCTGGCATATGGAACGGTTGGTTTCTGCATGAACACGGTATCCACGCATTTAAGCAGCCATTATCGCCAAGAATACTTTGAGTCCATTATTCAGAAGCCCATTTCCTTTTATGACAAAGAAGGCAGTTCGTCGGGCACGCTGACAGGTCGTGTAAGCAACGACCCAAGCCAAATCGAGCAAATTCTCGGCCCGAACCTAGCGCTACCACTGATTGGGTTTTGGAGTATGACTGCTTGTGCGGTCATTTCTTTCGTATTTGGATGGAAGCTCAGTCTCGTCTCATTCTGCGCCGCTCTTCCGGTGATTCTTGCGGCAGCCATCATGCGCATGCGATATGACCTTCAGTTCGAGTCGTACAATGCCAAAGTTTTTGCTGAATCCTCGGATTTTGCAGCAGAAGCCATCGGTGCGTTCCGAACTGTTGCAGCCCTGACAATGGAGGACCAAATCTCCCATCGCTACCAGGCTCTCTTAAAAGACCACGTAGACAAAGCCTTGAAGAAAGCGCGGTATGCTGTGCTGGTATTCGCTTTGTCAGACAGTGTTGCGTTGCTGTGCATGGCCCTGTGTTTGTGGTATGGCGGCCAACTGATGGCACGCAGGGAGTACGATGTCAAGTCATTCTTTATCATCTACATTGCCGTTGTGCAGAACGGGCAACAAGCTGGTCAGTTTCTTGCTTTTACATCAAATGCTGCTAACGCAGCAGCTGCGGCGAATCGCATACTTGACTTCCGTGGAGATTCGGAATGGCATCGGGCAGACTCGTCTACGAACTCTCAACGAACGGACGAAGACAAGAAGACCGGAGGCATGGCAATGCGATTGTGTAATGTAGATTTCCATTACCCCACGCGTGACCTTCAAGTCTTCCGCCACCTTGATCTTAGTATCAAGGCAAACGAGTACGTCGCCATCGTCGGTCCGTCTGGATGCGGCAAATCAACCATTGTTTCTCTGCTCTCTCGGTTTTACTCTGTGTCTGCGGGTGCAATACAAGTCGATGGCAAAGATATTTCCGACATGAGCGTGATAGAATTTCGATCGCAAATTGCTTTGGTGAGCCAAGAGCCGACACTTTTTGAGGGTACCGTCCGGGAGAACCTGGTTCTGGGCTTACCGCATGCCGAGAACATTACGGATGCGGAGATCGAAGAGGCTTGTGTGGCCGCACAGATTCATGATTTTATCACCTCCCTCCCGCAAGGCTATGGTACAGAACTTCAGGCCGGAACGCACGCCTCTGTGTCTGGAGGACAGAAGCAGCGAATATGCATCGCAAGGGCTCTGCTACGGAAACCCAGATTGTTGCTACTGGATGAGGCCACAAGCGCTCTCGATTCTGCCAACGAGAGACTAGTCCAGAGCGTCATTGAACAGATTGCGAGCCGTGGCGACGTTACAGTCGTGGTCGTCGCCCATCGTCTCGCAACAGTTCAAAACGTGGGTCGCATCATCGTCTTGGGCGAAGCCGGACGCATTTTGGAGGAAGGGAAACACGCGGAGCTTGTCCAGAAGAAGGGTATTTATTGGGAAATGTGTCAGGTCCAGGCCTTGGATAGATGATAAATGGAAATAGTGAATAGAGACGGACTGTATTATATTCGCTTAGACTTTATGTAAAAATATGGAAATCCTTCTCCGTCTTTCGATGTCTTGCAAGTACTTTAACAAAGCTTGAATCGGGAAATACTCGGACAAGATCAAGACAATCTTGGACGTGCCCATAAGTTAGTCCCGTTTAGCATTGATAGCCAGGTAATGATCAAGGCTGGCGGCGAAATCACAAGGTACAGTCGCCAGCCAACTTTTCCACGGGAGCTTCAAATTTTTGAACGCGTACAACATCGAATGCAGACTTTGTCAATGATCACAGCAATAGTAGATTTTAGGCTGGGGCAAAGGCAGCGTATCCTAGGATTAATGGATGTGCGGGGTTCTGCTTAAAACAGGAGGGGAAGTAAAGTCGAAACAAAGCAGCCAATACCTACATGCCCACATTGCAGCCTGTGATCTTATGAGCCTGAATATTACAATGTCGTCAAAAATTTTGTTTTGAAACGCTCGGCGATGCGGAACTACCTGGCTGGACGATGTTGTGTAAAGTACATTACTTCGCTTCCGGCTAAATCTGTATTATTGAAAAAAACGAACTTTATTGGCCAGCACTTCAATATCGCCGGGTTTCATGCGTACAACCTAGCTTTAAGAAATGCGACGGATAAAGAGGTCAAGCGGGTAAATCGGCAAATGCACGCACTATTCTGTATTCGAAGGCAGATATTAAAGCTCTGAAGTGCCAAGCTGCTTGCTCCATCAAAGTTTGCGGCCAGTCTCACTCAAAAGAAAAGGCATAATTTGAAGAACACTACTATTTGTCAAACATGTTGTGGCCTTGCTTTTTCGTGTGTGCTATTGCAGGTATCGCCTCGGCGCAGTCGCATGGACGTGAATGTTAGGCCCCTCTGACCCAAGAAAAGAATCAATACTCTGACAAAGCGTAACAGTTGGCAATGCAGTCCCAGCAGAATGCTCACAGTTGCCATCGGACTTGGCCCTCGTCAACCAAACATACGTCCTTCCGGACCCGTTCCAGTTCCTCAACGGTACTAGGGTGACGGACGAAGCCGGATGGGAATGTCGAGCAGAACAGATTCGCGCTCTGTTTCAGAGATATGAGCTGGGCGACAAGCCCACGAAGCCATCAAATCTTTCGTCCACCTTCGGAAACAACACCATCACTATTACTGCTACCGTGGGCGCAACGACAAGAAGCTTTTCGGTTCCCATTCAATATCCGACAACTGGAACTGCTCCTTATCCTGCTATCATTGTTTACGACGGAGCGAGCATTCCAATCCCATCCAATGTTGCAGTCCTGACTCTCAACATCGACAACATTGCCCAGCAAAATGACCAAAGCAGTCGCGGCGTTGGCCTCTTTTATGACCTCTACGGTCAAAACGCGACTGCCGGCGCATTGATGGCGTGGGCTTGGGCTGTCAGTCGCGTAATCGATGGTCTGGAGACGCTTCCGCAAGCTCGAATCAACACCGAAAGGATGGCCGTAACTGGATGCTCGCGAAATGGGAAGGGTGCAATCGTGGCTGGCGCATTTGATGAACGCATTGCCCTAACCATTCCACAGGAAAGCGGTTCGGGCGGAGACGCATGCTGGCGAACAAGCCGAGATATGTTAGTCAATCGCAATCTGTATACGCAAACCGCGAATGAGATTGTCCAAGAAAATGTGTGGTTCTCGACTGCCTTCGATCAGTTTGCGGCGACGAATTATTCGGTGGGAACACTGCCAGTGGACCATCATGAATTAGCCGGTCTCGTTGCACCTCGTGGTCTTTATTCGACGGAGAATGTGGGATTTTTGTGGTTGGGAGATTTTAGCAACTACGAGTGCATGCGGGCTGCAAACATAATTTACCAGGCGCTCGGAGCTACAGACCGTCAGGGCTTCTCACAGGATGGGCCACATGATCATTGCTCTTTTCCAAATGACCAGGTCTCAGAGATCAACGCATTCTTTGGCAGATTTCTATTGGACCAGCAGGTTAATACCTCCATATTTAGGACGGTCGGTAATTGGACCTTTGACCCGTCGTGGACACCATGGACAGTTCCAACACTTGAATAGCGCATAATGTGAACTCATCTGTCACCCTCTTGACCCATTGACTTTGGTTCGAGTACATACCACCATTTTGTAAGAACTATTCTTATTGCAATTTTGAGTTTCCAGAGGACAAACCATCGTAAGCTGTATTAGTAGCAGTGGCAATACACAACGAATGGAACGGTCCGACCTAACTCCAGGTTCTCTTGGGACCGTCTGGATTCTAGTTCTTCCAAGAATGACGTAGGCATATTGTTGTGACGAACGAAGTCAAGGTCCGAAGCAAACATGCGTCTGCCGTGGCGACTGAATTCTGTAGTTTACTCACCTGCATGAAAACTGACGATCGTCTCAGCAAAAAAAGCCATTGCAGCCGGTTCGTTTCGTAATTGGCAGTCCAATGGCTTCAACACGAATAAAAAAAGTTACTGAGTGAGGACTTCTATGCCCGAGCCAAGGCCACGGCCATGACATCTACCTTAGTTGATGAATCATCGGAAGGGAGGTCATTGCCATAGCTGAAGTTATTGTCACACAGGGTAATGCAGAATCGACAGTGCAGTCTTGATGAGGCGGTCAGGACGCCAGAGCGAAACGGTTCCTCAGCTTGTGTGCTCACACGCGATCAGCATATATTTGTCCCACAGTCCTTGCCAACTCTTCTTAACGTCAACCTGTTACCCGACGCATGACAAAGTAGGTAGCCCGGGTATCCAAATCTCTTCTGAAACCAACGGTCTTGATGGAAAAACTCCAGTGTTGGGCCCTGGGAAGTTAAACGCCTCAGCACAATTAATGTATCTTCGGCTGTTTGTCTCTTGCAGAAGGTGGTGTGTTGTCGGATTCTAGCGGGGGGCTCGGTGTAAGAAAGGAAGACGGTGAAGAATCGGAACTGATAACTTGTGTGTCGGCTGTTATCAGGCTTCAAAACAATCTATCCACGACGGTGGCACCGATACCTGCAATGCGGCTGCCATGGTCGACGGATACAGCTTATTCGAGTCCGGCCGATTACGTCGATTTGAACCGCCCTCAGCATTCGATTATCATCGTTCTCGCATCAACCAGATTGTTGTCCCCCTCATAACCATATTGAACCAGCCACTCACTAGGTATTCTCCCTTAGACGAGGTTGTTTATATAGCGTTTTGAACGGAAAAGTGCTGTAGGTGCGTTCAAGAGGTCATTGGTGCTTGCTTCTAGGCAAGTTGGGGAGTACTTTTGTTCAAGTCCCTGCAGACATTTTAGCTCAGATTTATTTCTGGGTAAGTACTGAGGGATTCACAGATGGCATTCACCGTTCGTTGTTATGTCTGGCAAGACATGAAGGAGACAGTCAACCAGCGTGAGAATCGTAAGACAGACGGTTTGGATACGAGTTCTTTGCGCTCGCAATGCTGCCGAAGCTTTCACACTCAATCCATAGTACCCATAGCATAAAACCCATGTTCTTCGATGGGCCCAGGATCGAAAAGAAAACAGGTAGGTTCTCGTGGAAAGTTGTCCTGTAACGTTACCACAGGTGGGGCAGCTGGAAAGCTCGACAACGGAATATTTATCTGGTCAAGAGCTCGTAAGTAGAGTATCAAAAGAGCGGCGACAGATTCCCCATTGGCGTTGGCAAAGTCGGGCTCGAGTCGCAAAAGTCGAAGGTGGCAGTGGAAATGACAATGTGGAATTGGAAGGCTTCGGGGATTTTCATCGTTTGCGAAGCTAAACGCTGGTTGCGTCACTTGGTCCAAGTGCTTCATGTGCCCGGACGAAACGCGGGGGGCAGAGTAGACTGCAGGTTGTAAAGTTTGGATACCAGATCAACCCAGGCTCTAAAGCATGGAACGGACACAAGCGAGCCCAGATAATCTTTCAGCAGGAATTGCTACCGGACCTGGTAAAAGGAAGCTCCAGTGATTTTTCTTCCCGATTCCATGTTACCGCTGGCACGAAATTTCTTCAACCTGGCTTTTCTGGCCGCATGCGTCAGCTCGAGTCGCTCAGTTGGCCGTCAGCCTTTCGCTCGTAAAGATTTGCGGATCAGAAAAGATCTGGTCAGCAAGGCAAATTGATCTGATGAATGTGGAACGTCCCAACTCTTTACTAAACAACATCAAGTATCCGGAGCGATGCATAACAGTGATGTTTGAGGCGCAGTCAAGTGGGGGAAAAGCATCGAGCACATTGCGCAAAAGACCGTAAAGCACTCTCACCGACATGCAAACAATACAATGCAGGCAGTATTCCAAACTGGAAATCTTTGGCAAGTCTCTCATCGTCTAGAATAAAGGGTACTAATAATGGTCTGTCTCGAAAACACGGGCCACGATAAAGGGTACTGCAGGCCCTGTATTCAGCTGAAATCTAGAGAACCTAGCCATAATCTCGTCGATCTTGGCTGCAGATGAGGACTTCGATTGTGCACTCGCGAACACAATACCTTTGCTGAGTCTCTGTGTTATTCTCGTCGAAGTGTGTTGCTCAAAGGCTTCGGACTGAAATACATTCTCCACCTCTGCAGAATGTGCGTATGAATTCACCATGCCATAGGCTAAAAACACCACTTTCCCCCAAAACCCAATTTTGTACTCTTCACATAAGTTTACTAGCAAGCTACAAATCCGCGTTTTAATACAAAGAAAGACTGCTAATTACTCTGCTAGGTGCTTTGCTAGGTACTCTACTAGGTGCTTTACCAAATGCTTTGCTAGATGCTTTGCTAGATGCTCTGCTAGGTGCTTTGCCAAATGCTTTGCCAGATGCTCTGCTAGATGCTTTGCCAGATGCTTTGCTAGATGCTCTGCTAAACTTTTTCTCTAGGTGCTCTACCAAATGCTCTACCAAATGCTCTACCAAATGCTCTACCAAATGCTTTACCAAATACTATCAAGTACTTTATTATATAGTTTATTTAGCTAACGCAATAAATTCAAAATTTGAATTCGCCCTGGAACTAAATGATTAAATACACTGATTCTCGGGCCCCCTGCTCTTGCGCCAATAAAGAATGGAGGTTCTGCACCCTGCGACATCAAATAGTCTACTATTCTTTCGTGGTGCAGGGCGTAAGCTATGTCTGCTGGAGTGTTATTCGAGTTATTTAGAGCATTGACGTCGGCCATGCACTCTTCCACTAGTGTATATACCAGCTCGGAATGGCCTCGTGCTGCTGCACAATGCAGTGCCGTGTCTCCAAAGAAGTCCCCTACGTTAACGTGGCTCGGATGCGCAATGCGTAGTAGAATACACATGTCCCAGTCCCCAAGTGTACGTGCAGCAAAATTCAAGACTTTATTATGAAAATACTTTCCCGTAGGACACGACCATTGGTAGCTCCGAAATTGTGTTTTCGCATGTCCAGAGATCTGCGCATTGTTTGCCAATTCAAGGTTGTCCCGCTCAAAGCTCAAAAGTTTAATGGAGGTGTTAACATCTCTATACAGTATAGCGCTATAGAGCGGGAGTTGGCATCTCGACTCGAAGCCCATGTAAAGAAGTTTTAGAGTAGTAGAGGCGCCTTGAAGTGTGCTAATGGCTTGAAGCATAATATAAACTGCTGCATTATTTTTTCGGTCGCAGGCAATATGCAGGGCTGTTTTCTGGCCAAATTGAAGTGGGGGAATTGAATTATTTTGTTTTTCATAGTGGAGTCCCAGGTGTTCCTTATAGAGGTCTGTAGTACCGCCACACAAGCATACGGCGAATCCGAACAAGCTTCGTAGACGCTTTTCTTCAAGAATATTCAAGATATTCTTGACCGGCTCACCCGGATTATTAATGTCTTCCGGAACATTTTTCTTTAGATTTATTTCACCAATAATATTGAACAGCGCCAAAGCGTGCGAACAAAGCATTTCAAAATGACCTTCACGCTCTTTTAATATTTGTATGGTATCTAACCTTTTCGACCGTCTTTTTCGATCGGGTTTAGCGATAAGCCGGAGAGTTGTCGCATAGTACTCAAAAGCCGAGTTTGGGGACAGAATAAGACAATCAATTATTTGTGTCCAAATTTTGTTGACCATAGATTATTGTTGGGTAACGTAAAAGCAATGGCGTAATTTGTAGGTAAATAGATACATATAAATTATCTAGGGTTTTATTGGTGGTTTTACTGGTAAAAACACAAATTTCCGGGGGGTGCGCTTTTTTATGTCAACCTCACTTGCCAGATTTTGCAGATAATTGGTCGTAGGGTCTCTTTATGTGTTTGGTGTTAGGCCTATTGCAGCCTAGTAAGAATGTTTGTAGTCTTGTATAATCGCCATAAATAGCTTTATAAAATATTTATGGTTGGCTTTGTACGCGAAAACGAACGCAACTTTGTCGTTGCTATTCGCCTTTGATTTATGTTGCATTTGCACGACAAATCTTCGGGCAGAGTCGTGCTCGAAACGCACGTCTTGCTCGGGCTTGTCCGCGACGAAAAAGTTTGCGTAGAAAAGCTATATAGTCTTTGTGGTCAACTTGTGGTCGTATTTAGATTCGAAGATACGCAATGCTTCTCTAATCTGCAACATCGTGTTATAAATGCCAGCCAGAACGTGCCTGCAGGGTCACATAATGGCAGAATAAAGGCGGTCACATCACGTGCCCGCGCGCCCGCTATCGTTGCCCGCGCCGTCTCGGTTAAATCACAATAACGGCAAATCTTAATTTAGCTTCACTATTATCACGGCCTTTTTGTAAATCTTATAACTAGATATTAGTT